>CM060950.1:117361726-117546726 GCA_030765055.1 Mantis religiosa
ATTAGGCAAAATATTTGTTATTAAGGAGTTACGCTTACAGTTAGTAGTTACGTCTAAAGTCGTTGTTCAACAAATGCGATAGATTAAGTGACACCGCCCAAGGTTTAAGATTTCAACTTTTAGTCACCCCCTAAAGCTATATAGCACACTTAAACATATCACCAAATTTAAAGTCATCATCATCATCATCATCATCATCATCATCATCATCATCATCATCATCATCATCATCGTCAGTATTATTAGAGCTAAACGTCCTTTAACTTCTAGGTCATGTCGGATGATGAATGTATGTAGTGGGTGAAACGACGTTCCCTACAGCTTAGAATTACTCAACATTTGTTTTCTCAGGATAAGCAAATGATAAAAGCCTTATGCTGGCAACTCACCGTAACCGAGATTCCTACGTGAGATCTCTCGAATGTGAGGTGGAAACCCTAGCCCTCATTATAGAGATACGTCCAGCAGTCCGGCAACTGATGTTCAGTGGCAAAATCAAAAAGAGCTAATGCCTCATATCTGAAAGGAGGTAAGTACATGCCTTTGCAATTGCAAATGATGTTAGCTACACAGGCAACAATCAGTTTGGGCCACAACATACTTCCTGATTCGCAGTTACATAGGTCTATAAATACAGCGTGGTTACTGCTTCAAAAACTGCTGGGTTTTCCATATGTTTCGGGAACATGTCATGGACAGCCCTGGGAAGGACGCGATTTCTCGCCTGCTCAGGCTTGGCAGTCCTGCTGATCAGCTTACAAGTTAGGGGAAAGGGAGTTGTCCAGTACATGACATGCACGCATACACCTTGTCAGGTTTCCAACGACACGCAGGCTACTGTGTCTTTGTGCACAGGTGCCCAAAAATGTTGCTCCAGTCGCCCGGAAATGGGATAGCCAGCTTTCGTTATTGAAAGCACATTCAAGGTCTCAATTAGAATGCATTGTGGTATGAAGCCATACGAGAAAGATAAATATTTACGATTTGTTTTTCAAAATTATGTAAAAGATTCTTAATGTTTTATGAACAGGAATATCCGGCACATTACTTTTATTTGGAAAATCTACGTTTGGTAATCTGAAAACATCTGAATACTGTTCAAGACTGCTTTCTCATCTTTCGATAGAGAACAATAAAAATTTGGAGAAACTTAGCTGTAAGGTTCTGTTTGTTTATAGGAATCAATATAACATTTTGTATTACATATCTTAATCTTTGAGATAAGTACAAAATAATGAAACCCAACTTTTCAGCAGTTGATGCAGCATATGTGGGTAGGAAGTGAGGGGATCGCAAGAGTTCTCTCATTGTTGAAATTAAGTTAACAAGTTTTCTTCGAATCCAGTGTAAAACAGAACACACCACTTGTTACACAACTCGTAAATTTCGGGTAATAAAGCTAATTATTAAATATTGTTTATTGCTTTCAATGTATAGTCTGTATTTCCCCATCAATATCCTCTAGAAAACATTGCTTCTTATGTTCCATTTATACCCCGCCTTTAACTGCAGTAGTCATATAGGCGGCCGTTATCCCTTTTGGAACACATAGCCTATTGGCGATGGTGTTACATAACTCGTAAACGTTGAGTTGCAGGTATAAGTAGTTTTAATCATTAGATCACGCACATTTTCGCACTCTCATTCATATTTTCAGACTCTGGGAAAGATAGGAAATCATCTTGGTTCGAAAAAAATCCTCAACCCCAGCCGGGGTTCGAACACGGGACCCCTCGGACGACAGGCAGATACTCTAACGTCTGAGTTACGCGGCCAGTCAAAATTACTGTTATTCTGCATTATTTCTGTTTCATTGGGAGCATTACCAAGTGAACCAATCTTAAGCCCGCCTCAGTAGCGTGGTGGTAGCATGTCTGTCTCACGTTCAGGAGGTCCCGAGTTGGAATCTCGGTCAGGGTGAGTTACCTGGATAAGGTTTTTCCGGTGTTATCCCTTATTCTGGAAGACGAATGTCGGGTAAATTTAAACTCTATGGACCCCAGGCTCATTTAAGCATCATTTCACCCATTCCATTCTTCGTCCGATATGACTTAACGTTGGAGGACGTAAATAACAAAAAAAAAAAAAAAAAAAAAAAAACAATCTTATAACACATTTGTATTTTAAAATATCTCCACAGGTATACGTTGTGAATATTAACATCAGTACTGGTACATAAACTAAGAAATGTGTCACTCGGTTGAGTTCGTAAATATTAACCAAATTAAGTTCTTTGCATTTGTCCATTGTGTATCCAATAAAATTGGGAGCGTTTAATTTTATTTCTTCTTGAATAAGAATAGATTTTCGTATTCCTTGATTAAATTTATATAATACAGGCTTACTGTTTCGTTTTATTCATGTTTTAAATTTTTACAAGCACGCTAGCAAGAAAAGTGCTAGATTAAAAACCAGAAGAGAGAACACAGGAAGACCTATAATGAGATGGAGTGAGAATGGAACAATTCAACGGCCTAAATCATGAAAGGAACAAGAAAAGCTAGTTTATAGACGAGCCAGAGAAAATCATTTTTTCCGTAGTTTGTAAACCTTGGTGAAAGCAATAAAATTCCATTTCTTTAATATTCAATTTGTTTACTATTAGATATGTGGGTTTGGTGCAAGCAACAAACTCATGTTTTCTGTCCTTTATTAAAGAGTCGACCTCGCAAATCGTTGCAAAAATATCTCTCCTTACTAGAAGCGGTAGTTGACTGCTTCTTCCTTAACCTATGTGGTTCTTCCACTAATCTATGGCCTCGTTTATTCCGTCTTGAAACTCTACAGCCCATGCATCATCCCGAACTTCTTATGCGGCTCCCTCCTGTTTTCGTAAACAAAGATTTTCAGTTAATTCCTCACAAAGTTAACTGGAGGATTTACTGCAGAACTGCGAGTAATATGTTATTTTCTGAACGGATGATCTACATACGTCTTTTCGCTTCTCCGTTCCTTCTCGTTATAGCAGAGATCCAATTAATTAGTAACAGCATGTAACTTAAAGTTTAGTTTGTATTTTGGCAAACCGTGTAGATATATAATATTCCACCTGTACTAGATTTTCTCCAATAAGCGGTGTGAAAGGGAATAATTAAGGTAAGCACCGCCGAAAGATACAAGGCAAAATATTTTCAAATTTTTATACTGAGAATTAATGTTATACACCATTCCTTAAATTCAAAAACATTTAAATAGCTATCAAATTCTTAAATTTCTATAAATATCTCGAGAATTTTGTTCCACTCTTAGCATACGTATTTAAACAGAAAATCATCAGTTATTTACAAGTCCTCACTGCAATGAATACTAAAGAGGCGACATGCCAATATGACACATTTTTTCGTTACATAAGCTTTTTACAACATATTTGTCGTCGTAGATTTAGGGTTATCCAGGCTGAGGATTACATGGGTGCGACATTAATAATATTATAGGCGTAAGTTATACACCGGAGGACACGTCACGCATCGCAAAAGTTTTGACTGCCACATCCAGGAGGAAAGGAGAACATGCAGAAATCGCAGGAGGCTACATACCGCAAGCAGGTAAGCCATATACAAGCGCAGAAGTTCAAACAATTCCAAATTCGAAGACCCGCTCATTCCTAGAGCTGCCTAAAGAGGGCCAATCGACCAAGCACGGACTCTCACCTTTGAGTAAACGTCCGCACCACGTAGGCATCACCATAGGCCATGAAACCTAGCAGCACACCTGAATGCTAAGAAGGAAACGGAATTAAATGGAAATGGGGAAAAGAAAGTCGTAGATAATAAAGCATCTCACCATTCGCCTACCGACCAGGGAACCACGAAGCAAAGCCCAACGCCAGAGTGGGCGTTCGACGGAATCGACCCCGGAAACTAATAAATCGAGACTTGTGCGTTGATGCGGAGCCATCAGCAGTGTGGTGAGTGGAAAAAAAAAGATTTAAAAACAGGAAAAGGAAATTTAAAAATAGATAATGAATGTCAGAGTTTAGCTCACATTTTTGTGTAACAACTGGAACACACTTGGTATCGTCTGCAAGTCGTATCGACCATTCGCATGCAACATAAAATTTTCGTGATGATACATGCCGTCAAAGAAGCTGTTTCCGCAATCCTCATACTAGCTGCAGAGCGTTTGCGCAGCTTTAGGTGGAATATTATTTTGAACATTTCATTTATGTTTCCAGTGCATTTCAACAGAAGCCCTGCAGTGACAGAGTAGAAGACCACCCAACCTACTGCTACATATCCGAGCAAGCAAAATATGAACTCTTTCTTGTATAATTATTTAAAAATTTTATTTTCCGGAAAAGTATTTATATAATTTTATACTAATGGGTTTGTATAACTAGATAATCATGTTTTTATTACTTCTGATACCAAGGAAATATAATTACACGAACCCAATATGTACAAACAAGAAAGGCCATTACACTTATATTCTTTCTTATTATTATTTAATCCAATGTCTGAAACGCCAAATTATTATATGTTTTATTCTAGAAAAGTATCGAATTCATATTTATTTCTATAAAAATGAACTTACGCTTGTATACAGCGTTGCCTCTTAACTTTTATATTAATGGTATGGAAATAACTAGTCAGCTAGAATTGTATTTTGCATCACATGTGGACTTTCGAATTTTAATTATAGCATCCTAATAATTAAAGAAAAGCGCAGTGTATCTTATATTATTGGTAAACTTGAGGTATATGGATTAAGTTGTAGAATAAGGGACGTTTTGGCTGGCTCAGCTATAGTGAGTAACTTAAAGGTAATTAATTATACACTCAGCAAAGATTCTGGGCTTGGTCCAGGTTTGGGCGTGATTTTAGAAGTGTTTAGAAGTGTTTTGAAACTAAAGACATAAAAGGTAGTTCATAACATTCAACATGTGTATTTTGGCATTACAGTATCTTAAACATTCCTATAAAAGCATTAAGAACATTTTTGAGAAAATTATTGATAACATTTTTTGCATGTGAAGCGGAAGAAAAAAAAGTTAAAGCAACACGTTTTTGATCCGCAAGTTGAAATGCTCAGAACAGTATTATTACTGCAGCATGCATACAGCCACCGTAGTAGTAATAGTAATAATAGGTAAATAATAGTTCGTTTCGTTCAATCGCGGATAGCTGCACAACCACCTGCGCTGTAAGCCACTCACATCCAGAAACACCATAGGCAGAGTGCTGTAATAGGGGCAGCAGTATGCCGTCAAAATGTAGCTTACTACACGAGTATTATATGATATAATAATAATAATAACCCATGGCGCGACAGCCCTTAGAGGGCCAAGACCTACCAACCCGACTGCTGGCCTCACGCCCACTTACGCACCGCAGAGGTGGACGATCACCAACCGATACGGGGAAAAGATGTGGTCAGCATCTCGGCATCCCCAAGCCGGAATGTTGGTTTCCGTGACCAGCGCCGCTTACCTATCGTAAGCTCCTCACTTTTCTCACGATGCTGAGTGGGCACCGGTCTTATACCCGGGACCTAAACTCCCCACCACATGGGTGGGATCGAACCCGGGCCGCTTTCCGTGGCCAGGGACCAAGGCATGCTACCTCAGCCCACTACGCCACGGCGCAGGACCTACACGAGCATTCCAGAATCTCAAATGTCACATTTCCGTAGAGTGAGTTTTCAATTGATTCCAAGGTTGTGAGCATATCCCTTAATAGGCCCCCCACGTGAGAAAATAACAACACCAGTGCCGGAAATGTAACCCGCGCCCCTCCACATCGCAGGAGACCGCTTTGCGGGTTGTTGTTGTTGTGTAATTTTACGTCCTCCAACGTTAAGTCATATCGGACGGTGAATAAAATGAGTGAAATGATGCTCAAATGTGTCCAAGGTCCATGGAACTTAGAGCTACCTGATATTAGTCTTTATGGATAAGAACTCGGGACCTCTTGAACGTCAGGCAGACACGCTACCATCTACGCTACCAAGGTGGGCTGATGGCGATGACAATGACAATGACGATGACGATGACGATGATAATGGTTAAGGACTACTAAATAATTTTACTTTAAACCAAAGTAGAACCATCGGGTCCAATACTTGGGTTCCAACTCGGTTCAGAGCTTAATGGGTTGGTCCGAATGTAAGAATTTCGACACGTTCAGATTTCGGTCTTACATATAGTGTTCTTCAGATCATTATTTTAACATCATCCGTCAAGAAATGGAGCCAGAAACTTCATTGTGAGCTTATCAGTAGATTATAAAACCATTACTTAATGTACAGTAAATGGGCATGGGGTATATAGGAAAAAAGAGCATTACTAATTCTATAATAAAGAGATTCATAAAATACAGCAAAATAAACACTTATTATATCTGATGAGCATAACCTAAGTATTTTTGTTGTCAACCGTAAAAGTTGAAACAAAGTGCGTCAAAACGAAACTCATTGCTAAATCGTATGAATAGTGCAATTATGAAATGGACATGGCCCCTTCTGGAAACAGCGGCAGTTACAAAGTGCAGATTAAGCCTATCGAAACCCACTTTGTATGTACGGAAACCCAAGGCTTGAAGCTACAACCAGGTAGCTTTGCACACGGCTGAAACAGCAATTCGTGGGTCATGGAATTAATCCCATTACTTTTGAAGCATATCATGTACATCACTTTAATTGAATGAGAGTTTATAAAGCAGATAAGACTAATGCATGTTTCATTAAACGAGAATTAAAAGGACGTCAAGATCAAACTAAGCCTTCATTAAATAAAGGTGTATATATACTTAGTTTTCCTGGTAATTTAAGCTCTTTGTTGCTCTTTGTGTAGAAGCGGGATAAACATTTCATCTTTATTATGTACATTATAGGCTCAACAAGGCAGGTAAACTCCTAAGTCCTTCCTAAGAATTTAAAATTATAAACAGTGAAAGTGATAAACAAAAATAAAAAAGGAAACGAAGTGTAAGTATTCTAGGAAATTCAACTTTTTGATTTTTATCACATTTGGTTTGAAAAGGAATATTAAAATGTGTCTGTTAACCATTTATTTCACAATCACAGGTAACCTTTTAAAATCTGTTACAACCAGCTCAATTATATTAAAATACATTATAGGGTAAGATTTGTATATGTTCCTAGCTGGGTTTAGATCTTAAAAAGGAATGGGCTTAAATAAATGACTGACGCACAGAAGTGAGACATCCGTTTCATATTTAAATAAAAACAAGTGTATAAATTAAATTCATTTTAAATGTATAATAACATGCATAAATGCGAAAAACCTGCCGAAATATAAAGCAATAAAAATAATATTCGAGGTTAAATGTTTCTTAAAGCTGTATCCTCTTCAAGAGCAAAGTATGTTATAAGCTGAGCAAAAACAAATGCCAAAACAATTATGCAAATATGCAAGAAAATTATTGTTAATTGTTTAATGCTTTAACTCTGAGGTCTTTTCCATCGAAACCAAATCTTTTTATGTTTTAACGCTTCCCGAATTTCTCGAATAACATTTGAAACACTCGGGTACACAGCTAAAGCAGCTCCCCTCCCTTATAGACTTGCACATAATCTGGAGGACCAGGGAACCGGCGACTTCCCCCGATCTGAAGAATGAGGATTTTCAGAAAGAAAATTCCCTGTTTTTCAGGTTAATAACACATTATCAATGTCCTCACATTTTTCCTTGTGCATTAGATCAAGTGTTAGGCTAACGAAAGGGAACACATCACACACTTAGATCTATATATCAGCACCAAACACCAGGAGGAAGGGATGAATTATGGAACTAGAGGGAGCTACGAGCTCACAAGGCAAGCCATATGCCTGGAATGGGTATTCTGGACAATTCCAGGTTCGAATATCAGTCGCGCAGCTAAAACAACCTAAAGAGGTGATGAATGACCCGTCCACCAAACAGACCTCTGGTGTTTACGATGAGTACTCCTTCCTCTGAGCACACACCGGCGCCTTCTGTCCACACCACCATATACCATGCACCTAGCAGCACTTCTGAAAGATGTGAAGGAAACGGAGTGAAACGAAAATGGCGGATGGAAAATTGTGATATATAAGAATGCACCTCAATATCGCCTAACGATCTGGAAAAAACACACACAAAAAATAAGGTCAAAGTGCTCGTCGACGAGAATCGAACTCATTTCCTCCTGAATGTAAACGTCACACTTTACCATGGAGCCATTTCCTACGACCTTTTAGCTCATTAGTGCCCATAAGGTGAAGGCGGTCGCTTGGAAATAAACTAATATAAACGCCAAGTCAATGTAACATAAGGTTGTATATCTCCATATGGACTGTTGATAACTGACCCTTACGTCTTATCTACTTAGTTCAGCGCTGTCCGTTACCAAATTTCTTTTCAGAATGACATGTCGCGTGTCTCGCGTAAGAATTTCAGGCACATATCTGGCATTTGATGAACCAAACGTGAAGATCCAATCACCGACCCACTCAGTCCCCAGATATAATTTATATGTCCGGTATGTACACAAACGTTGAAGGATAGACAAGATCATGTAAAACTGTATACACAGCTAGCTTGAGTGTTAAAGGAAATGTCTTAAAATATCAGATTGCTAGAACATGTAAGGAATTTCAAGTCCTTAACTTTGATTGAATTCATTGTCATACAATCCCACAATAGAATCACCTGGAGCTTTATCTTTAGCCTCTAAAATATTTATTACACGTATCACTTCATTTACCTTTATCCTCTCTAAAACTTCATGTGAGAGTTTCATAGCTTGGATTTAACAGCGTATTAAAATATATAAAATACATTCGGAATTCATAATGTGGAATTGCAGCACTTTTGGACAAACTAAGAAATTAAATATGAGCAATTTGAGACATGCTAACATCATTCTTTACATATGCTTGTCTGCATCGTACATGTGACTTTTCCAATTATCGTTTAACAAAAACAGAATATTAGTTTATTGTTTAGGGGACTGTATTTCTAGAAAACATTTTAATCAAGCTTTATGATAAGCATTATACATTTTGGGTTTTATGTTCAGCAGAAGCAAGTAGATGAAATATGTTCTTGAAAGTACGCTTTTTTCCTCTCTCCAGGAAGAGCTTTTGCCTCTTATCTGGACATAGTAATTAGCATGTTGAACGAGTTTTATTGGCTATAGATATCATAGAGAAAATTATGTAGCTGTTTTGGTATACCTATAATAGGTATATTAGCAGACTATATATGAATCCCAGCCAACATGATTATGGTTGCGATTATAAACAAAGAGTTGAAGGTAAAAAAAGATTAAAAGTACACAAATTAAATTTATTTGACTGTCTCATAGAGCACTCCAACGTTTTCAAATGTAGAACTGCAATATTTAAAATATGTATATTTCACAAGGAGGTACGCCTTAGATAACAATTTTAGATGTACAATATTGCATTAAAATGCCTTATAAAATGCAAAATAAAATTCTAAGTAGTGTTGGGTGTTTCAGTAGTCTTTGATAAATCTTCATATATCTTTATTTCTGGTATGTGTTTAAAAACACTTTCGTTTAAGTTGAAGTATTTAATAACTTTTGTATTAATTTAAGAATTATATTATATTATTGGAGCCACTAAAGGAAGTTCGTGGAAATAAAAGTTTGGGTTCCGAAGGTGCTCTGGTGCGAGTTTAAAGTGGTTTAAGAATCCGATGAGGAGAGTATTTTAAGGTGCTAATTAAATAAAGGACAAACTGTGGGCTTAAGGGAATTAAGTTATGAACTTACACAATTTAATTTAGGAGTGCGGTTTGGGCGACGCAAACCTAATGAAATGGCTTCCGGCGCTTCCGCAATTGTCATAAAATATATACCTACCCCTTCTCTAACGATCTTTGTGTCTTATAGTTGCCGAAGCTAATGAGCTCTTGGCGTTATCATCGACCTTAACGCTGGCATTTTCAAGTGCTCTTGAAGGTATAAATCACGCAAGGATCCAGAGGCGTCTATTCCTTTTGGTATAAAAACACTTTAGAAGTCAGCGAGTTAAATTAAAACTGATGTTTATATAAGCTATACACCAGCGACTCTCAGAATTTGCAATCTTTGAACGTGTAGACTCCATTGTTTATTCCTCTCGTGTTTACTCGGCAAATGAGACCGGATTATAGCGCACCGGCTGAAAAATAAACAAGCTTCTTCATACAATTTATGACAAATCTTTAAGTCCTTCTCTCAAAACTATAACATGTGACAAAATAGAGAAATTTCAGGTAATTTCTTGAAGAATTATTTGTTACTGTTTCTAAACCTTTAATGCTTTGGTCTGTTTTACAAAGGAATGAGACTAGAAATAATTTAGTTTCATTTGTGTACATTTTCATTTCCTATTCTGCCCAAATACTGAACATAAAACTACATAACTTAGCTTCTTAGCTACCAAATAATTTTATAAAAAGGTCCTCGCACGTAAGTATGTGTCGGAATCCAATTTTATTACTAAACTCCAGCATCTTTTAGTACTGCAAGCTAAAGGTTTTCAAAATATTTCTAAAGTGAATATTTTTCAATATTTATTATTTTTACAAAAGCAACTTATGTGTTTTTATTAAAACGCGAAGTGTTTGAAATAATGATTACAGATAAAACGTGTATCTTGAATTATCTATGATTAGCCTACTGATCCTTTTTCCTTCTGGTTTAATTTTGTGTAACTAGTAAACTATAAAAGACATGAACTTTACAACTAGAAAATATAGAACTCATTGAAATATGATATTTGGATCCAATTATTATTTTCGAAGCTTTAACTGTTGTCAAACTTCCCACGTTACGTTCGAGTACCTTTACAATTGCCGCTTTTGAAAACTCAACGAAAACCTGGCTAACTCTTTCCGTCCTGTGTATAGTGTAAACTTTTTGAACGCTTATTTGCTTGTTTGCTTTCCAACTTTTCTTTCCCAATTATAATTTCGTATCATATATGTTCAGCAAGTTTGAGAATTTCTTAGCACTAAAGCCAGAACAGAAAGAAACACGGTTGAACTTTCTTTGAATAATGGACAACTACACCGTAGATAAACTATACAATTCCTCCTACAGTCTTCCAGAATTTCTGTCTGTAAGACACAACTCAAGAAAGTTTTACCTGTCTCTTTTTGGTTTACTTTTTAATGTAAAGATTTGAGTGTGAATAAATTGAATCGAACAGATTAAGAATTCCCATGGCTCATCATCAGGGTTAACACCTATGGTGTTGTATTAGTAAGAATGGGCATTATATACTAGATACTTAATAAAACTATGTGTAGGAAACAAAAGATGTCCGAACAAATACAAGTGTGGCAAAAAATACACCGCTGGACTCTAGAGGTCAATTGTAAATATCACACTTGTTAGTTATATGTAAAAACAAGTAAAACGTCACATTTGTGGGGAAATGAATCTGTAATGTTTCCGTGCAAAAAAGTGAAGCAAATTACTTTCACGCTGGTGATTACTTGACTTCAGTAAACCGGATAATATAGCTTGACTGAAGCGTTATCTGCTTGTTAAGAGTGTTGAGTGAGTGATGCGATACTGTTTATCTTATAAACAGTCCACAGCACTTGAGAATCCGCCACCGTTTTTCTTCCCACGCAATATTCCAACTCTTTTGGAGATTTATGGAGTATAGCACTAGAGAACTCCACCAGGTCGTTCAGCTCACTCTTCTCACTCGTAATATCTAGCCGCAGAGCAGGAGTTATACCGGTGATATTTCTCCATTGAACGAGGGTTATTCATGAGCTGTTGAAATCGCTTTTACCCATGATTAATGCACAGAACTTTATCTAGCCCGTATATGTATGTGTCCTTACAGGGTGGACTTAGAGAACTTCCAGAAATAAATACAATTCCTATGCGTTCTTTCCAAAGCGATTTACACTTCCATTTATATGACATTGTTGCATCACTAATGTACACTAACAAGAAACCATTGTCAAATTAATGTACCAGATTGAGATTGTATACTGAAAGTAAATCAAAAACAGAAATATTCGTATCACGACTTACTCTCCCATAGAGAAAATTTTGCCGGCAAAAATTACAAAGTTATAAGTTTTAGCGGTTATGCTAGCTTCAATGTTCGGTTGCCTAGGGCAGACTACAAGCAGCTACACGCAAGAAGGTACTAACGATGGCTTGAAACTAAGATTGCCCGTATGGGAAAAATGGGCTGTAATTATATTTTACTTTTGGCAGTATTTAGTACCACTAAGAAAGAAAGAAATAACTGAAAAAATACAAGTTGAATAAATTTGTAAAAGATTTTATATAATACATTTTAGAAATCGATACATGCTGAAAACTAGACTGCATTATCAATTATAACTTGTAAATGCATTCTTTCCTGTGAGAAATCGGCATATGGAAGAAAAGGCCCAGACAAATTTATTTTATTTTATATTCGATTCATAATATTATAATGACACCTTATAGTAAATAAAGAAAAGGGCCATCTCTTGGAGCTACTTTCACATTACCCTCCACACGTTAACATTTCTGTCTTCCAATGTATATCGTTTCAGAATAGGATATGATAATAGGTTTACATGCTAAGTTTAATTTAAAAGAAATATTAACTAAATTATTAAAGTGTTTACCTATCATTCGTAAGATTCCGGATCAAATCAAGGAGTATGTGGGAGCGGTTTTGTTTTTCTAGTATAGTTGCATAGATATTTCAAGACACTGGGACTAATATGTGCGAGGTTTTTGCAGAATAAGTTGTCACAATTAGTAAGTTTCCAGTTTAGAAATTAGTAGTCTATATGCAAAATTATTCACATCAAACTTTCACTCAGTGTTTGATTGCCATCTTTAAAGGATCAGATCCTGGATGGTTTAAGAGCGATTGCCAACAAGGCGGCGAACACTTCCTAATTTATTACAGCTCAGGCTAAGATGGGAAACTGGTCATGTTGGTAGATCTACATTGATGTGTCAAAGATGGTATTCATGCACGATTGACCTTCAATTTCATATCCATTTTATTGTGTTCCTACAGTTGTATATCTCGAATGCTTCATTATGAAGTCTAGCACAATAGAATGTTGTTACTGCTATTGCTTTAGTTTCATCGAAGATACGATGACCAAAAGTAATAAAATGTTTGACGAATGCCAACTTCTCTATCTGTGCAATGTGGGTATATATTTTATGCTCTGTTACATGTTTTCGTTTTCTACGTTTGTTTGTACCAATATAAACCGAACCGCATGAGCAGGTATCCTGGGATATAAAAGGGATCTCGCTCATCCTTAGAAAATTTTAAAATTTGTTGGACTTTTGGTGCTGGTTTATATGACTGTTAATGTTGTACTTTTTAAGCATTTTCGCAATGCATTTCGTATATTTTTAGAGCGGGAATGAAAACGTCATAGAAAATTTGTCTCCATCTTTTAACTTTATTTTTCTTGTCGCCTTTAACTTACAACCTAAATATGCAATTACGGTCAGTGACCCATGCACCAAGCACTTATGTATTGGCTTCAGTCATTTCACAACATTACACACCTTGCCTATTATTTAGAAAATATTCATCTTATATAGTGCTTTTCAGTGGGAATCCTCAAAATTTAAGCGGGCTATTACTTTAATGTACTGATCACCAACATTGGACTTCTACATGGCTATGTAACGCCTAGGTTTCCACAGTTATCTTCTGCAAGTATTTCTGATACGATAGAAGAGCTATGAGGAAATGTAAGAGTTACAATTTGAATCAAGAAAAAATAAGTTTGAGACATTCCATGTAGCCATACTGAATTGTCGTTACCTACAATATTTCTTGATTTATATAATATTTGTTAAATATATATAGGTATGCCTAAAATTGAAAATGTTTATTCTTTGGCTTGAAAATGCACATTACATTATTGCGTATGCATCTGTGCCTTTGAAAGTCAATGTTCGAGTTCTGGCACTGTTGCGAAAATTCACATTAAAAACTAAAAGCTATTTAAAGCTGAACATTAAGGTTCGGAAGCCACTTAAGAAGCTTTTCCTGAATATAGCAGTATACATTTTACACAAGAGTTTTGCATAAACTGTGATATCATGAATCGCTGTAATTCACAGAATTAATTAAAGTTATGTTAGAAATATCAGCAAGCAGATTATGAAAGTATTTAATGAGGATGTATGTTTTATTGGTTCTTTTATATATTTGGAATATCGACTTAATACTGAATATATTATTGTATAACCGCGGATCAAGATATTACCGTAATTTCATGCAAATAAACTAGATGCAGCTTAAATTGGTGGAAGGTGAATCAACTACCAGGAGGTAAATATATCCTCTAACATGAAACAAAGAAATCTTTGGTTACCTATGTAGGTAAAATATGCAAGAATTTGACTGTACTTTATGGATGTCAAAAACTTTACGCACATTTTCAGATTCTTATATACAAATCTGCGTTGGGCTAAAATGTATACGCGTACAAGTACTATATAAGAGCTAGAGCCTATATTAGTAAATTCAGGAACTATACCTACCTTCAGCATTAGTCGGTTTTAAACTTTCTTTGTTTAATCAATCTAAACCAAGTTATGCTTAATTTAGAAACCCAAGAAAGGTATAGCTTAACTTTCAAAATTCAAAGGTCCTCCTTCCATTCATTTTGAACCTCGTAGTATATACAGTTCTTTATTCATGAACCAACAAAAGCTATTGACTACGTTAAAACACTAACTGTATGTCAAATCCCTGTACACAAATCTGTATCTTTGTGTGTGTATGTTTATATATACAAAAATAAATTTAACATGAATGGTTTTAGACTCCAAAACAGATTATACGCAAAATCAAGATTTTTAATATGTTGTAACTCCCTTTAATTATAAGCCATATCTACAAGCTGATCCACCACTTGGCTGATCTGAGCTGAAGTTGGGATATTCAAGTTTTAGGTTAAGTTGCGATCTTATGACCAGGTAGTTAACTTTAAATCAATTATATGCATACCAAATACCAATACAACGGACGTAAATTACAGCGGGCTAGTGTTAGTGATACGTGCAGATTTATCAGAAGAGCGCTATCTTCAGATGGCAGGAGACTGTTCGTGCTTTGCAACCTTTTAATACCTATAGACACATCCATTTCAGAAAACCAAAACATAACTATGTGTGTCTTTTTATTAAATTATTATTATTAATAACTTCATGTAATATGCATTTTGAAACAAAAATAAAATTTACACTTAAAAAAGATTAATCTAAAAAGAACTAGAAATTCACAATCCACAGTGCCAACATCTCCCTTATTTTGACATAAAAACTGTGGAATATGCTTACAAATAAAGAATACCACTGAAACTGGTCTTCAATGAAGAATAGAGTAGTAAAGCGTTATTGCTGCATCAGTGATCCATCTTATTTTGTTGTATCCTCTAATGATGAATGAACGAGATGGAAGTAGGCTTGTAGACTGGTGTGAAGGCGCCTTGCAGCTTTGTGCTCTCCACCCATACACCAAGCTGTTATTGGTTGAGCATGAAAGGAGTTGACAGTGCGTATTCATGTGTCTGCCATGAATAAAGTTCAGGAAATTAAAAAAGAGAGTGCAGGCTGAAGGAGAGGGGGAGCTTGCTTTGGCGGGAATTCGACAAGAGGCGGCAAACAAGGCTCGAATTTCGACGGCTACCGCGTCATTTCTTCTCCGCTCCTAGTTTTGCTTCTTTCTTTAACCCCAGACCAGGCAGCGGAGAAAGAAAGGAACGTAGAGTTGGGGAGAAAAACACGTGAGGGAGAAGGTAACGGAAGTACAGCAACACACGAGACAAACACACAAAATGGAGATAGCTGGTTTATTGTTAATAAATCACCATTTCGTTTCTTCTCTATTGTTAATCCATACTACAATAATACCCGTTTGTACTAAATTGCATTGTTCCAGCACTGTTCAAGGCATTGTGGAAGAACAAAAAGTGTAAAAAGTGGAAGAAAATCTGGGAAAATTCCAAAAATTGATTTTTTTTTGTTATTGTTCGCGTCATTTCACGCCACTGACTTACTAGAATCAGCAATATTTGTTACTCCATACGGCCTTTGGAATGCTCTAAAAATAGGTCCTAAACATTCCTTTATATCAAAACTAGATAAATATTTCTTTCAGTATTCTTTATTACTTAAAATATTCCACGTGGAAAAGCGTCTCGCCGATTAAGTTCTAATTTTCACCAAACTTTATTAGTGCTTACTTAAAACACCCTCATAGCTATTTTTGAAACCTTATAATGAATTTAAAAATTTTAATTGTTTTATGATCTAACATTCATACCATCGAATAATGACAAAATGAAAGCGCGCATCTCTCTTTTCTACCGTAGCTTTATTTTAACACGAAAAACATTCTATATTTGTAGTTCTCTATAACAGTTCATTAAAGGCAAAAAAAAAAAAAAAAGTTATTGACACGTGAGAAGACATTTTTCATTAATACCTTTAAATTAATTAAAGACAGAGTGTAGATGTCGAATTGAAACTTTAAATGCAATCATTTTATTATTTTAACGTACTGCGATTATATATATATATATATATATATATATATATATATATATATATATATATATATATATATATATATATATAATTTGCAATTGTTTACACTGAACTACTGAGAAATATTTATTTTATGAATACATTGTTGCAACCGTTATTAATTTGTTAATTACATACACGTTATTTCCCGATTTTCACTGAACTATTTCAACAGTACGTATCTCCTAGTTTATGAACGATATTCTTCAGAATGCTTTAGTCTAACATCACAAAAACAATGCTACTAAATATTGAAGTTATAAAAGTAGGCACATAACAGCAGTGTAAATTACAATTTAAAATGTGAATCAAATTTAAAATATTCAAGTGATAGATATTTAAACAATTGTAGAGTGGATTCTCTTCAAGCTGATGGACGTCGATGTTTCGGCTGGTTTCAGAAA
Organism: Mantis religiosa; assembly: GCA_030765055.1. Lineage (NCBI taxonomy): Eukaryota > Metazoa > Arthropoda > Insecta > Mantodea > Mantidae > Mantis > Mantis religiosa. The sequence continues at coordinate 117,378,660 of CM060950.1, forward strand.
TTTAACTTCTAAAGCATTTGTGATACTTTAATACTAAAAAGGTGAATAAAATATTCTTTTCTGCCTGAAAACAAATTTTCTGACAGCCGTAGCTCTAGATTACACATTTATATCCGAAGCTACAGCATTCATATTCCTATAGTATAATATACGAATTAGAACGTGAGTTATGATTACTGGTAACATTTAGGATATTAATACTGACTGGAAGGTCCTGTCCCTATGCCCCTAATTGAATCACTATCTGGAGTGAACAGATGTGTTTAATGGTTTTCCTTCCTATCATATCAATGGCGCTTGTTCTATTTTACAAAAATTGGAAAACATATCATACTTATTTATTAATTCTGATTTGAAGACGAACATACAGGTTACATAGGAACAACCATGGACATTCTATTTATAATGAAATTAAATTATCTTAAACATTATGTAATTATTTTTCGTAATACATACTTACAATAATTATAATATGAATTGTGAAAATTTAATTTAAATTCATGGCTATTCATTTATGTATTGAAATGCTCTTGGTAAACGAAGTTCCCAATGCTTTAGAAAATCTTATTTAATCAAGGTAAGTCAACATGATATTTATTGCTTTCTTACTTTACTAACGGATTCAATATTTACAAATAGCGGGAAACTAGACTTGCAATATTCACACAGCAAACGAATCAATTTGTGTAAGCGGTACTGAGCGTGACGTCATAATGTGCTGGCAGTCGCCACCACACGAAGAAAACGCTTCGGTCGATAGATGGTAACTTCTATTCTTTATATATAGATTGTGATTGAAATTTTCGTAAAAAGACTAGCGATAGTGAAATGCCTCCAACGAGAACACCAACACATGAAATAGCTACCAAACTTGTAAGGTAAAATTTAATAAATTCTGTTGAACTTTCTATTTCCACCTGGCTATTCTTGAGCGCACTCTTGTTTACATAACGTAATCCACTTTTCTCTCGCTCTTACTATAGTAAGTGTTCATCGAATCTAACCGTTTGCTGTATGAACGTTGCAAACCTAACTTTACCATAACCTTCATCAAGCTTATATTAGACGGGTCTACTTTAATACACCTCGTGTACATATACATATATATTTTTACAGCAGATATTTAAGAGATTGTAACGAGTGTGCTCCACTTTTTTCTTATTTTCCCTTCCCCTTTTTTGACAGTTAATGCCTCAGTATTTGAAACTACAGAGTATTCAAGCTTCAGTGACGCAGTAATATTTCAGCGAAACACATTTCAACAACCGATGGAAATGAAGTATCTTCGTGTTCTCCGTAATTAAAAAGAGTTTCGTTTGACAAGCTCATCAGAGCTTACTGTTGTCTTTAATGCTAATGAGCACCATAATAACAAATTGTCTATGTTGCATTTCGCCTGTGATACTTGATTGTTGACATACATTATGGGGAGGAAATCTGCAAACATGACAACTCTACTGGGAAAGGACTTTACTTAGACTTCCTTTTCTTCTTTCTAGTTTATTTTAATTAAAAGTCCTTCAGCTTAAAACCAACTAATTAAGTAAATGGAGTAGAGTAAATAAGTTTTATCAAGTGTCAGGCTTTTAGCATTACTGAGCTAATAGGGTTGTTATAAGGAAGCGTGTTTTATCAACTCAAAAGTCCAAGAATTCCTAATTGCATCTTATTAAACTTTATCCTGTGATTACGTTGTCTTTTAGACTAGCATTCACCTTCATATCCCGTACTACATTTTATACATACATGATGTATGTATATAAAACCTATGATGTGTTTTCTACTATATACTAGATCTTCACCTGGTTCACTAGCCTTAGTTTTCATTAGTATACTAATTACAAGAAACTTGAAATGCAAATTAACATATTTACATTATATACATTTAACTGTGTCCAAAGTCGTAAATAAATTATTTAAATAAAACTTTTAATATAACTTTTGACACAACATAAGCTCTTAGAAATAATAATCGGTGGTGCCCTATAATGTTTGCTACAGGTAATACTAGGTTCATATCTTTTAAATGAGAAAATTAGGCATGAAATAAAATATGTTATCCAGTGGAGACAAAGCCACATATACAAATATAACATTTTGGAACATAAATTTTGAATACTTTAAAGCATTTTCGATTCCATGCCATGCAAAGAATTTTGTTAGGACAACATTTGGCTTAAATGTCTTGCAATTTAGGTATTCCTTTACTTTTGAGAAGAAAAGTTGTTTCATTACTGTGCCAGTAATGCTGATAATTCTTTGTCCCTTCTACATAAACAAAATTTGAGCTTTCTGAATTTATTTTACACACGAAAAGTGTCCCTTATAGATGCTGTTTATATACATTTTTGAGCTGCCTGATTCATCTCTATGTCAGCATAACGCTGGACTCAGTCCATGTCAAGTAATACACATATGGGTGCTAATTCAGCTGCTAATAGTGCAGAAGACACTATATATATACACCAGGTAAGTCACCTGCCCCTATTTATTTTTGAAGTTATGCAACGTGCTAAGCAACATATATGACTTACGCCCTTCTTGAACGTCTTCTAATAGATGATTTGCAGAACAGTTTATAGAGGAGGGGTAGATGACTCAGTGCATAAGTGTTACAAGGGACAGAAAGCAATCACTATGTATGTCGATTCCAAAAACATCATACCCAGACACAGAGGATGCAGTAGTAATTTTAGACGAGTTTACAAATTATTATTCATTAGCGTGCATTAACACAAAGCTTTAAACACGCCGCTGAAGGAACAAACTATCACATGCATCAGCTGACAATAACAATGGAACACAAAATGACAGATCTACATAGTAGGACGAATTGGATTTAAATCTATAGCCAACATATGTGTTCGTTGTACAGCCATGTCAAAAAAATGCGAAGTATAAGGCAGATAGTTTTCGTTTCTGCCACAAACTTTGGCAGTTTTAGCACATAGAGTAAATGCCATGGCGGATGGAGTTTTCTCAGTTGTGCTAAAACCACCAAAACGAGCACAAAACATTGTATGAAGCTGTAAAATGCGTGTAAAGATTCGAGGTGGAGGTTGGACGGCGGCGATTGCTTATTCGTATAGGAAATCTTCCCTCACCAAGGTAGCGTTGGCTAAATGGTATTACACAGATTGCTTACTTATCCACCGTGCCAGTTTAAGTTGGGTTCAAATCCTGCCTGATCAGCTCAAAAATTTTATTACCCTTTGGTTTACTTCCTGTTGCCTATAATTTGATATTATAATAAAAATAACATTTTTATAACATTATAGGTGTTTTCAGAATACAATATTAGCCATGTTTTCCACTGCCAGACAGTTATAAATGTGTAGTTCTTAATAGATACTTTACTATGGTTGATGTTGTGCTTGACGCATTCCACCATGTTTGAAATATTTCACAAATGCAAAGTGAAACACAAGACCTAAGCATGAAACAAAAACTACTAAATTTAATGTGGTCGACATGCTTCTAAAAATGAAAACCAGTTACGGGACATGGTCTATAACACCAGATACGGTACAGATTATATGGCTCATACAGTTAAACATGATCCCTAATAAAAGATAAAGATAAAGATAGCCCGTAGTTACCCTTTAAAGGACAAGGGCCTCTCCTACCTGCCGTTATGGTGAGCTCGCGCAACTTATGAGGTGAGCTTATTCCGTGTAGATCCCTAGTTATCGGACTGTAATTCTTGTATCTTTGGCTCACAAGACAAGCAATAGCAACAATAAATAAATTAGCAACTAAAATAGTACAGAAAATAAATACTTGGAGAAAGAAAAACAAAAGAAAAGAAAAAGAAAACAACGTATCGTCGTTTCAAACCTGGTCTTTAAATCATTATCCACCAGCTAACTAACCCATTAGGCCATATGTCACGTGTTCTATGGCACTAGGGCCGTGCCGTGGCTCAGTGTTTAGACCGCTTGGCTCTCACCAAGGTGGCCCGGGTTCGATCCCAGGCGACCGCAAAGTGAGATATGTGGTGGACAACACGGCGCTGGGGCGGGTTTTCTCCGGGACCTCCGGTTTCCCCCGCCATCTCATTCCACCGGTGCTCCATCTTCATCTCATGTATCATCAGTGTCACCGCCTGCGGTGCCGTATGTAGTAAAAGCGGGCGTTAACACTACACATTACATTCGATGGCACTGTTTGGGAAAGCATTGGTTTACCAGTTTGTTATTATTATCTGCATGAAAAGACGTCGTTTATTTAAGATTTTCGCAGCTTCTTGGTCCTCATTCGGGGTTGTAAGTATTGTATTAAGCTGGATGCATATATTGCCGAATAGGAGGGCGGAGCTGCAATAACGGTTTCTATGGTAAAAGGGTCAATGTTTTCGCATTAGACCATAAACTGCTGGTTGCATGGTTAAGAATAAATAGGAGCAGCTGACTTATATATATATATATATATATATATATATATATATATATATACCATGTATATATACATGTGTCATTCAAAAGTAGTAGCACCACCGCCTGCATTTGGCGCTATCAGCAGCAAATCATGTAAGCTGATAATGAAAACAAGAGCATTTAATATTTGTAAGCTGTGAGATTGAGGACAATAATTTCATTTTATAAGACATTTTTAGTAAGTTTAATTGTAGGCTGTTATGTTTAGTGCTCTAAATATATGTAGTAAATACCAACAAAAGTACTTCATTAAAACTAAGGTTGCAAGAGGTATTAGTGCTCGACAATGCCATACAGAATTATTGGAAGTTTGTGGTAGAGAAAAAAAATATATTAAATGTATGCATAAATTAAATAAAAGAAGTCCGAAACAAAAATAAATAAACGAACACGAAAGAATCAGATTTTAGAGCAGACCTATACCTGCGTAACATCGATTGCCTTTGTACTTTTATCCCAAAACGTAGGATTTTAGGCTTAATGGTGTATAAAAGTAGTTGTCTGTTGCTATTCATTTACAAATATCTAAGCTTTAAGGCAGCATCATTATGTTACTGCCTTTTAAAGTTCAGTTCAAGCTTTTTTCTGAATACACAGACCTGACATTCAAAACTGATGTAATTGCTTCAGAAACACTAAACAAGCACAGTCATTAACAATATAAGTTATAACAAAATAATCTTAAGAATCATATTCGATTTTTCTAATTACTATTCTTTCTCAATATCTTCACAATCAGTTCCGGGTATTTAGAAACTGTTTTTGAATGTTGACCGGAAGCATTTTACAGTTCTTTTGTTTTTTCTTTTTAAAAATATGAATAAGGAGAGCCGGAAGGTTTTAATTTGGAACAATTATTCCATTCAGCTGGATTTGAAACTGCGAATTTTGAGTTTAAATTGTACCGAATTTGCACTGAATTTCTTTCGTCCGATTCCGATGAAACTCAGAGTTATTAATGTCACACATTAAAGACAACCTGCTTTGTTCCTGTAAAGCAGCGCCCTTAACTGTGCAAATCGAATATTCAACGAATATTTCTGGAATACAAACATCGTGAGTGTTATTGCTTGCTTCGTCACCCTCAGTATTTTGTTCCAGATCTTCATCAAACGTAGTGTAGGGCCTGAAGTTGCCGAGATAACTTAATGGATCGGTAATTGAACGTGGACCCGTCAGCCGGACGAGATCCAGACATGCTAACCGCTAGGGTAGACGAGAACAGTATGGCCTGTCACGTCGCATTCAGGGATCCTAGGTTATGGTTTTGTTGGTCGCCTATTTGAGCTGCAAGGTCAAGTTCGTGTTTGATGAGGTTCTCGCATCAAGGTTATGCTGCGAACAAGATGGGCGTGAATACACACGCGTTACAGTTCATTGCTGTCTGTCTGTGTTTACGATGGCGTGGTGTTCATGCCGAATGAACAGTGTGCTCTCATAGCATATTCGTAAAAACTACGGAAATGAGTTAAACATTGCAATAATGAACATGATGATGATGCTCTGACGTGACAAAATACCACTTCTGACTTTATATCCTCCATATCTTCCTCAGACGTCGTCCCGTTTAAGATGCATTAGTCAACTATTTTCGCAGACCACCTCTATTCTAAAACAAGTTTATATCTATAGTTATCAGTTTTACACAATGAATTCACCTATATTACTTAATTATTTTTTAATTCTGCTTTAAGACATTGTTTTATATTTTGTAGAAGTACTCATTAAGCATATACATTTCGTTTCTGCAGTGGTTTTGTTTTAAACTTATTCAAAAGTGAAATATAACTGAACTGTCTCTTCTTGTTTTGGTTCTCAGTATTCAATATAGAGTTCAATATATAGAATCATTGAAGATAAACAACTTCCATTGTTTTAATTTCTTTTAGGCAATGCATCTTCCTTAAACATCGTTCTCTAACGTGTCATCGGACGAGAGGCGAAGGAAGTGATAGAGTTTTTTTTGTTGTTTTTTTTGTTGTTTTTTTTTTTAATGTACGTCCTCCAACGTTGAGTCATATCGGACGATGAATGAAATGGGTGAAATGATGCTCAAATGAGTCCGTGGTCCATGGAGCTTAGAGTTACCCGACATTCGTCCATCAGGATAAGGGAAACCCCGGAAAAATCCTATCCAGGTAACTCACCCTGACCGAGATTCGAACTCGGGACCTCTTGAACGTGAGGCAGACATGCTACCAAGGCGGGCGAAGTGATAGGGGTGATAACGTTATGAACGAGTCATAGAGTTCTTATCTGATGAATTTGAAAAATTGAACGTCCTATTGGCACATATTAACACATGCATTGTAACAATAAAATTAATTATGAGACACCATTTCAAGATACTAATCGATATTGTATATACAACTTATTTAATTTGTTATATTTTGCAGACTTAAATAAGGGAAAGCATATTTAACTATAAATGATATACTAATTGTTTTTAAATAACTGCAGGACACATTTTAAATCGTTTTACCTAATGCTCTCATACTGATTAAAAGAATTTAAGATAAAAACTATCTTATGTGTAGCATTTTCAATAAAGAAAAATGGCTGCAATGAAGGATATGAAAAAAAGATTGAATCGAGATTTAAAAGTTTTACCGTAATTAAGCAATGGTACGGAGTTTAAATGTGACATGAAAGTATGATTATATACATAATAGACATATAGGAAAAACAAAGAAAATAGTTTGCTTCTTTAGCAAATTTCTGGAGGCATTGGTTTAATGCAAGGAATTGCATCAGTAGGTCGCAAATGTCTAGTTACCTCTGTAGCGTAGATGGTAGCAGGTCTGCCTCACGTTTAAGAGGTCCCGAGTTCGAATCTCGGTCAGCGTGAGTTACCTGGATAAGGTTTTTCCGGGGTTTTCGATTATTCTGAAAGACGAATGTCGGGTAACTCGAAGCTCTACGGACCCTGGGCCCATTTGAGCATCATTTCACCCATTCCATTCATCGTCCGATATGACAACGTTGGAGACGAAAATAAAACAATAAAAAAAAAAAACTACGCCGCGAATGAAACTTCATGTTTTGTGTAAAATTTGTAGCATTATAGTGTTGAAGAATTATTTTTAGGCATAGGCAACTTGCTACACATTTTGCGGATTCTTATTACTGTTCTTATTCGTTCAAGACAACTAGGTAACTACTCCTGGTGCGCAGGCTTAGAATTTTTAAAGCTCTCATTGTTTAAAGCGAATTGGGGTGTATTTTCTCTGAAAGCATCACTTACACTTTCATCCGTTGTTAAGATATTCTAAGAATTCGGGCATGAGGAAACTTTCATAATCATGTCTCCTCTTTTGTTTAGCTTCTTCGTTTACAAACTCGCTTTCAGATTATTGTCATTCCTCTACCTTTGCCTGCGTTAGGCTCCAATAAACTCCAGCTATCCTAGCACTTTAATTAGCATAGCTTAATTTGATTTAATTATTGCAGGTCCATGTCCATAATACTGCAGTATATTCAACAAAAGAGATTTTCTGCTACCTATCTGATGAATAGAAGTTATTCAAAGTGTTTGTGAATTTTTCAGTGACGAGTTTATTAAGGCGGGTTCATATATTCCCTCCACCATTGGGTAGCCAATGTAGAGGCACAACTGTGGCTAAATATTTTGTTAGGATTAATCCATCAACCTCATAAAAGTCGTAACCGGTGTTACAGATTTTGAAATAAATGTGTTAATTGTTTTATTTAAAATAAGACCATTTGCGGGGAAAATTTTATATATTTATATAAATTTTGTATATTTTATATATTTATTCAAACAGGTATTTTTCCATTGGAAGAAATTGAGCACAATTCTATCCCTTCAGCAATATACAAAATACAATTTCAAAACCATTGGCGATATCACTGCATTCCTCCCATCATAAAGACTTGCAGAAAGGCACCTAAAATAATAGTACTCACAAAACGAACCTGCTCCTCACCGGAAAAAAAGATCCCTGACAAACATTCTATAATATTTAAACAAAAATTAAAAAAGAATATAATCTACATTTAAATAAAATTCAGTAATCAAATACTGTATTACCACATTGAAAATTTGTTATTGTATTTAATAGTATTAAATCATAGCAACAAATTTATCACAACTAGTTCTACTTTTCTAAACTACTTAAGCTTTAGTATATAACTGCAGTAGTTGAAGGATGAAACATAACAGGAATTATACCTTTATTGTTAACATGGAAGCCAGATGTAGCATTTCTTATAAAACTCCAGGCATACTTATGCAGCTTTATTACATGAAAAATATCCATCTTTGAAAATTAAAGATGAATTTTAAGGGGGCGTGTTCTGTCTATATAAAAAAATGTTAAATTTCTAAACTATGGGTTTGCTTTTCTCAGAAATGATTTACGTTGCAAGCAAGGATTGTAAGAATTTGTTTATTACAAATTGAAATATAAACACATTAAAAATATACCGATTTCATGAATACCACTAACAAGAATTTCTTTATGAAAACTTTATAACAATTATAATTTTTTCTATTAAAAGGTTGCGATGTGTTTTAGACTGTTATAGGTAACGCAATAGATAATGCTTAAAATCTAAAATGAGAGCGTTCTTAATCTTCTATGACTATGTGTCCAGGTCCGGAGGGATGTCATAACCTTAGAAGAAAAGTAAATATTTTCTGTATCTATATACCTGAAAGGATGTTCCCAAGAAGTAGGAGTGAGTTGAAAGGATACGAAGGATGATGGAATTCGGGAGAGACTACAGAAGAGAGCGTAGTCTCTAACAACTAAAGATAGACAACCCCCGCTAGCAGCTCGTAAATTAGGCTCCCCAGCCATCACTTTGGAAGCTCGGGGCCTGTAGATCTATGCTCCGTAAGATGAGGATTTTCACAGAGAAAATTCCCTGCTATGGACTCTGAAACTTCTGCAACACGTATAACCCTAAAAGAACCAACCAGACTGAAAGGTGAATTGGACTGATATTGAGAGACAGGAAATTTGGGGGATATAATTATTCCTACCAACATTCGCCAGCGGTTGAAGGTTTCTTAGCTCATCAGTAATCACAAAAATGCTGCCAAACTTCTGAAGACTGCACAGCATTGTATTGTTGGGAACATTCGGTAGAAGTTCTCTTTGGAAGCTTACCTTCGCTAAAATTTCCTGGGAATGATTGATAAACTAATTTTGAGTTGTCACGCTAGTTCCACATATTAGAATGGAGCCTTAGGGTGCTTGTCCTTCATGTTGTGCGTTTGTAACTAATCGCCAATTATGCCATTGTTACAGGTCACTCTACCAGTTAGATCGTGCCACATCTCAGGCGAAACCAACAAGTGGCACATTCAGTGCAAGTGGAAAGCTACGCGCTGAATTCCCTCATGAAAAGTGTGCACCTTCTCATCGATTGCACTGCTACCGCATCGAGTGGGGTCAAACACTGAAGTGGAGCAAACATTTTAAAGATATAGGAATGTTTTGTATATTTGTCTCTCGTCTCGGATAACAATTACCTCTTATGCAAGATTTTGGACACAGAAGTAACAAATTAGAATAAAGTAACTATTAGCTAATGCGCGAATTCAGAAATTGTGTATTACCAATTAAAAAACCAAGCGAAATGGCTCCGCGATAATGCACGAAGCTCGAATTCAAGAGTTCCCGGCTTTAATCACTATGTCCATAGGTTTATCCGTGGCTTTTCCTAGTGAGCTAGATGAGAAGAGAACTCTGCGCGTCTTTGCTGCTTACGTTGTCCATTCGTGCACTCCATGCATCTCCAACAGTTCATCTCAATCTTTCCAGCTGGGGGTATACGCACAAAAGGTCCAACTGCGGTCATCAATGGGATTCCCTCTGTACCATATATACCATATAAACCTACCTCTGCCCCTAACGGTTAGCAGTTGTCAGTGCCTTAATGAAAGTAAAGTCACAAAATTAACCCTGAATATTAAAAGTAAACACATTCATAATAAACATTAAATTTTGAGGTACCATCTTTAATCCAAGATTAAGCTGGATTGATCATATTAATCTGAAGGCCAAATAGGTAGGTGAAAGGTTAATATGAAGGTACTACCTAATGCACGCTTTGTTTTTGTTGACAGCCGTTTTCAATATGACACTTGTGTGGTAACCATGCCTCAGCCAATATTGTATTAAAACTTCAGGGGAAATTTATTATAGATACAATGAAAGTACAACTTGTGAAATTTTATTCGTATCTCTCCAGATACTTTCTATATTTCGTATCAGAATACCTCCCCGAGGTTTAGTGTATGCTAAAAATAATGACGAGCATTTAAACTGATATCTCATCTACACATAGCATTTAGAACAGGTCAACAATTTTGTTGAAAATGCTCAATGAAGTATATTGTGAAGTCTCATACAGATAAATCATTACCTATTAACATAATAACCAGTCGAACGACGTTATGGAAGTCACTCTTTGAAGCAAAGACAGATCTTGACAACTGAACTGAAAACTGCTTAGGAACCTTCTCTCTCTTTCTCTCTCTCTCTCCTCTCTCTTTCTCTCTCTCAGCTTTCATACATTTGTAGGAGAACATTTTGAAATGCAGGAACGTTAGCAATAATGTGTTTTTTCTTGCAGATGGTGTGAAAATTATATTTGAACCATGAGGTCAGAGCCTTTCACAGAAGGTTCTGAAAAATCATTAATGTGTCGCGAGAACGAAATTTAATTTAACGTCGGTGTTTACGTCCAAGAGAGCTCTTTCATGTATTTTCAGGAAAATGTTTGATGTTTATGAAAGCAACTGAAAGCAAAATACACTTGTTTAACAATGAATTAATCAATAGAGCAGAATAAAGCTTCAGGTGCGTTTAGAAGCATATGTTTTACTTAACTGTCAAAGGAAATGTCAAAAATAAGTAAACGAGTCTATTAAGTATCCCATCACCTATTCTATGAATATTAAAAAATGGATAATCAAATGCTGTATGTTTATATCAAAGATATGAGCACCTGATAGGGGTAGTAGTAGTGGGGCTTAGGGGCGCACAACAGCTGAGGTCATTAGCGCCCGAGCTCAGACTAGGTAAAGCCCAACTGAAATGTAAACGCTAAAAACAATAAAATCCACTAAAAGGTCCAAAAACACAATAAACATAAAAGATGCTCAAACTGTTAAAATAGCTAAAATAGGAGTGCCGAGATGAATCTAAAATGAGGCACGGCGAGGGATGTTGAAATCATATGGAACGAAGCATTCCGCTGCGCTGTAAAAACTCGAAGAGGCCCTCCACAGCAGCAATATCATCCCTCAACATTGCGTTGAGGTTGGATGCCAAACACAAGGAGGAGCGCAACGTTGAGTAAAATCGGCACTCCACTAAAAAGTGCTCTACCGTCAAAGGCTCACCGCAGTGAGCACAATGAGGTGCTGAGTCCTGGCGTAACAAGTGTTGATGGCTAAAACGGCAGTGCCCGATGCGAAGTCTAGCTAAAATAACTTCTTCCCTGCGAGAAGAACGTGAAGATGTGGCCCAGGGAAGCGGAAGAGGTTTAACCTCCCGAAGTTTGTTCCCAACGAGCGCGGACCAGTCATCATGCCAGCGAGTGTTGATGGCTCGGCGAAGGGAAGCACTAAGATCCTCGAAAGGAACAGAATTGCTAAAAACTGTGGGGGATAAAATAGCAGACTTCGCGGCGGCATCAGCAGCCTCGTTGCCCGGAATGCCTACGTGACCGGGAACCCAAATGAACGACACGTGGAACCCTGAATTAGCGAGCGAATGCAGCCGATCCTGTATTCGCTGTACTAGGGGATGGCTGGGGTACAGCGAACGAATGCTCTGTAGAGCACTCAAAGAATCGCTACAGATGGCAAAGTGGTTAGAGTGCTGCTGGCTGATAAAAAGTAGGGCTTGATAGATACTAAAAAGTTCAGCGGTAAAAATCGAGCACTGTCCGGAAAGACGAAACGTAAAACGCTCCGCAGCAGCTACGAAGGCACAGCCAACACCTCGGTCGGTTTTAGAACCGTCCGTAAAAATTAAACTGTAGTTCTTAAAATGCTGCTGAAGTTCTAAAAATGTGGATTGGATGCCAGTGGTCGGAAACGCAGACCTGGGCATCGACGTCAACCCAAGGTGGAATAGGGTGTCATACCGCGACCAAGGAGGAAAAATAGATTCCCTCCGAGGTAATACTGGCGGTAGTGTGACGTCCAGGGCCCGAAGAAGCAGGCGAAACCGAAAACTGGGCGGAAGTAATGCAAGGGGGCTGACAGCGTACTGGCGATCAAGAGACGAGTCAAAGAAAGGCTTGTACGTTGGGTGCGTGGGTAGAGAGGATAGACGGCATGCATAGGTGCCTAAAAGAATATCTCGCCTATAGCACAGGGGAGGTTCAGCTGCTTCAGCGTACAGACTGGGGATGGGGCTGGTTGGAAAAGCACCAGTAGCTAGACGTATCCCCCGATTGTGCACAGGATCCAAACGGCTCAAAATGGAAGGCCGTGCCGACGAATATACCACACTCCCATAGTCAAGCTTTGATCGTACCAGGGACCGATAGAGCTGTAAGAGCACGGTCCGATCAGCTCCCCAGGATGTACCTGATAAGACACGTAAGATATTGAGGGACCGGGCACAGCGACCTTTCAGGGAAGCGATATGAGAATCCCAGCTAAGCTTCCTATCGAACACCAATCCTAAAAATTTAGCTTCCTCTGCTAAAGGAAGCGTATGGGGACCGAGGTGGAGTGAGGGTGAATCAAACGCCTTACGGCGCCAAAAGTTCACGCACACGGTCTTCTCGGTGGAAAAATGGAAGCCGTTGTGGAGGCTCGAAGTGTAAAGGCGATCTAAACAGACGTGGAGTCGACGCTCCAAGATACTCGTCCGCCGAGAGCTACAATATACGGCGAAGTCATCAACAAATAACGAAGAGGATATTCCAGTGGGAATACACTCAGTGATAGGATTGATGGCGATGGCAAAGAGGGTAACGCTGAGGACCGAACCCTGGGGTACCCCGTTTTCCTGATGGAAAACGCGGGATAGATTACAACCCACCCTAACACGAAAGGACCGCTCCATCATGAATTCCCGGAGAAAAATGGGAAGTCGACCACGAAGACCCCACTGATGTATGGTGCGTAGTATGCCAGTCCGCCAACAGGTGTCATAAGCTTTCGTAGGGTCAAAAAGGACGGCCACAGTTTGGCAGCGGCGCAGGTAGGCGTTCATGATATGAGTCGAGAGGGAAATCAGGTGATCAGTGCTGGAACGGTAACGGCGAAATCCGCATTGGATGTTGCACAGAAGGTTCTCCGACTCAAGCCACCATCGTAAGCGCCCATTAATCATGCGCTCCATCACCTTACACACTGTACTGGTGAGGGAGATGGGGCGGTAACTGAAGGGCAAACGGCGGTCCTTACCCGGTTTTGGGACCAGAATGATAGTTGCCTCGCGCCAAGCTGTAGGAAAAACTCCGTCACGCCAGATGCGGTTGTACATGCGAAGCAGAAACTCTTTACTAGCAAAGGAGAGGTGTTGGAGCATAGCCACGTGAACACCATCAGGCCCAGGAGCGGATAAGGGAGAGGAGCATAACGCCGAGTCCAGCTCCCGGAAGCTAAATTCTGCGTTATAGCACTCCAGGTTAGCTGAGCGGAAAGATAATTCCTGGGCCTCAATCTGAGACTTGAGGACCCGAAACGTCGAAACGTAGTTGGCAGAGCTGGAGGCTGCAGCAAAAGTGCTACCCAGGCAGTTAGCAACCTCAACCGTATCTACAACAGTGAAAGGTCCATCCTGGAGTCCAGGAATGAATGAGGGTGGCCGTTTACCAGCAACACGACGGAGTTTCTCCCAAACCACAGAAGAAGGGGTGGTGTGCGAGAAAGAGGCAACAAAGGAAGTCCAGGACGCTCTTTTGCTAGCCCTAAAAACACGTCGGGCTTGTGCGCGCAGCTGTTTATAAGCTACCAATTTCTCGACGGTGGGGTGATGTTTAAATACCCTAAGAGCTTTCCGGCGTGCGCGAAGGGCATCGCGGCACTCAAGAGTCCACCATGGGACAGGCAAACGCCGAGGCTCCGTGGAGGATTTCGGAATAGATTGCTCGGCAGCGGAGACAACAACTGAAGTGAAATGGTCGACCAGAAGGTCAATAGAAGTAAACTGTGAATCCTTGAATGTGGCATCTTCGGAAAAGAGCACCCAGTTGGCCTTGGAGAGTTGCCATGAGGGTGCACGCGAGCGGGGAACGTTGTGAGAGAGTAACGTTAGCACACATGGGCAGTGATCACTGGAATGAGTGTCAGATACTACATGCCATTGGAAACAATGAGCAAGCTGTGTGGAGAAGAGAGAAAGATCGAGATGGGAGGGAGAACCAGTGGAATCGGAAAAAAAGGTGGGTTCACCAGTGTTTAAAACAAGGAGAGGAAACTGGTCAAAGAAGTCAGCAAGTAGGGTTCCCCTTGCACACGCCCTAGGAGAGCCCCAACATGGATGATGGGCATTAAAATCCCCCAAAAGAAGAAAGGGTGTGGGGAGCTGCGAAGCGAGTTGAGAGAGCTCGGCAGGAAGGACGGAGTCTGAAGGGGGGAGGTAAACTGTGCATAAGGTAAACGATAAACCGGGAAGACTGAGCCGAAGGGCAACAGCTTGCAAACTAGTGTTAAGGGGTAGAGGTTGACCAAAAACATCAGCACGTGTGAGAATCATGACACCACCATGAGCAGGAGAGCCCACTTCCGGCACAAGGTCGAAGCGTACCGGAATATAATTACGCAAATCAAAAGCATCCTGAGGGCGAAGTTTGGTCTCTTGTAAACAAACCGCTATGGGGTTGTAGGACCGCAACAAGAGCTGGAGCTCTGCCCTATGTGAGCGCACACCACGAATGTTCCACGTTAAGAGAGCCATGGAAAAGAACTAGGGGGGAGCGGCGGTGTTAGGGAGAACATTAAAGGTTGCAAGGGCACGAGAAATGCGGGTTCAGGTTTTCGGACGACGTTTCTCTTTTTTCCGCACTTTGGCGCACTTGGGACCGACAAACGGTCGCTCCATGGGCGACTCCTCAGATGTGCGGGAGTCGGAAGAGTCCCTTCGAGAAGGGGATCGGGAAACCGACTGAACAGAAGTCCTGCCGGTTCCTCGAATGCGACTTCGGGAGCGGCATACCGTAGAAGTACCGGGAGTAGTGCTGACCGACACGGAACGTGAAACTGCAGCTGGGGCAGTAGAGGAGCTAGACGAGGCTGCTGGTGCCAACGCCTTAAAAGGTTTGGCAGTCTCCAGCAAGTCGCATTGGGTTGAAGCATCCGATACATTGAGGGTCCGTGTGGCAACAGACTGCGTCGCCTGCACAGGAGAGCGGCGAACTGCTGATGCGTAACCCAAGCTGGCAGCGGGTTTCAGTTGCTCAAACCGTCTTTTTGCCTCTAGAAAGGACAGACGTTCTTTGACGCGCAGTTCCTGAATGGCCTTCTCATCAAGAAACTGCGGACATTGCCGGGAGCTGGAGGGATGCGTACCACCGCAATTGACGCAGGCCGGGTCACGAGTACATATAGCGTCGCCATGGGGAGGTAAACCGCAACGGTCGCATACAGCATCAAAAGTACAGCGGGCCTGAGTATGCCCAAACCGCTGACACCGAAAACAGCGCATAGGGTTTGGGACATACGGACGCACTGCAGCACGTTCGTACCCACGATAGATAGCGTCCGGCAATGTGGTACCTCTGAAAGTGAGGAAGACTGTCCGCAACGGAACAGACCGTCCATCACGTTTACCAAGGAGACGGTACGCCTCGCACACATTCTGGTCAGTCAAATTACATACTATTTCCTCGTTAGAGAGGCCGTCCAAACTGGAAGTTGTCACGACCCCTCTACAGGTAATCAAAGTCTTATGTGGGGCTACCCGAATGGGGTAGGAACCCAACAAGCAAGCCTTCAGGAGCTTACTGGACTGATCCTGGTTCTTTGTTTCTACCAAAAGGGTACCGTCTCTTAACCGAGTTGCAGATTTTAGAACGCCACATATCCGATCAAGCTCGCGTTGGATATAAAAAGGACTAATGTCTCGCATTGTCTTGTTTTCGCAGGTCAGGGTCACAACCAAAAAAGAATCGAATGGGGAAGGTTTGCGCGGAGGAGCCATGGTTAGGGGACCCCCTTCCGGAACCGTCGGCGTCAGCGTGCCATCCGGGGGTGAAAGAAAAAGACACCAAACCTTCACGGTCTGCGCCGTCATGGGAGACCCCTCCCACGACCGATCTCAATTGTACTTCAGAAGAGCTACCGTCCAACTACTGTTGCCCAAATGTGAGAACCGTTCACCACGTGACACCCCGGCTTTGGGCCCCTACCACAGGAATAACCGCCTGTGGCCCCCTACTTTAGGCCGTGCAGCAGTCAATGGACGCATGCACGGATTCAGGGGGCTTGTGGTTGATTACACCGGGGCTCCCGTCAGCGGTAACACGTCCGGCTGGTAATACTGGCCCAATGACTCACGGCCTTCGGACCATTAAAACCAGCCGGGCCTCATGGAGACTACGTGAGTGTACATGACGGTGTGGACGGGCTCCGCACCTAAGGTCACACACAGGGTCAGTAGGGAGTCCACTACAACCTTCACGCCTGAGACCTCCGGAGAGCACGCAAGTCGGAAGCCGCGCTGGAACCGTGAGACAGGAACCACGGAGACAGAAGAAAGATCCCTGGTGGTGAGGCAGGAGTTTATAAACCTAAACAGCTAAAGCTAAAATAGAACAATAAACCTAGAAGAGGAAGAAGCTTAAAACTAAGGGTGACCAACGTGGCACAAACAAAATGGGGTGAGAGGGTGACGATGGGGATGATTGGCTCGGGACCCCGGGATCGCCAATGCCCCTACCTACCGTAGTAGGCCCCTGGGGGGAAACCTGATAGGGATGGGCAAGATATAATCACAGTGGTATATGTGGTTTGTTATTTTTGTCACTGTTATGACGTCCAAGCTTCAGTGTAAATTACATGTTGTGCAAACTAAAGCTCTCGCAGCGTGGCGCCAAGAGGTGTTTAAGGAATAAAACGGATTTAACAACTGTAGAATAGGTGTTTTAGCCTATAGTTTAATTAAGCTTTCTTTAATCATTCCTTATGTGAATTTATGTTGGAATAAGTATTCGAGAACTAAAATGTACCTGTGTATTTTCCTCCTCGCTCCAGTGTACGAAATTTCAAAACTTTTATTTTGGCCTTTGTGGACCAGTATCTGGTATATGTTGAACTGAAGTACCAGAAATATGAGTTATTTTACAGATTAAATTTCACAAATAAACACGTTTTTAGTTTTATTGATATTTTTAGTTATTATTTATGTAATTTCTTCCAACCAACGATTCTACTTATCTGTTGGTCTTTTTCTGTACACCACATAAAAATTAGATTCTATGCAAGTTAAATCACTTTTGTTTTGCGTTATTTTTGTATTTTCATCATGGTTCAGAAAACCTATTTCTTTCATTCCATGGAATTTGGTTTATCATTCTCTTAGGTTGCTCGCCTCGGTAGCGTAGGTGATAGCGTGTCTGCCTCACGTTTAAGAGATACCGAGTTCGAATCTCGGTCAGGGTGAGTTACCTGGATAAGGTTTTTCCAGGGTTTTCCCTTATCCTGAAAGATGAATGTCGGGTAACTCTTAAGTTCTATGGAACACTGGCTCATTTGACCAGCATTTCATCCATTCCATTCACCGTCCGATATGACTTAACGTTGGAGGACGTAAATTACAAAAAAAGAAAAAAATATATCTCTTAGGTATCTTATACCTTTTGTTTCATATTGACTATTAGTTAACCAGAATACTAGAAATTTATGTTATATTAAGACGTGGATATCGCCTGAATCCACCTTGAAAGTTTACGAGATCAAGTGCACCAGTAAAAACAACTGAATGCTTTGTACGCACGATGGAGTAAGTGAACATGGTCGCTAAGACGCCATCATTGTTGTCCCGTGGGCACGTAACCACGGTTTCCATCAAGCTTCGGTTATGGTAGTTTGTGCATATATAAATGTGTTTCTGCCTGTATAATGTGAATATCGACAATAACAAGGGAAGACAAACAAAACAGTAAATGCAAAAACGCAAAGTGAGGTAACGTCAAGAGAAAAAAGCACTTTCCTTTTAGATTTCTGATTTAGATTTATAGCCTTAGCCTCTGCAGCCAAGTATAAAGTTGCACGTTTAATAGAATTGAGTTTCTTATATCTCAAATATTCCAATATAGAACACTCAAGGGCTTTCTGTGTCAATTATAGGTTTACATATGGCTATCTTACGCTATACTATTCAATAATTGTGTATGCACGTTACGTTACTCACCAGAAAAGTTGGCTTAGACATAATTTTAAACCTGTAGTTTCAACTTATAAGAGATACATAATGTCTCGAAACAGCATTCAACTGTTAACAACATAAAGTGTAGCAGTGAACCCAGAAAAAGGAAAGGAAAAATCAAAAACATAAACTTTCAAACCAATCCGGGAAATGACTTACTTATTTTCCGGGAAATTTTAAAGGTAACACTAACAATAATTCGAATTCAGCTAACGTTACGAAAACATTTACACATATTTCCCATCTAAAGAAACTTTTAATAGTTTATTCTAATACATGTTAATATATTTAAAATATTTTCATGGTTATTTAATATGTAATGGATAAGAATTGAACTATGCCAGCTATTTCAATATGTTTCATTTGCAAAGGTAATATTTCAAACACATACTTTTAATAAAAACCTTTTAGGGTTATTTTTAAAACATAACGATCAATGAACCATTGCGCATTTTATGGGTTACTGTGTGTCGAGATAATTCCGGAATGTCGTCATGTTTCCGGAATGTCTTTATGTCAAATATCTTTAATGCGTGCCATTTTCATAAACCATGTTGGAAGTTACTGAACTTTTTGTTTGTTCCATTTATACCCCGCCTTTAGCTGCTATGGTCATATCGGCGGCCGTTCTCCTTTGGAACATACCGAACTCATTATCTTTTGTTTTCAATCATTAGATCACGCGCACATTCACACTCTCATTCATACTTCCAGACTCTGGGGAAGATGAGGAATTATCTTGGTCGGAGAAAAATCCCCACCCCCACCGCCAGGAATTGAACCCGGGACCCCCATCACGGCAGGCAGGTGCCCTACCAACTGAGCTACAGGGCCAGCCATTACTGAACTTATATACCAAGTTTGGTGTGCATTCATCACTTCATTTTTGTTATGTATTTACAAACATTCACACACGGACATGTTTCTAGCATACCTATTTAGATTTAGGGGCCTTAAAATATGCATTCCGGTACAACTTTTGGACGTAATACAACACAATGGCTTGATACAGAGAAAGGGGGGGGGGAGAGGTGAACAATTAATTGATTTAGACCTCATTCAATGCTCAGCCTATTCTACCCCCTTCACCCTTGGATTTTCCCTCCTTCTCCCTTGCAGTGAATGTAAATTCTGCCGTGCTTCCACATTATTGATAAGGGGCTTTGCCTATTTATACAGTATCTTTCATCACTGGAACGGTAGCAATTTACCCTATTATCTCACCATTCTGCGGAGGCAAGTGGAAGTCATAATTACAGCGTTAAGACGGCCGTTTTTAGAAGCATGTGTTATTTATGTAGAATGGTGGAGTTGATAAAGGAGGAGGCTTGTACCACCAAAGTAATACAATTCGACTGCTCACGCATTGGTCAACGACTGTCAAAGGAGGCAATAGCCGAAAATCGCGCATATACTCGCAATGCGCATAGCCTCATATTCAAAGCAGGCAGGTCTGCTATTAAGAATAACAACATATATTAAACATATTAACATATTACAGAAACCAAAACGTTTGAAAGTACAGTCATACATACAGAAAAGTGCCAACGCGTTTAATTTACAAGTCGTAATACTAGGTGTCTTATCCAGCATTGCAATGGTATGACAATAAGGATGTATGATTATGATTTTCCTGCGTCATCTGTAATGTGTATGTGTGTCTAAAGCATAAATGTCTGAAGTTTTGTCCAATTTGCCCTTCTGGCGGCGGGATGTAATGTCCAGAGATTAAGGAACCTCCTGTGCTAGGATCTTGACGACCTCTGTGTTCTTAGCTTCGCCCCTTCTTCCCGAAGGTTTCCAGAGCTACACCAGGTGACGAGAACTTACATACCGCAATCTTCACCCGTTTAGTGATTACAACAAAGCCATTGTCGATTCATCTGAGTGTAGTAACTAAAAGCTAGGGCGATTTATGAAAATTACGTGGCTTCCGCGCACCAAAATATATACAGTCTATTCAGAAACAGAACTAGTCTAACTGACACAGCAATTTCTATAAGTCCAGACAACGAAACTTCGACAGCAATAAAACTAGAGTGTAACTTTAAAACACCGGTTGTCAGCGTTTCAATGCAAAGAGAGCGAGCGAACAGTCTGTCTAAATAAACCGATATGCGACTCAACACTCGATGTAGGTAGTACTTCACAGTTCATGCTTCCAAATGTTTAAACAATAAGGTCAGTAATTTTTATGTTACTCTTATCTTTGTTGGGTATTTGTTCATTCAGGAAATGTATATGTTTAGGTCTTTGATGAATGGTAAATATACAAAGTTTACATATACGCTTATATATGTATCCACATTTTCAAATCAAAATAATTTCATTCTATGCGATAGATTTACAACTCGTGCATATCTATAATATCCATAACAGTAATGGTCATTGTGAAATACGTGTTCATTGACTCCAGTTTATTACTCGTCCGTTTCTTCTAATCATTTGTTTCCAGGGTTTTAGAATCAGAAGTGCATTGCACTAAAACATGCCTTTTAAATCTCAAAAACAAATCTCCCGCCAGTTTACACTTAAACAATGTCTATATTGGCAGTTGGTTTTGAGGTCATATGAGATGAAGACAACGCGTAAATACATGTGAAGTTCATGCACTTTGTAATTTTCTGTTATAGGACTATTTACCTTCCACAGATCGTTGATTTCACATACTTTGTATATCTGCAATTTTTATGTAGAACGGAGGAAGGTTCACTGTCGTATCGTAAAAACACCACGGGATTCTTGTATGCAGTTAACAGAAATTACCTTCTTCCCTCCCATCGGGTCCAAGTCCGGCTGCCTGGTGATAACTGAATGAAAGAAATAAATGGTAATGATTTAAAACAATATTTAGCAAAACAAATGTGTATGTGTTATAATAAATAGCATCTGCCCCACCTATCGGCCCGATATAACACTAACACCAATTCCAGTACCCCGGACAATTATTTATTTTTTGATTGCGGGACTTAAGCACTGATCGATGCTAATATAACCTATGCTCCCGTATAGGAGGGGATCCACCCCCTTCAGTTGCCGTGGTGCAGGCACTGCGGACCCCGAGTACTAGTGGTACCTCTGACGTTACTAGAGGAACCTCGGGCAGAACATTCGAGCCCCTCCCTGTTGGGAGTTATTCGGATTGGGTTGGACTCGAGGGGGCAGTGGTTCGCAATACCCGTGGGAGATCGGGGACGTCTGTAATCGGGCGGGGTTGAGGGAAGCCTTAAATTCTCGGGTGCCAGCCTGCAAAGCTAGTAGTCGGTGTGCTCGATCACCGCGCGCTCCGACCGAGGTTATTCGGAGTCTTCCCTGCGGAGTTGACACGCGTAAGTGGTGTATCCACTTCCCGTCTTGAGATGACAGGGGGCTTGTTAGCTTCTAGGTCTTGCCCTAATGGAAAGAGCCCCGGTGTGCGCCCGGCACCCCTTTGGGGACAGGTTTCGTAGCTCCCTAATAAGGAGAGAGGGTGGTTTAACGTCCGTGTAGATACTCTCAGCATGATTTGATTTGTAACTTATGATATCATTCGACACGAGGCACACTTATCAGTGCAACTACCAGTTCGGGGGTCGCTATTGAGGGTCACTTTTTATCTACGAGAGGTACTAATTCCTTGTAACACGCCACTGGCATCTCCCAAGCTACAATCACCAGTATTCAACCGTGTCACACCTGCTTTAATGCTATCTATTTGAATCAAAGTTTAAATTCAACACTTCCATCCATTTGACTTTCAAGCAGCTTTGAAATCTGTGTTTTTAGCATTTCGAAAGTCTCAGTTAGCTCTGTTACATATACTGCAATAACATACATAAATTTAATCTACAGCATATGACAGTTTACTCAGGAGTACAAACACAAACCTTTATAGCGTCACTGCATTCTTTAACAGTTAACTTATATGCTAAAATTATTTATTCCGAAAGTTTTCTGTTACTCCCATTACAAATCTGTTGACATGGGCTCCTTAGGTATTACTAGGCATTTGCATTACCATGTATAAAACACAGGTCGGGAGGAAATAAAGTGAACTGCTGCTCAACTATAGGTAGGGAACTTGCAGATACCTAACCATCTTTCAAGCAGTTTTTCTGCTTGTAGATAGCAATCAGGTCGTCGTTACCTCCATATATGTAAGTAAGCCTTGTCTCTGTTGTTTTGTATTAATTGTATGATATTAGAATGTAAACAATTGAAAACAACTCCTTAAGTATTCCTTTGCTCTTATGTGTATGTTACTCAATGTTTTTGTAACATGTTTTAACGCTGAGTATCATATGAAGTTGAACAAACATTGGAAGCAATTTTTTTTCCTGAGATACAGTTGTGCACTCATTTGGAAATACTGAATGAACGAAAGACATTCGATATAGCCAATTAATTATCGTGTTTGTCAACGGAATCTGACTCGAAAATTGGCTCTCCAGTTTAACAGCGTAATTCTATGTAATGAGACTTCAAAACATGATCTCTCTGTTTCAGCTACACAATCAGCAGGTACAGGATCAATTGCTATGTCTTTATGTGTTATAAACCGTGGAACACAGTGGTTAACCCTTCTCTACACAGCTGAGCACGTCGAATTTGAATATAGTAGCTTTAAAGGTAATGGTTACATATAGAGAAGTTAATACGTTATTCTCACATTCCAATGTATCACCAAGTGATGCTATTATCTAGCATTTTGATACATTATAGCGTGGACTGCATTCACATCCTTCGACGGTTGGTTTCATGACTACTAAAATACAAGTTCTTACATGTCAAATGAGTCATTGTTGAGCTCGGAAAGACAGCCAACTCTGGTCTAGGAGCTTGCCATCATAATATTAGTTACTACTGTTAGCAAATTCAGTAACAGATTCTGTATATTACAAGTGCTTTGAAGGGGTCTGTGATAAATGTAGCTCAGAAATGCTTATGATGGTTTTGCATAGCTGGGGGTTGATGATACTGTCAAATTCAGCCACTGGTGGCAGAGTGCCATATCCTGTGGCACACAGCATGGGCGTGGGTAACCGCATTTGTCGGCCTGTGGCACTGTATTTAAAGGAACGCTTTAAATGTTGAGGGCTATATGCAGCGACAAATACAATGTAGCCGTATATACATCTGTAAGTCTGCTGTATTTGTTACAGAATATCAATTGCCAATACCAGTGGCAGTATGAGTTATACCAATAAAACTGAAAACAGTATAAAACAATAATAATAGCAATAACAATAATAACGAAAACGATAATGATGATATTAAAAAACCGATGATTTTAAGTGTGCTTAAAAGTAATACATCCATGACAGTAAACATACTGACATATAAATGGTTCCTGTGGGACGGAATTCTGGCACAATGGTGGCACTAATATGATCCTGGCATCCGAAAGAATAGTTAACAAACAAAATATTTATTTATTTAGTCCTCATAGCTTTGATGCCTCTGTACTTACGATATTAAGTAGTACTCTGGAAAGCTTGATACAGCTGTAACATAATTTCTTTCTAACCAGTGTACAATGTTAGTATACTTTTATGTACTTTGACATTATAATATATTTTATTATCTTAAATGATATGTACTTAAAGAAGATAAAAGTGATGTAGGTCAATGAGATATCAGAATATTTCGTGTTTTCTGAGAAAACCCACAACCGACAAAATGTGGAGCCCTCTGCTTATCTGTTATTAAATGATTTGTTTTAATGGTTAGATATTGGATACTAATGATACGACCAATTTGCTTTACTCAAGGCACATAATAATTTGTATGAATAAACGAAAATAAGGGCATTTCAATGAAGAGTTGTGCTCCGATTTTATTTGCATAAACCAATATATTTCAGGTTTGCACACATGCCCTACCGCAGTAAACCATCCAGTAAATCTTGCATCGCACAGGAATCATCTCGTTGTTATCAATTTCTTGCCTAGTGTACAACAAGCTACACCCACCTGTTATTCAACCTAAAATCTTTCCTTTTAAATTCCTGCGACATATGATTGCAAAGGTCATAACCAAATAATCAGGTACAGGCAATGAAGCCATAATCCTCAGTAGCGCAGCGACACATGAACTATTCTGTTTAAATAGCAGCTGGCCTGTCGCTTAAAGCTCTCCTCCCTTTACAAAATGGATTCCATTTAAGCCAGTTAAAAAGTATTGGATTGTTCGTAGGAGATTCGGCACCTCGAACAAACTGGGAGGGTCCTCCGAGAGAGAGGATGAGGTGAGAGGAGACATAGGGCGGTCGACCTCAAGGAGTGGCTTTACTAGATAGAAACTCCCGGCGGTCTAGAGCAGCCACGAGACCGGTTCGGAGACCGAAGGTCGCCGCCCAGAGCAAGGAGGGCTTCAGGCAGGCTTGCACAACCAGCATCCCGCCAGCTGTGTTCCTGAATCGGCCCACTAGGCCAGCTCAGAGACCGGAGTCCGTCCCGCCGGAGGAGAAAGTGTTCACTCAGAGCAAATCATCCCGCCATGCACCGCCGAGGCTTCCGCGGGGACTTCTACCCTGAAAGAAATCACCAGATGAGAGATGATATGAAATGATAATGGAGGTGAAATGGAGGGACAGGAAATTTGGGGGATGTAATTAACCTAAATAATATTCGCCTAGTGACCCAGGAATACCACCCCAAAAAACCATGGGTCAGTAGGTCGGCCAGGGGAATCAAACCTGGGCATCCCGAATGTGGGCCATAGACGAAATCGGCTGAGCTGTTCCGCTCGGTTACTATAACTATGACTTCTATAGAGTAAAAATGGCTGATGCGGTTCTCGACTGATGCGTTACGTAACAATTGGCAGCAATTTTATAATGAGATCTTTTATGAACAACTGCTTCTCTCCTCGAAATTTCAAAGTAGGTAAGTTTTGGTCTGAAGGTTTTACTATTTTGCTTATCAGTTTTGAAGCATATTTCAGAGGTTCTTTGCAATTATAAAAACGAAGGGACTATTGTGGTATGCGTACTAGATGAATCCACTACATTGCCACACGAGAATTCACACTAACCTGCGTCAGCAAGGTTAATGCAAATGTGATATCGTTTCACTAATATACCAAATTACAAAGCTTTTATTCATGCACCTTCAGCCTTGGCAATCTATAAAATACACCGCTGCTGATTACATATAACAAAATTGTAATCGAAAATGCTCTGATGCTTTCTATTGTAGAATGAATGTTAATACTCACATGTAAACTGACGATAAAATTACAATTAGAGACTTTTGTGATATATTTGTTGTTAATACTCACATGTAAACTGACGATAAAATTACAATTAGAGACTTTTGTGATATATTTGTCTCCCTTTTTCACGCAAAGACGAAACCATCGCTTTGAAACTTGTTACATGTTATGCCACATTTTCCATTCAGAAAATCGTGTGTGCGATATTTCAGTTATTTCCTCAAAATCTTAGGTTTCAATAAAATGTAATGCAAGCATACTGAAATATCTTGCAAATTTATATGTTTTGCTTTTACTTTCTAAGATTATATAATAAAAGTTAAGAAGTGAAGTAGAAATTTCTGAAAGAATTTTTAATTTACAAATGGAATAATGAACTTATTAAAGTCATGTGAAGTACTATGGAAGACCATAGAAGCTTATTTCACCAAAAAGGTATTTTAGTTTTCAGATTATTTAGTTGGGTTGCAGTGTTAAGACCAAAATGCAAAGTAAGGGTCAATGATAAAGTATATTTCCCTATTTAGGTCTGTTGCTTTTGTTGGCTTTCTTTTCAGCATTTAAGCAAATACTTATATATGCACCCTATATAAAGAGTCTTCTGACAGATCGATCATCAACAGTTGGTAGATTCTCATGGTACCCCTGTATTTGAGAAGATTATAATTTTAGCTAATGGTAAAGTAAAATAATAGCAACTAATAAAGTAAATCGAAGATAGTCATGAGAGGTAGGGATATAAAATTTTCCAAAGACTGTACATTTATCGCGTCCTCTTATACCACATACATGTTTGAAAATCAACCGCTCAGTGATACCTTTAAACGGTATTTGAGGAGCATCGCATCAAAAGGCAAAACTTATACATTTGTACCAAATATGCATCAGTGGAATACTTTCTTCACATTGCTGTCTTGCAAGGCTTTTGATTTAACGGAAATTAAAATATACTCTTAAATTGCATGCCCAATCTAAAATGTTTTCAGTCGTAAAATGAGATGTGTACATAAATTTACACTTACAGGTTACAGAATGCTTAATCGCCTCTTCATTCTCTGATTGCCCTCCTCTGTATATCTTAGAAGGCTATAGAGGGGATTACACGGAGAAGAATGCCTCCATTTATGTAATAGGTAATTTGCAAATACTAAAGATTCAGTAGAAGGAGATGGATAGTAGGGGCCATGCGGGAACTTTGTAGCTAGGAGTGGTTTGTCGCGATGTAGGTGATATATTCCTAACACTTCCAGAATTCTCAAGGACTATTTTATATGCAACCTAGTTGGGAGAGGGCGGGACACAAATGTACTCATGAAGTGACAGTGCGATCCCTGAAGCGGTCAAGTCGAGAAAATCGTCACATATATCCATGCACAAATCCCAGCAACTTTTTGCCACATACCTACCTGTAAAGGAGTCCAGCATCGCGGAAACTGTGCAAAAGAGAGGTGGGGAAAATAAAAATGTTGGAAATTCCAACTCGGCATTCACCAAGACACATTGAAGAAAAAAATAAAAAAACCTTGACCGGCACAAGGAGTAAACCCGAGATATTGCAGCTTCTCCCATGCCGCTCCATCCTCTTTCTAAAAGCTAAAGCCCACCCCTCCCTCCAAGAACTTAGAAGACATTGCTTTGGTCTGACGCCTGAAGTGGTGTTCCGGATCACTGAAGAAGAACGAACGCGAAGGTGTAACTTGCATGAAAATTGGATTAAAAAAATCTTGGAATAAGTAAACCAACCCAGTATTTGTCTAGGTCACCAAAGAAAAATCCCTCAAGACCTCCCGAACCAAGTCAACACCATTACTGAGCCACCTTAGTCGATGATTACAAAATTTAGAAATACCAGCAATTCTTAATTATCTAATATATAAAATAAACATTTCGATATGTTCATCCTTGTGCTCTAAATCCTGTGAAATTATTACATTTATGTTTGGGTGAACTTCGCAAATTCAGTTCTGAAAATAGGATATTATTAATAAAGCTTTTAAAAGCATTGTAGAACAATTAACGTTACAAAGGAAATAATGTTATTAACTGCATTAAAACAAAGTTTTTGGAACAAATCGGAAAGTCCAAAACGTATACACCTACAAGCGATCGGTACTCAAAACGGTAGAACAGATTTTATAAACAGGGATAACTGTGTAGCATATGATTGCCTTGAAAAAGAATGAGACAACGGGGGATACAGAGTTTAAGATAATGAATAATAATAATAATAATAATAATAATAATAATAATAATAATAATAATAATAATAATAATAATAATAATAATAATAATAATAATAATAATAATAATAATAATAATAATAATAATAATAATAATAATAATAATAATAATAATAATAATAATAATAGTAATAGTAATAATGATAATGATAATCATGATGATGATAATCATGATGACAATGATGATGATAATGATGATGATGATGATGATGATGATGATGATGATGATGATGATGATGATGATGATGATGATGATGATGATGATGATGATGATGATGATGATGATGATGATGATGATGATGATGATGATGATGATGATGATAACTCACATGATCTACCTATCCACTATATTTATTTTACATAAACTCATTCAATGCAATCCTAGAAAACTTTATTTTTCCATTTCCTTCATGTTACTCGAGATACGAGTTAGAAATATTTGTATTAGAACTTATGTTGTAGGTACACGAAGATAGATGAAACTGTAACGGTAATAGGTGTCTAAGGGTGGTTCTCTTTATGCTTTATCTCTTTAAAATGGCACAGTATTTCCATGTTATCGAGAGAATCAACTGAGTGGCTACATCACTTTAATGACAAAGTATTGTGCAACTCAAGACAGATATAATGGTCTAGTCATCTTCAATGAATTAGATTGGATTGGATTGTACGGGGGGAGGGGGGTTCGGCACCACGATCAGATTGCTCTTTTGTACCTATGCCCCCAAGTGGGGAAGCCCGGGGAGCGAGGATGAGGTGTGAGGAGATGGACGACTGCCGACCTCAAGGAGTCACTACAGTACAGAGGGCGGGGTCCTTCTGCTATACCAGATACAAACTCCCTGGTGGTCCAGAACAATCCTCATCCCACCTATTGTGGCCCGAAACAACACGAGACCTCTTCGGAGACTAGAGGCCCCGCCCCCAGAGCAGATGACTCCAGGCAGGCTGGCACAACCGGCATCCCACCATCTGCGTTCCTGAATCGGCCCACTAGGTCGGCTCGGAGAAAGGAGGCCGTTTCGCTGGAGGAGAAAGTGTTCAGTCAGAGCATATCATCCTACAGGCACCACCGCGACTTATATCCTAAAATAAACCATCAAAAGAAATATATGAAATGATAATCTAGTTGGAATGGAGGGACAGGATTTCGGGGAATGTAATTAACCTACCCAGCAGTCACCTAGCGACCTGAGAAACCCCCAAAAAATCCATGGGCCAGGTAGGTCGGTCACGGGAATCGAACCCGAACGTCCCGAATGCGGGCCACGGAAGAAACCGTCTGAGCCTTCCCTCTTGGTTATTTTGAATAAATGCTGGTTTTTTAAGATATATCCATCTGCTGTGCATTAAGGCTTTCTCTCTTACAGTCTATCGGTTTCATATAATTCCACAACATTACTTTGAAACGAAGAGAACTTCACAAACATATCCCAAAAGGTTTAGGGTATATATTTTATTTTTCATGGTTAAATACATGGTACTTGATTCAAAATAATCACAGAAATGTTTTAGAAAATGAAAAGAAATGAACAGCTTTCTGTTTAAAAGGAAGCGCTTTTCTTGGAAGTCTATGTGTAGCATGTTTGACATTTATTGAACAGCGTTAATCTGTTGACACATATACACACATACATGACCTCTTTTTCTAAAACTGCTCCTTTTTTGGCAAAAAGCCTCAAAACATGTGTTTCCTATGAACTATATATAGAAGTTATGTATGGAATACACATATTCTCACCTGCCATAGTAAAGCGCCAGATAAAGTACGGAGGAATTAAGTAATTAATTTTTGGAACAAGATTTTAATAGCAAGTATACATAGGTAGGAAAAACAGATACGAATGGAAGTATGAGCACGTAAAAGATACTGCATGCATTGGTGCAGGATGTGCTACTGCTTTCCTGTGTAAAGCGGAGAAAAGAAGTAGAGTAATACCATCTTACCTAAGCCAAGCAAAAGACGAACTTGTGCTATGTGTTTGGGACTTGGTAATCTCGAATATATGTTCCAAGCGACATGTGACAGACTACACCATGTTCCCCTGCATCCAGGAACATGAGAAGCTTAATTAAATGAGAGTGAAATTTTAACTGGGTGCAATTAACGTTGGCCAACTTTCAAACGTACCTATTTGTGCCCTCCTAAACTTGCCGGAACAAAATGAAGCATACGCCACTGATATCCACGTGTTCCCCTTTCTCTCTTCCCTCACTGTTTCACTCTCGTCTCACTATTATTATTTTATTTTCCGACGCTTCCCTCAGTTTGAGGGTAGGAGGGGACGTCTATTGTTCCAAGCAGCCTTACGTAGCCTGGCGGGGTAAGGACACCAGATGGGTGCCGCTTGCTTGTTCCATCCAGTCTCTTGTACTCAGTATATGCAAAGTTTCCGCCAATTTTAGATAGTAATTTATCATTTTCTTCTCCCCCTCACATCTTTTGTCTCTGGCATGCATAGAGAACTGCCATGAGACGCCTTTGCTATGAGCCAGGCTTCTGAATTGCGGGGCACAGATTTCTTAAATCGCAGAGAAGCAGCCTAAATGTACAGTCAGTTGGAATGAAACAAATTGCAGTGACAGCGATAAGACGATGTCGTGATTCTTGTGTATGTCGCACTGAGGCAGAGGTTCCAAAAGTGTACCGAGTACAGCATTAGGCATCTAGATACACAAAGCTATCTACATTAATGTAAAATAAATATAAATAACGTAATAAATTTTAACTATGTGAATTGTCCAATTACTTTACACTCTAAACTTCACAAATCCGAGTCTATTGATAGAGAATTATAGTTACTGTCAGCATGTGATGGTGATGAAGTGTGTTCATTTCACCAAGAGCTACATATATACTTATTATGATATAATATTTAGCAATGTTATAAAGAGAGAAGATATTTCTAATAGTAAACCTCAGAAACCACCAAACAGATTTTTGTCACCATTTCTTAATTGGAAAAGTCTTTCTGATGGACTGTAAGACGCCTTCTAATACCAATTCCTAATGGTAAACGGAATTTTGAAAGTTTGTAAGAAAATGACATTTTCGAATTTTCATACAGCCCTTGTAATGCAAATTTCACGCTTTATTTGCTATATACTTTTTTTTTTATTTACATCCTTTAACTTTTTAAGTCATATCGGACGATGAATGGAATGGCTGAAATGATGCTCAAATGGGCCCAGGGTCCATGGATCTTAGAGTTACCCGACATTCGTCTTTTAAGATAAGGGAAAACCCTGGAAGAAACCTTATCCTGGTAACTCACCCTGACCGAGATTCGAACTCGGGACGTTATATACTTTATTAGTTCAGGAACAGTACTTATACAGAGAGACAATTGTTATCAAATATTTTGGAGACGCAATACCAACATCAAAACAGTAAAAACGGTTTATATGTTTATGAAAATTGTAAGTTATTTTCCTTTTTGTTGACATCAATTGTAATTAAATAAGTGGTTTTGGTACTAATTTATTGTTATTTATTTAGTTTTTTGTTGTAGAGCAAAACGGTCTCTAATTTTGTGAATTAAATTGTTTTTAGGTGACGTTTCTTTTTTCTGGGGAGCAGTTGTTTGTTGTATAGTAGAACTAAATCGAAATGGTTCATCTGGTGCAATGCTTATTTAGCTGTGAAATTCCGAGAGGTCTAGTATTTGTCATAAAGATAAGAATTGATACCAAGTTTAAGCAAGCGAGGTAAGTGTATAGGTACTTCCGGTTCTGTCGTCCAGTTGTTGAGACGCATAGCTCCATCTACCGACAAGGAAATGAAATGTGTAGTGTTTAACGCCCGCTTTTACTACATACGGCACCGCAGGCAATGACACTGATGATACATGAGATGAAGATGGAGCACCGGTGGAATGAGATGGTGGGGGAAACCGGAGATCCCGGAGAAAACACGCCCCAGCGCCATGTTGTCCACCACAAATCTCACTTTGCGGTCGCCTGGGATCGAACCCGCGCCGCCTTGGTGAGAGCCAAGCGGTCTAACCACTGAGCCACGGCGCGGCCTACCGGAAAGAACATAGTATAGAATTCCTGTATATTCCAAGTTACAGGTCCTCGTGAGGCGCTCACAAAAATGAAATATGGGGTTTTCTGGTTTCACTGTACATTATTATACATGTTTAATATCGAATACTTATAAAAACTCAGAAACGCGTGACAGAAAAAGCTTCTTACAATTTTGTGCGTTTAGATGTATATGCAATGGTAATGTTACATTTAATAAAATGAACCTTGTAATGGGTATTCATTTTGGCTAGTTTTAGTGTGTCATCTAATACGAGCAATACTACAACACAAGGAATTGATTTTGGCCATTACTCTACTTCAGGTATTTCAGGAGGACCTATGTGTGTACTTATTGTTGATAATCAATAACAACTTCATTGCCGAATTAGCCAAAGTGCACGTCTGAGAATATGAGTTGTTTATACTAAACTTTCGGTTATTGATTCTGAACTAGCGAGTTTGATTTTGTACGTAACTAGCCCTTCAGTTATACTCGTATTATTATTAGTCATTTCAGGACGTAGGACCTAAAAAGAAAAGCGTGGCAAGCATTTTCGGGCTCCTGCTTCCACATTGGAGAATGTGATCCTGTTAAATTTCCCGGTAATTGCGTTTAGGGTCGCCGGCCTAGGGCTATTCTCGCACATTTGGTTCCCTCTTTAGCAGCACTTCCATTTTAATAGCGGGAGCTAAGCGCAGTCCTGCAGCTCGAGGCTTTTGCCTTCAGTGGACGGATTCATTTGCTTGAAGCAACGTGCTTCCGTTCTTCGAGTGTACATGATACTTTGGCGAGCTATATCGTAGATTCTCCCCTTCTTTAGGACAAGTGTTGTATTTCGTGAATAAATCATAGAATCACGTTTAACACAGCAATGCACTTCATCAAAGGCCAACTCTCCATTCCATAATAATGGGAATTACTTCAGAAATATTTCCCAATTTTACTAACTTTTAATTCCTCTAACAATTTTAGACGTAAAATGCACACATATGAGACTACGTGACATTCCATACGAGCAAGAGGGGAGAAATGAGAAGTGGTGAAAGTGGTGGAGGAGCAAGTGTCTAGAAAGTTAAAAGATCTCGTGGGCGGTATTGTAATTATCACACTCACAGTAGTTGAAACTCCAACCCCACTTCTCTTAGTGGACTAGACGGTGCAATTGCGCATTCTTTCTTCAGGAATGGGAGACTGTCACGACATTTTACACAAGCTGTAGAAGGAACAGTCAGTGGAATAAATTCGACATTTCGAATACTCGAATTCCAATATTCGACACAGGTCGAATAAATCACCTTGCAGGATTTCAATAAAATAATTGTTATGCTGCATATTTTATTAATAATATACAGCATATTTTTAAAGAATTAGAGCTTACTCTTTTAGTAATGGTGAAAAGAACTAAACTACACAAATAATTAATAAATTATCACAAATTAAGTCCTAACGACAAAAACAAAAGGTTTCCAAGTAATTCCGCATTCAAAATATTTGCATGCAAAGTAATAATCGTGCTCTATTTTCTTAGAAAAGTCTAAAAGTTTTAGGCTTGACAAAACAGAATGTTGAATCACACGGTTTCAATTGTTTGCAGGTCTAATTATCTTGCGAAATCCTGTTCATTTTACATGACTTTCCATAATCCGCGGAAAACAAAGCACTTGAAGCACTCGACCAAGCGGAATTAGGATTAGGATTTCACTACGTAGGGGATTCGGTACGTAGGCCACCATGTTGGGCCCATTGAGCCTATGCCCCCAAGTGGGGCACCCCAGGGAGGAAGGATAAGGCGATAGGAGACAGAGGGCCACTGACCCAAGGAGCCACGATAGTGCACAGGGCAGGGTCCCTCTCATAGAGACTTCCCCGACAGGCCAGGACAACGGACACGCTCCCATACTGCGGGACGGCAACGAGCCCAGAAGCTCAGCGCCTAAGTTCCCTGGCTGGCGGTCCCGAAATGGCCGCAGCAGAGGCGCGGAGACCGGCAACCGACCTACCAGAGGAGGAAGTAGTTTACCTCAGAGCATATGATCCCGCCATGCACCGCCGAGACACCATCCGACACTTCTACCAGGAAAAGAACCACCAGATGACCTGATCTGAAATGATAATGGAGAGATAGGAAATTCGAGGGATGTAATTAATATACCCAGCATTCGCCTAGCAATCCGGGAAAACCCATGAAAAGTTCCATGGGTGAGGTAGGTCGGCCACGTGAATCGAAACCGGGCCCCCCAAATGCGCGCCACAGCGGAAACCGCCTGAGCCACCCCACTCGATCTACCAAGCGGGAATCGAAATATATACCACTGGAAATGACAGTATGTGTATGCAATGGGTGGGTGGGTGAGTGAATGAGTGATTGGGTAGATATGCAAACAGCTTTTATATATAAATTAAATTTTATGTTAACTACGTAGTAAATGCAGCGTATTATATAATATTGAATAACGTGCACTAATTATCTTGAAGCACAGTAAGTGTTTAATTTTCTCTGCCTGATTCACATACTTGTGGTATCTACTTTCACTACTACATACCCGAGAATGTGACACATGGCAAACACTCGTCTTTTTTTTTCATTTTGATTGAAATTACACGTTATAGAATTTGTCACAAGTGGACCATGGCGTTTTTGTTCAGCTGTTGATTAAAGTTAAATAACTGGATTTATAGCGTATAAAATCTGACCGTCCATACTGTGTTACAAACATCACTTTATTTGCTACACAAAAATAGAATGTGATGGTTCGATAATTTATTGCA
The DNA here is from genome assembly GCA_030765055.1 of Mantis religiosa. Classification (NCBI taxonomy): domain Eukaryota; kingdom Metazoa; phylum Arthropoda; class Insecta; order Mantodea; family Mantidae; genus Mantis; species Mantis religiosa. The sequence continues at coordinate 117,413,695 of CM060950.1, forward strand.
CAATTAGAAGGGTGCGGACACACACAAAAAAACGCTCCCTTGGTCCTCCTGGAATTAACTGCGAACATATAAGAGATAGAAAAAACCGTAATACACGAAAAATATAGATTAGGTTGGAATGAATTTATTTTTCATGTGAAATACAAATGCGTAAGGCTTGTTTTTTTTTTTAATTTACGTCCTCCAACGTTATGCCATATCGGATGATGAATGGAATGGGTGAAATGAAGCTCAAATGAGCCCAGGGTCCATAGAGCTTAGAGTTACCCGACATTCGTCTTTCAGGATAAGGGAAACCCTGGATAAAACCTTATCCGGGTAACTCACCCTGGCCGAGATTCGAACTCACGACCTCTTTAACGTGAAACAGACATGCTACCATCTGCGCTACCGAGGCGGGCGCGCCAGGAGTTAGTTATTTCCAAATTAATAGTTATTATTAGCTTCAGTTTTACAGTAACATAAACCAAAATTGCAAAAGAAGTGCTAGAATACGTAGCTGCCCCTCTCGCTCGCGGTTAGTTTGTCTTCCACTAATGCCCAGTTTCACCAATAGATGTTAAAATCAACGTTAACAAATGTAAACTAACAGTTGTTACAGCGTTAACAAAAGTGTTAAAATCCTTGCATTTCACCAACGTATGTTTTGAAAATGTTAACAAACACGTGTTAACGCCGAGAGACTTAAATATTACAGCTATGGATGAATGGTATTGTTTTCTGAACGTACTGCGATGCGCTTATATATACCACAACTGATATCACGAGATATTTCTGAAATATTCTGTAACAAACAAGATATCGATTGTTCTCTGTCAATCAAGATATCACTAAGATGCTCCATTTACCTCACGTTATCTGTATTGGCATGCCTTTAACCTCCGCGCTATGTTTATCTGCTTAGGCAATATGTTTATTTCTGTGATACACTATCTGTCCGTTATCTATCTGCACCGAACCTTTTTGTGCGCGTCGCACAAACGCTTCTGAAGCTAGCATTTGGTTATAAGTCTACAGAAATACGAGATTTAAGCAAGTTGCAAAAGGGCTAAAGGATTTACTGCCAAAGAAGAAGAATTCGTAGTCGACAGTACATAAATATCTAATCATAATTCGACTTACTTGTGGAAAACGAACTAATAGATAGGTATCTGAGTTGTAACTAAAATAATCTTGGAATATAATCTAGAAAACAAATTTACAAATTTACTCATTACTATGAGAGCTAGAAGAAGCAGTTCCGTTAACTCAAATGTACCTTTGATACTTCTTAAAGGTAGTCTAAAATAAGTATTGCCATTCGACTTATTTCCAAATAGAATGCTATTACGTATTTAAAATTGAAAGAGGGTATTGTTCATCAGCTTACTGAAAAGGTTATAAAATTGATTTTATTTCCTACAATGAAATTAAATGTACGTTATTGTGTTGTAAACCCTGATTTCGCAGTTATCATTGATAACTGAACACAGAGAATAACTCAAATTACATAGTTATAACTAAAACGTACCTTCTTTGCCCGCCTCGGTAGCGTAGATGGTAGCGCGTCTGCCTCACGTTCAAGAGGTCCCGAGTTCGAATCTCGGTTAGGGTGAGTTACCTGGATAACATTTTTCCGGGGTTTTCTTTTATTCTGAAGGACGAATGTCGGGTGACTAAGCTCCATGGACCCCGGGCTCATTTGAGCACCATTTCACCCTTCCATTCATCGTCCGATATGACTTAACATTGGAGGACGTAAATTGCAAAAAACATACCTTCTTTATAACTCAGTGTCTTTTATACGTTACCGTACTTTTGCTTATCTACGGAGGTATTTAAAACTCTCTTTCAGCCTCATGTTCGAGTATAGCTGCTTGAAGTAAGTTTTCATGACATCAAATAGCAACCAAATTGGTATTTATACCAAAGCAGATCCACAACGCAATAAATCGATTTAGTCACTCTAAAATGTAATAGTAATACAATAGTTTCGAAGAAAAGAATCAATTTACACAAGAAAATTCCATTTACAGAATTTTCTAAACAAAAATAAATAAAACAAATTTGCAGTATTTTACAAGGATAATATTAATATGGTTTGAGCACACGGATGCTGCCGTACGTAACGAAGTATCAATTTGTAGTGTAAGATTTGTCTTCAGTTCTAAAGTGGTATAGTTTAGGTTTTTATTACCTTCACTGCATACTTAGTAGGTACAGAAGAAACCGTATTACATTCAAAAATTCGATATCGACATTTGCTAGTAGTTACATACTTTGAGGCCCTCCAAATAAATAAGAATATATTTTTAAAAGAAGGTCTATGTATATGTATGTATGTTTGTGAACAGCATGTACAAAACGAAATTTTAGTAAGAACCAAACGTAGTATCTAAGTTCAATGTCGTTCAGAGATGCGACACGAAGATTTTCAATATAATTCGCACCCGAAATAATATTTTAATTGCAACATTTTCTTAAGCTAGTAATTTTATGAAAAATAACTTAAAAAATTCTATTTTAAGTGTCATTATATTTAATATATATGTATATTTATATGTCATGCGGAATAAATATACAGGATGTTTCAAAATTGGAAAGATTAACTTAAAATATTTATAGAAGGATATTGTAGCAACCAATTGTAGATTAGACACTTCTGGTCCCAGAGTACATAATTTTGTGCATTAACTTCCGGCTGTTCGCCACTGATACTACCTCAATGGCATGGCTCAAATCCCGGCTATGGCATTGCTCCAATCCCGGCTATGGCATTGAACTTTTCGGTCTGACTCTACTCATTCAAACCTTAGCCTGCACACGGCTAGTGTGGAAGAAAAGATTAATTCCATCACTTTACCTTAAAACATAGTGGTTTAACTATGAAGCCTCGAACTTCAGTACTTAGAGCAAAATAAGTCGCCACGAAAGGTGCGTGTCTCATTGTATATGAGAACCCCTAGTGGAAACATGCGAGTCAGTTGGAGAATTTAATATCATGTCGGCACGTTGGCCATAGTAGCATAGTGGTTTAGAGCAAGAGATCCGTAGTTCAGATCCCGGCTATGGCATTGCATTTTTCAGTCTGGCTCTAATCATTCATTTCCTAAGCCAGTGACACTAGATTCCAAATTCAAGCCATGCCTAATATTTCACATTATTACATTTTCTTTCTTGAAATTTTTTATTGTGAAAGACATTGCACACTGCACTGATGCATTTGTTATCACTACCGTTAAATGTAGCCAAGAAAATCAAATGAATAAATTTATAACACGAATGTACAACATAGGAAGCAGAAATTTTATAAACATACACGCGACATGTAATCAGAAAACTTCTTGGGAGGGAATTTAAAAATATCAAATCTATGACCTGAAACTGAAAGAATGTACATAAGCTCTGGAAAAGTAATAGCTGGTGGGCATGGCCAATCACAGTCATATTCTTGCTTAAGCTTTATTTATTCACCTTCATGAACCACAGAAAACGGCACTTCTCATTAAAATGTACGAAAACTACTAAAAGCGAGCATTATCATTTGAGAATTCTCGTTGTCTGAGATATTTTCCTTTAGGGAACAACATGTGAATCACGAGATATCAGCCTTAAACATTTACAGAAACTAAAATATACGTGTGAAAACGTATGCACGGATAGCGCACAGAGTAACATAATTGATTATAATTACACTGGAATAATGTTGTGCTTGATTCCCTGAGTAAAAGAACTTTTATTTTATTCTCCTGTTTAGGATGAAAGGTGCATGCATACGCGAATAGCAGCAGTGATTTTAATTTCTAAATAATGCAGAGGAAGGAAACGTTTACCTTTAATGTAGTAAAGTGCACGCTCCTCATGATTCTCCGTGCAATGTTTTAACTTCCATTTGCTCAGGAATACGAGTACGTACCTACTCCATTTCTGTTGTATAGTGCATTTCCAGTGCTCACGCGGATGTTCATTTAAGGCAAAACTCAGTGCTATTTGATTACGTGTAAACACCTGAGCAACCTGCGATTTGACAAACGACATTCTGCCAGTCATACGGGACGAGACAGCACTGCGAAGCACAACAAATTTTTGGGGTTTTCAGAGTAGCCCTGACAAAGCTTACGGCTGGAACTGCCAGGAGCAAGTTGGTGGCGGAGCCTCAATAAGAGGGCCGTTTTCATGGGACCCTATGGAGGGTGGTCAGGGTGGTCCGTCAACACCTCCAGATAGCGAGAATTTGGATGAAAACCCGCAAGGGCTGGCGAGCCTACGGCAAAGATTTCGCACAGAATGGCGTGCATCAATCTACACGGGCAAGGGAGGATGATATGATATGATATGATATATCATACCGCTCAATTACGGCGGTCATCAGTGCCCTTTAAAAAACTAGTCATGGCAAAAGCCAGATATAAAACTTTCTAACACTATACAAGTGTAACAAAGCCTATTAAAAATACACGTACATAAAAAACGTCAATCAAAACCTACTAAAAATTTCGTTCACTAAATCCTATTCTCTAAACTAGACAAGAATCTAAAAACCTTCTCCACGTGTCTCCACGCACGGCCTACACGTGGGTGGGCCTGTTGACCGTCTCCCTCAACCACGAAGAGGAGCCCACACGAGGGAGACTGTTGGCTCGGGACCCCGGGTGCGCCAAACCCGTACCTACCGAAGTTGGCCCCTGGGAAGGGGGCAAGGGGGGAGCTGACACAAGCTTCAAGAAGAAGCAAAGACCATGCCACATAGAAAGAGGATTAGCACTTAAGTCTACCCATTTAGAGGGTGCAACGAGTGAAGGTGCTACTGCTATAAGGCTAGTTTATCATACCTGGGACTATGGCATGACATGGTCACGCCTGCAAGGCGCTAGAGGGCAGTAGAGATAAAGGAATTTAGGACATGACCCGGCCGCTGTCGTCAAATTCTAGGCAGCTGCCTGGCGTCAAACACCAGGGAACTTTTTGCCCTTTTCTATCTCTCCCATCCCATCACCAGCTCCGTGACCTTCCGATTTAGGTAATTCCTGAAATTAGGCTTTCAGATACTTCTAGAACCTTGACTCCTGGACTATTAAGCCAGACACTCAAGCGAGTCGTTCCATGCGAATCGAGAAGTTATGAAACAATGCAAGTTGGTGCAAGAGAAGTTTAAATATATAGCTACATTAGCGTTATGGAAACCTCTCCGGACAAATTCGGATCTGCTCTGTGCATTTATAAATTAAGTGTAATTTATACATTTAAGTGTGCTAATAATTTAGTGACTTATAAGGACAGTTTGACTTGGTATTGTCATTTTGTAGTTTACTACGCCGTATTCAATTACTGAAAATAGTCTAAAGTTCTCTTCATTTGGAAGAACTTTTGTATAATTTTGTATACAGCTGAACAAATATAGGTAAAAACATATATAAAAGCACGCAATATCTTTTAAAACCCCAAATTATTTGAAATAATTATTGTGGCTTAAGCCATTTACGATATATTTGTTATTACTGTTTCGAATAGTTGATTCTTTTTTTCGTTTTTCTAGAATTCTCTCGTTATTCGATTGTATCTCGGAACTGCATGGAAATATGAAACATGCAAGCATTATATCATATCCAGTGCTTTGAACTTTCACTAACCGCATCACTTTTTTATCCGTAACATAATGTTGAACTTCTCAAAAGGTTTATGTGGATTATAACAAAAGTACTTCAAAAAGACTATCCATAAGTTTATCTTTTATACCCATTAATAAACGATAGATGACAGAGTGGGGGGGTCATATGACTAAAAATAAAATTCTATAATTACACTGGAAATAAAATTGTTCTGCCTACAATGGTTATATATACATATATAATAAGTAAATAAATATGTAGCCACCAATCCATCCCTAAAGGGCGAAGGCCTCCTGCTAGTGCAGGCAGTAGCTGCTATGAGCTCATTAGGGTAGCACCTCCTAAGAGCCTCAAGCTTTATATATACGTACATTATAAATTACAGATAAATGTTAATATCAATAAGAACATATACAAAGTAAGAATTTAATCCATTGGGAATTTTCGCCGGTTTAGTCACTTTTAGATTCCACATAAATTGACGAAATAGCACAGTTGATGCCTCTATCCTAACATTAATTTGTAATATCTTTAGCAATACATTTGAATCCGTAAAAAAAACTTAATTAATTGGGCGTAGTTAGTTGGGATTTGGAGATCTTCAGATTATCCACAAGTATTTAATAAAGCACTGTGATATGTATGAACCATAACTCTAAAAACGAAAAGTCTGTTAAAAACCAAACTTTATATTTAAGAATAGTTTGTATAACAGGGAATAGAGAAAGAACATTAACATGTTTGCACTCTTTTGGAAATTACGTTAAAGTTATCCATAATTTAGGGTTTTCAGGGTTCGGTTTTCTGTGGATCTACTGTAGGTGGTAACTTTGAAACAAAGACGTGACTAAAGTAAACCCAATGTTATAGTAACTGAAGCGTCTCATTTATGTTAGAAGCCAAGTCAGCGATTAAAGAAAAACAGTTATCTACCTTTATAACGTTCAGATGCTATCTTCTATGCAGTCTAGGTAAACTGAAATGCTGCTTCCTGCCATGGCCGCATAAACGCCATTTTCAGTAATTACTGAACACTACATGCTTGAGGAAGCGCGCAGATTAGGCTTTGTAAAGCGCAGAAATGGAAGGTTCCTGGTGGATTAGCGGATGTTTAGCCTCCGTCGGTCGAGTGTACGCATTAACATGCATAACATGGAGCAAATTGAACCGGGCTATTCCATTGACTCTGTGGAATACACACAAGGCAAATTACTTCAGCTTGATTGTGCACCAATAATGTGTTCTGACCACACAACTATGTATGACAAAGATCGCGCGATTTCTTAAGTCGTGTAATGGCTGCAGAAAAATGAAGTCGCTTATCGATTCCTCTCAAATAAAGGTGACTACAAAATATTGGTAGTTCTTTAGGCGTGCACACAGGCATATCGATAAGGGTCAAAGTTGACTATCAGCTGAAGTCATGCTAGCCACTTAATGGTGCCACTGTAAACCTGTGCTATGCAGTTCTGGGTTATATTTCATGATAGTGCACACCTTAGAAAACCGTCCCAATGGGATGACGTTTAGGTTGAATGTCCATTGTTGTCTCAACTTTTCCAACCCCTAACGTCAATACACCTGATTAAATCTATTTTATAAGCATTTGAAATAAATGCTAACTGGAGCTAATTGCCAAAATATGTTATGTTATGCCATTTTACAAATTACAAAGTTTTATTTAGTTTTATATATTTTAATATTGCAGGATTTATGTTATATTTTAGATATATATATTTAAATTTGAGACTGCGTATGCTGTTAATTTTGCATCACTTAATATCAAAACGCTTGATACCGAAATTAGGGGATCCAATTAATAAAGGATCGTAATGGATTTCAAAGGAGCATTGTATATTTGTTACGACACGAACAGGTGCAGTTGGTTGAGTTGTTTAACAAAAGACGCGGGAGAAAGAGGGTTTTCTTAGCAGGAATTCTAAATGGGTAACACTTGACTCCGTTTGAAAAGGTATTGTTCGGACCCTAATTAATGGCATGACCGAGACTAATAATCACAATGGACAAAATGGGCCAAAAGGGAACCTTGGTGTCAATGAAGATGGGGCTTCCAAAGTTGAAAGTGACACACACGCAGCTGCAGTGCCCCAGAGAGACAAGCAGACCGTGGCCTGCGGCCCACTAAGAAACATCTCTGGCTCTGTCTTGGACGAAGGCAGACCAGAAGCGATGAGAGAAGATATCTGTCGGTTCATACGTGAATAACGAATTAAGTGCTGTCGAGTAATAAGCATTCTAAACACGGTAACTCTAAACAGTGATATATTGACAACCCTTGGTCGGCAACTTCGAGTTTGATGTGATGATAAAAAGAAGCAGTCATTAAACAAGTTTGAAACTTGCATTCCAGTGTCATTAGAATCATCCTTACTCCAATACATATCTACGCATAACCTGAGGATAAATTTGCTCTACCCTGCTCCGCTCTAACTTATTTGCTACACGCTGTAGTACCTACAGAGTTTAAAATTATGAAAAGAGTTAAGCCTAACCGTTAATGAAAGCTCTGCTGTATAAACTGGCCCTACTGTTAAGTATTACAGTAGCTCTGTGTTCAAATTAGATAATTAGTTTCTGTAAATATATGCGTGTTTGCTTTGCGAACTTCTACTTTTTAAGAGCTTATTCTAAGAATTACATTTTCAGGTAAAAATGAATTTTGTGGTTTAAAAAGATCCACATTTTTGTCTAAGCTTTCGCTACTCGCCCTCACATTCTCTCTGTGTTTCTTACGTTGTCCCTTTCTCTATATGTGTGTCTTAAAGCTTAGCAGCTACTTAAAATTATTTCCGCATGAAGAGGATTTCACAGGCTACTCAAGTTCCATTTGTTACCTAAATACCTATAAAGTAATCAGCTATTTTTAGAAATTTTCCATGTAAGTAACAGGAAATATCTTGACAATATGTTTGTGGTAAACCATTAATGCCATATTTAGTATATATCCAACACCATGTGTTCGAATTGTGGTATTCTGAAACGCGAGCGAGCGCGCAAACACATACAAATACACCTACGTACGCTGACATACGAACATAAACTCGCTCACGCTCACAACCTTTTGCTAAATATGCTCTTTTTTAATTCAGATGACCTGAAAACATATTTTCGGTGAGATACGCACATCGAATGCTTAGGCAGAATACAATATTCCTTCTGCTTGCTAGGTACGTGGTAGAAAAGGTAAATGCATGTCTGGATTCGAACCAATTACTTGTCACAAAGTACGTTACGACAAAAAGAAAAAAAACCATAACTTCAGGTTTAGTGCTTCTAAGTAACGTAATGAAGTTCCCTTTTTTCCCTGTATTGAATATAAATTAGAGTAGCCGGTTGTGAAAATTGGATGAAATTTGCGCCTGATAGCCATCGCACACACAAAGTCGGGGCTGCGTGAACAAAATTTTTCAATGGGCTACCAAAAGCTTTTGAGTCAGCTACACGTTCATTGATTCCCTTTATGTAAAATTGCATGCATTAACATTTTCATTGAATTCCTTTTAATGGCACGTGTTCCGTATATACCTTAGGCTGGTGCTGAATAGCGCACCGTAAAATGGCCCTTGTTCCAAAAGGGCTCTGCTAATATGGTTATTATTAGTGAGCGACATGCACTAAATGTGTCGAACGTCATACCCTGGAAAAAAGACCTAATCTTTCACAAAAGAACACTTTTAAAATAAAAGGTAGTCGAAACACCAATAAGAGCAAACTAAATGCTCACGCACAGGCATGAGTGTTACTTCTTCTATGATATCATCAGGCCTCAGACATGGTTGCGATTTGGTTGTCGTATGGCTGGAAAATAGTTGCGTGCGCATAGGGTTTTAGTGACCTCTCCTTCCCCTTCACTGCCACTGCTAATCATCCTCACCAAGCAAATGCCACCTGTTCTCAAGATACGAAGTCCGACCGCTGTTAGATGAAGAAACATGCCGAAAGCAACCAGTAGGAAAAGTGCCTTACTTGGAAAGGAATATGGACGTGAGTACTTTGAAGTCAGAGCAGAAAATGTATTTTGCAAAGTATGCCACATTGAGATTAAATTATAGAGACGCAGGTTTATTACAAGACACAGTAAATATAAAACACACACACAAAATATTACGTTGCCTGCAAGAAATGAGGGGGTTGAGGATACATTATCCAAATCAGAACTCAAGGCCTGGTGTACCTCAACTGAATTTTACAGGGATTTGTGTGATATGATGGTAAGTGCAAACATTCCATTTAATAAGCTGCAAAATCCTTTTTAAAACATTTCTGGATAAATATATAGCCTTGAAAGTCCTTTGTGAGTCTACTTTACGCAAATATTATTTGTCTCCGTTTTGTGATGATACTCTGAACAACATTAGACCTTCTGTAGGTGATCGTAATATTTGGATTTCAATTGATGAATCCGCAGATGCTGCTGGAAGACCTGTAGCTAATGGGGTCATAGGAATATTATCTCCTGAACATGCAGATTAAAAATTCTTATTAACATCGGAGATGTTAAACGAAGTTAGCCATTCTTCTATTGACAAGTCGGGCCCAAATGACCTTGTCGACGGGCCCTAAGATACCACACACTCACTCACTCACTCACTCTATTGACAAGCTGCTTGACGGAGCAATGTCTCTTTTATGGCCAGATGGTATTGTCGCGAACCCGATCGTGATAGCGCGGCATGTGTACACAAAGAGCCGGCAAATAAAGATAGCGCAGATAATTAACCAACGGATAGTATATCACGGAGATAAAGAGCTTGCATAGCAGCGCCGGAAATAAAAGACTTGCCGACAGATATAATTACATTCTAGAACAGTCGAGTTTTATCTGGTGACATGTTAGAGAAACTTCCATATTAGCCTCGAATTATGAATGAGGTATTTAAGGAAGTGACGACTCGCCAAGAGTCAGTTGTAAAACAAGAGTCGCGAGAGGTAAGCAGAGAACAGCTGAGAGTAACGAGAGCTGATGTTGTAAATGTGTAGTGTTTAACGCCCGCTTTTACTACATACGGCACCGCAGGCGATGACACTGATGATACATGAGATGAAGATGGAGCACCGGTGGAATGAGTTGGCGGGAGAAACCGGAGGTCCCGGAGAAAACCCGCCCCAACGCCGTGTTGTCCACTACAAATCTCACTTAGCGGTCGCCTGGGATCGAACTTGGTGAAAGCCAAGCGGTCTAACCACTGAGCCACGGCGTGGCCGTGTTGTAAACTGAACGCTGTTTGTTATTGTCATCGACCTTGGAAGATTGTGTTGTATATGTGATGTAATGTTGTTACGTGAGAATTGGACAGTGTATTTCTACGCAAAAATAGAACATTTAGAATTTCGGCAAATTGGACTTTTAATTCTACGAACTCACAAAGTCAGTATAAAAAGTGAAAACATTATTATTTGTGACAGATGTAGCCCCTTGTATGATCAAAGCTACTTACAAAATTAAGGAACGCTATCCCAGACTGATACATCTGACGTGTTTAGTTCATCATCTTCACAGGGTTGCAGAACAGATTAGGAAGCATTTTTCTGAGTTAGATAATTTCATTTCAAGTGTAAAAAGATATGTTTAAAGGCCCCTTCTAGAACGCTAAAACTAGCACCAGGAATTCTTTTACCACCTCAACCTATTGTAATACGGTGGGATTCTTGGTTGATGGCCGCTCTGTACTACTTTGAGCATTACAACCAGATTGTTACCGTGATTAGCACATCTTAAAATGAAGAAATTTTAGCTATTAAAGCTGCAAAATATTTGATACCTCCACAACTGTATGAAAATTTGTAGTTAATCAATAATTTATTGAGGATAGTCCTTTAATCATAAAACAACTTGAGCCATCACAGATTGCACTGCCAGAATCCCTGACACTTATCGTTCATCTGACACAACACTTTAAAAGGGTAGAAAAATGTTCTGCTGCTCAAATGGGGAAGCAGAAACTGAAGAGTGTTTTAGATAAAAATCCAGGATATACAATTATGTGTCGTATTAGGAACGCCATTCTAAATAATGAACATGCATGTGTTTCTCACCCAGATGTTTGTGATGTTCATCAGTTTCGTTTTGCCCTAGTCACGTCATGCGATGTGGAACGGAGTTTTTCAAGATACAAACTTTGTTTGCGTTGTAATAGAAGACGTTTTGCTTTTGATACGTTCAAAAAGTACATTGTTACCCATTGCAATAGTCCATCCATATAAATCACAAATAAAGTATTATTTTTTATCTATTACAGCACAGAGTGTTTAAAAATATATATGTTTGCTAAAAACTATGTACTTATTTCTGTGCCCACCTGCAACTATAGCGTACACAGCTTAAGCTCAGTAGGGCACGCGACTACTACCTCTCTCCACTTCGCTGGTTTGTAAACAATGTAAGCAGCAGTATACTAGAAGCTAGCCTAACCTAAAATCATGTCCGAGGTCTAGTTATCATTCTATTTTTCCCAGTTAGAGAAGAAATGGACAAAGAATTTTAAGGGTACCAAACCATGAAAATGCATATTTTGTGAGGTAAAAAGTTGTTTATATAATCGAAGGTAAAGGTACGGGCTTTTAACGCCACATTACATCGTGATCGCGGCGCGATGCTATCTATAGGTCGCCGGGAGAACGCGCATGGCCGCCTGACGCCTTGTTTGAGGTGCGTCTAATGGCCAGTCTCTTGCACACAACAGCCATCGTATGCCCCTCTAAGAAACTGGCTCCTTTCTTACGGGCAGCCTTTTGTATAGAGGGTTAAAAGTGAGAGTTCATTTGAGTGCATTGAATATGCTGAGTGCATCTCAGTTGTAAATTGTGTCCTAACTGTTCAGTTGAATTCGACTTATAAGTTGCGTTTGGTTTTAGTACGTACAAGTAATAAATAAGGTGATAAATTAAGTAAAATATGTTTAGACGTAACCTGTCTTTTATTTTTACAGTATTAAGCAAAATCAAAGGTTATGGCACCGAGGGGTTTAAAATTATAGTATTCTAAATGTATTAATTTAATTTGCCAATAAATTTGAGGAGTTTTATACTGGTAAACCTGGTGGATAATTTGAGTTCAGTAATTGCGAAATTTGAAGAACCACTTTAAATTTGATAAGCAGCGGAGTGGTTAACACTGGAATTCCTATCAAAAATGTCAGGGATACAGCATGAAATATAAATAAACAGGTTTCTGTGTGATACAAATTAGGTAGGCAATGAAAATATGTTGCTAGTATGTGTGGAGGATAAAGCCAAGAGCCAAAATATGAATAACTCCAACGCTGTGGGCAAATTTCTCAATGGTCAAACTGTGCCTCAATGTCAAGGATAGCACCAATATTATTAGTGAATCCTAGAAGCTATCGCTGTTCCTAAAATGAATGTCTGAAGATTCCAGCCGAAAGATCTTGACGAGGAATAAACTTATAGTTATAGCTCCCTTTAAGTAGAACTTTTTTCGATCTGGTCATGTTTACAGTACAGAAAGGGTGGTATCACTGCCTCGCTGTGCATCAGAGATACAAAATAGGTAAAAATAATATAATTTGTAATGCATAACTGTCTATAAATCTTGACGACTGTCTAAAAATAACTATCACACGAGACTTCAGAGCAATTGTATTCTATTCACAGGAATAAATGTGCTTTTATGTCTTGTATCATAAATAAAATAATCACTTTAAAAAGATGTATATATTAGTAAAGAAACTGTAACCATTAATTACGCGATGTAGTCATTCAGTGCTAAAGTTAAAGTAACCATCAGCTTTAAAAGCAACAGAAATTCTTCAGTATTTGTGACAGTACTTAAACTACTCCTGTTAAATTCCTGGAGATTTCTAGGAAAGTAGACACCATAAAGGAATGCGTTTGGAAGGCAACAGTAGTGATTAAAAAGTAACATATAGTTTTGGCCTCGATTTTAAGATAATTTGCTTTTATTTGCAAATAATAAGACATGTTTGGAACACCACATTCCGAAAACTTCACACAAGCTTTTTGTTTCTTCTGCAGATTATTAAAAATAAAAAGGTAGACTTTCTTCTCGAAAACAATTGAGGAACTAATACGGGAATACATATTGTGAATTAGCAGTACAACGTGACTTAAGCTGCATGCTAAAGTAAAAGTTAACAGTTAACTAAATTCTTTAATATTGTCAAGTTTAGTAAACCAGGTCACTAAATGCAATAAATGCCGCTTGCTTAAAGGTAAAAAATTTGACATATTAATTTTTTTGAGATGAAGTTTTTTCTAGAGTATCTTTATTTAATTTACTATTAATTTTAAGTTAATATGAATGCCTCGCTATATTTTTTCGGCAGTCTCATTTTGCTGCACCTGTTTTTGTGCTTTGAGGGATTCAGCCACTTTAATCTTCTTATCCTTTACTCAGTTATAGATACCCGCTGGGATTTAGGGTTTAAATTCCTTTATGGTTTTGCAAAACATGTGACACCTATCGCCAGGTTTCCAAAATACGTAACGGTTTCATAAAGGAGTCAAATTGGTGTGATGCGCATTCGCATCATTAGGCATTAAGGGATTAAGCCGCTTTATATTTAAAGCTGAAACCACTGAATGGCTAAGAGAGTCTTTTGCTTTCCCTTCCTGTTATAGTAAACGTTCACCCCCACTGAAATATTTTCTCGTGATCATCGAGCGTTACTAGCTGCCTAAAACAAACATTAGATATGTTTTGAATTCGACACTCTTGCTTATTAATTATCATCTGAAAATTCGCCAGGATTGGATATGAATATCAAGCAGTTTCTCGAAAAGAACATCTTCTGACCGTTAATATGTTATATCATATTATGACTTTGTGGGTTCGTAGAATTAAAAGTCCCAAATTGCCGAAATTCTAAACGTTCTTTATTTGCGTAGAAACACATTCAGTAGCAGCAGAATTACATCACCTGTTTACATCAGCTCTCGTTACAACACTTCACAGTTGTTTACTACTACTGTCTGTGTTTGCGACTCGTCACTTCCTTAAATACCTCATTCATAAATTTGAGAGGTTTCTGGAACAAATAAGAAAACAACTTTTCTCTGTCAATCAAGATATCACTAGAACCATCCAAACGTCAAATTCTATCTGTGCCGGCAAGTCTCAGCTATCTTTATTTGCCTGCTCTTTGTGTACACTAGCCGCGCTATCGTAGATAAAGCACTTTCTGTGCTTTTCACCGCGAAACTATGTTGAACTGTTATTTATTAATACTTTTGTCTTCAGTTTACTTATAGATCAGTTTGTAGACAGTCAGTGTCATTCTTTTTATGTAGACTTAGCGAAGTAAACAAGATACAATCGCTGGATTATGCTATTTCATTAAAATTCTGTCAAAGCGAATTATCTAAACCTTTTATAAGCATGGAAAAACCAAGATTACTAATTGATCCAATGTATGCTTATGACAATGTCTTGTTTTGATTTCATGTAACTTTCAACTTTAGAACCATGGGTTTGGAGTTACCCAGCAGAATTTCGTAACGAATATACAAAACTGATTCATTTCAACTAACCTTTAACGTAACTGAGTTCTTATCTTTATACAAGAGTCCATGCACAAGAGTCTCTGGTGAATTATAATACATCTGCGATTACAACCACTATGGAGGTAAAATATCCCTATGATTGACTGACTTTAACTTCATGACGTTTTAAAAAAGTTTAGTCCCTCTATTTAAATAACACTGAATTATTCACATTCAACCTGTTCCAAGTAGCCTGCTGTGTTTTATATACAATTTCAGCAATTTTTAAAGGAATTAGCATATTTATTTCCTTGAATATTGGCGAAATATCTATATTTAGAGGATTAATTGTGTTCCTTGTGCGGATACCCTGGTGTTAGGAAAAAAGATTGGTGTATGACTACCCCTGCACACCTTTCCATCAGTTAATTGCATGTGACTCATCCACACCCTACCTGGTACAAAATGGTCTGTATGTCGATGATTACACCTAAGCCACATCACGTATATCAGGCTTTACATGACTGCCAACTGCCTCGTTTATCTTATTCTTCTTAATTGCATTGGGGATGGTGGGTGGCAGACCTTATTAGGGCGTTACATTTGCATGGTAGCTTTAATTTAGTGCTGCTCTAACTGTGTAAACTGAATAGAACTCCTTTATTTGTACTGTATTTAGCAGTCCTGAATTTGATCACCAAGCACATTCAGTGTTCGATACTTCTGATCTATCAGAGAAACAATAATGATTGTGTTTATTCTGTTCATGTTATCATATACAGGTGAAATAAAAGCTGCAATGGTTTGTTCTGATAAAGAAATAATAACTATATCCGATTTGATATTCTTTTTATAGAAATTTTAAAAAATACACCACAAAATTTATAACATAGTGTACCTTATAATTTTTACTGATTATAAAGCTCCGTTACAGTGAAAACTAGAGTTGCACCAAATTATACCCTACTATTATACCTGCACACATGGAGTAGAGTTTCACTTGCATAATAGACATGAGGAATTGGTTAATACTGTGTACTCTAAATAGTCAGTTTATATTCATACTCTTAAAACGAAATGCCTATTTTCATGACGTGACATGTAAGTTGCACAAAGAATCGACGAAAGCTATAGAACAGTTTATGGAAACTATTCAAGAGTAACGGGCTCCTCTAGTTTTAACGTGAATGTAACTCACCTACTGTAACTATCTTTATAATCATCTTTTTGTTAGAATATATACCCTCAACACCATATTAACTTATTAAAGCTTTTATACCACCTGCTTCTGCTATAACGTATTTTAAGCTATGTACTTTGTGGACCAAGTTATAGCACTGCATTAACGTGAACGTACACTTATAGACGGAAGATCGAGAATGAGTAAGTTAACACATATGATCCATACTGAAAAATATGTAATAAAAGGCAGGTATTCCCAGCAACGAGGTTTCCCTCCATTCCGTTATAATCGAGCCTGAATTTTGCAGGACGCAAAATAGATTATTTATCTTAGTAACCCGATCAAATATAGCTCTTGCTCAGAGGTAAGATAACCGTTTCAGATCCAGCTTCCACTATTCTTCTTTTCCCTTGGTTCCCTCTTCGGTAACTGGTCCTAATTCTGCCTCTTAACTATTTAGTGTCCCACCTCCTTTCATTTGCTAAACCAGCAAATTCGCCTGTTGAATAACGCAGCTTAACTGTCTTTCTCTTCTTGATCGTTCTCAGCATCTTCATTCCTTGTTCTTTTTTGTTTTCATTTGCACTGCATAGCAACATTTGCTATATGTCTGTCCGAATTACACCTTCAACTGCATCCATTTTTTTCACCCGCGTTGCAACGTTTAAGTTTCTGCGACACAAATACATTACTCCTTGCAAAATATTCCCTTAATATCTTCTGTACTACCTATTTTGAGGATCAAAATATTAGGTTTACCCTTATAGTAATGTAATCCCTTCTCTCTCTCAGTTTAACTTGTTGACAATGGCTCATTTTGCTCCTAATGGTGCAAGATGGGTGCATATAGCCAACTCATTACATCTTACAGAATCAGCTCACTAGATTTCCAGCTAAACGTTTTCTAAGACGGTCCATGTAAAGGCAAATTCAATTTAAATCAAATAAGATGAAACGGGACAATTATCTAAATTTGGAGTCAAAACGTTTAATAACGTCGTTGTTTACAAGAACAGAGATTCCTTCCAGCTCCACCTGTACTCTTTCTTTCCTTCTACACCATTTAGCTTTTTAAAACGAGTCTCATATATTTCATAATTAGGTAAAATTATCAATCACTTTTCTTGATGAAAATTATGATTTAGTTTAATTAAATTAATGCTAAAGTTACAAATGAATGTAACATAATTTAGTTGTTCAGCTCCAGGGAAGTCCAAATAAGGTTGCATTAAAAATAGAGGTACTCCAAATGTTCTTAACAAAATCAACAATAACAATAACAAAAGCAATAATAAAAATGATAATAATAATGATGACAATGATTATGATAATAATAATTATAATAATGATGATAGGTAATGCAAATCATACGTACTGGTTTTGGATCATTTATATATATTTCATGATGTAATTTAGTAAAATGGGTTTCTGTAATGTGGCTTATATAATATTATTACTAGCAAGAAGCAATTATTGTTCTTAAAAATAAAACAGTTTTATGCACCGCATTCATGCTTCCGTGTAACAGAGGTGATTCTGTACTCCTAACTTATCTAAACAGAGTCTTGTAAAATTAATGTAGAGTGCATATGCTAATAATAATTGAAATAAATATAAACCTATTAAAGACATTTTAGGGTTGCTCTCTCAAAACTGCTTTGAGAAATTAAACCAATATAACCGGAAGTAAGATTAAACAATATAACTTTGGATGTAGGAAATATATCACATGTAATCGTTCGTGAAGGTATGGTTGGCTTAGAAGTCAGTTTAAAAGCATGTTATGCAAAGAAAAAGTGAGTATTTAAGTGTATCTGTAAGTTCTTATATAGAGTTCTAACACTGATAAAACCATTACGATGTACAGCAAAACGCTTTCCAGGTATATACACAGAAGTGCACTTTGCAATTGCTGATTATTTTCCGAGAAGAATGATATAAATAACCTGCTTAAGTCTATTAAAGTGTGCATTAAATGTAATTTATGCTCACTTGAAAGACAAATGAAAGTTTTTCTTATTGTTTTTACAGTAGCTTCCTAAGAACTACAGTTAAAACACTGTACAATTTGCAGTAATAAGGTTATAATCAACAAAATAGAAAAAAAAATAATTTAAATTCTTTAATAAAAGTGCTATAAAATCCAATCATTTTAATCATTACACATTCCAGCATGGTTTGATGGAAAATGTAAAATAGACAACACGTAATGAAAACCATGGGAAGTTGTACTTCACACTGTGGAAAATCAGTGAATAACAATCCCAACTAATCTAACTCTGTTGAAATTAATTAAAACCTTCGGCTTGTTTTTGACAGTAAACGTTGATGTTAAACACAATGCCATTGTTTTATTCACAGTGTTTTAATTCCAGTCCAATCGATAATTCGTTTCGGGCCACCGATTTCAACAGTGAAACTTGTAAATGGCAAATAAAGAGCGATAAATGATTTAGTTATATAATAAGCTACACGTTATTAACAAATAGGACAGGTAATTCACATTTTATAAGGAAATGTATAGCAAACGATATTATACGCCATATATATGAAAACAATTCATTTCGCATGTGAAATGCTTTTTCATTACAGGCTGTACACAAAATCATTACAGGCCGCTTGGTTTTGGAAAACATTTATCTGTGCTACTGTAAAATGAGGCGATCATTAAAAATGTTGAAAGCACATAATATAGGTATTATTATAAAGGCTTAGAAATAGTAATGAGTTGGCCATAAATATTATGGTCATTTTATTTTGGCGTTTTCTTAAAATAAAAGTTTCCTTGCAAAATCAAATGTATTGGCAATTCATTTAATGTTATTGGATAAAGAATTGTGTTCTCCGAATAACGTTGTGTTTGGCTTTTCCATGCTTATATGCTGTTTATTCTTTTCAGGTAGATAAAGTGGAGTGTCAAGTTGACAACAAAGAACCTTTTTCAACACCTTTTCATTTTGTCACTTTTAGAAACGTTTGGTGTGTGCATGTGGTGTGTGTGTGTGCGCGCGCGTGTGTGTGTGTGTGTGTGTGTGTGTGTGTGTGTGTGTGTGTGTGTGTGTTACGGGGGCACAAAACACAAATATTTACGAAAAAATAACTGATTAACAAATGTTGGTTAAATACCAAACTTTGTAATTAAGTTTAGCACCGTTCAAGGATTCAACGCACAGATTTGCAAGAAAATCCCTTCACCCTCAACTATCCTCAGATGAAAAATGTTCCATTCTCTTCTCAAAATGATCATTTACATATTAAGATATTTTTATGTCTAATGAAACGTTTATTTTGAATGTTCTTGCAAAAGCCTCAGAGGTCCTCAATTTTGTATAATTGTTAAACCGTAAACGATAGGTGCAATGTTACTGCACAGGAAATGTGGACTTCCATGCGGAACGCAATTCATATTAAATGCATCTTTAGTGTCGTTAATAATTTTGGAGATATTCCGTTATATTGGTTTGAATTTTCAAATACTTACACCTCTCAAACAGGACGGCGACATTCGCTTTTTAGGCCTGAATTTGCAAAGACAAACTAATTTAAAGCCACAGCATAAAGAAGAGCCCTTACAGGATTTGACTATGCTTAAGCCTACTATATTCTCATATGCTTGTTTTACCTTACAAAAAAAATGAATAATATAATTTCTACTAGGTGGTCTCATAAGTAAAGTCGTTTTTTATTGTTTTTTTTGTTGTTGGTGCTTTTGGAAAATATTTTGGGTTTCTTTGTTTTGGCAATGCTATGTACAGGCTGCCATGATTAGTGTTGCGTACATTCTGAGCATGTATCAGTCTTCAACTGTTAAAAGCAGTCACAAAATGGAGATAACAACGTTTGAACGCAAAAGTCATTCTAAAATACTACTGAAAGAAAGATCATAAAGCCGCTACTGCAGCTTGAAGGACATGTGAAGTGGATGGAGAAGTCGTTAGTGAGCGTTTGGCACAACGATGGTTCCAACAACGGAAATGAAAACACTAAAGATTTACTACGTTCTGAAACAGCTAAAGTATGGAATTTTGAGGATACAAAGTTTTGCGAGAAAATCCGAAAAAAAATTACACGAAGGTTTTCAGAACAACTTGGTGCATCAAAAGATATCCTAAATCGCCACATTAAGACACTTGGAAAATTATACAGAAGCTGTAGATCCGTACCTCATGAACTGATATCTCAACAGGCTGAACGTAGAGTGGATATCTGTCGTCAGCTTATCCGTAACCACATGGGTGATAGATCTGTCATGAGAATAGTCACTTGTGATGGTATATTACCGAAATCCTGATGCCTCGAAGCAGTGGTTTGATCCCGTCCAACCCGTCAAAGTCATCGTTAAAAAATCACTTCGGTCCCAAAGTAATGTTGTATGTCTGGAGGAATTCTGAAGGTGTGATTCGCTAGGAGTTTGTTCCAAACGGGCAGACGATTGATACAGATCTTTGCTCTCAACAATTGGAACGAGTTCATGAACTTTTGAGACGGAGATACCCTGCATTAGTTAACTGAAATAAGAGTTCTATTAGAACTTCAAAATGTAACACCCCATATTGCACAAACAACCATGGAAAACGTTCAGAGATTCGAAGGAATCGAACTGCTACCACACCCAGCATACAGCCCTGCACTCGCACCATCAGATTGTCATGTTTTCTCGACCCATGGCCCATTTTCTACGTGGATAAAATGTTAGAACATTGATGCAGTGTAATTTACGTTCTCCAACGTTATGTCATATCGATGAATGAAATTGGTGAAATGATACTCAAATGAGTCCGGGGTACATGGAGCTTAGAGCTGCCTGACATTCGTCTTTAAGGAAAAGGGAAAACCTCGGGTAAAAACCTTATGCAGATAACTCAGAGAGTTATCTCCCTGACAGAGATTAGAACTCGGGACCTCTTGAACGTGACGCAGACACGCTACCATCTACGCTACCGAGACAATGGGGTGAAAGAGGATATATCTAGAGGGCAACTAACTTCGGACCGACGACTTGGAAACATATACACCATTCACAATTAAAGAGCCTCCATTGCACACAAGGCACAACTTCCAGTAACACTGAATAAAACGGAATATATGTCTCAGAAATTTTATTCTAAACTAACCGGAATTTGTAGACTCTTACACTCGTAAGATCACATGCAAATTATGCAGTTTTTAATGCAAAGCCCATATTTTAAATTGCGGAGGGGGGGGGGGAGATTGACAGTGATGCTGCAATTTAAGTTATAACTATTTTTATCATTTCAAAACTTCCTTTCTATTTTTATTGACTTAGAACTGGCAGATTCATTATAAATGTGGCGTGGTTAATCTTGCTGACCTGTAAGGCATGTTACTTGATGCTCATGTTTTATTTACCTGGGTAAAAGTAGATATTACATTTTAATATACATTTTGTTTAATTCATTTGGGTTCGTTCTGGTAATGCACTCTTTTCTTGGCATAATAAAATTAAAAGCTGCATATATAACAATTTTAGGCTAGTTAAGACTTCATGTCTAAACTAATGCATTTATTAAACAGGACTTTTTAAAGGTGATTTGTTCTTTTAAGTAAACGTTCCTGTAATGCGGTTTGTGTCAAAAATTAGGAATGAGCTTCACTGCATTGAATACATTTTTATCTTCTTTACCCCCTTTCCTCTGCCGTGTTAGTCGAAAGTAAACTATGTTCACTTCGAAATATTTGCGACTCAGGATGAGACGAAAGATAATATACCTGTTTCCGTTCGGAAATTCCACACGCTCGGTCTAAGTGTGTTGCCTATGTTCGGAAGATACCACGACTGCCATGACTTTCGAAACGACCCTCATATAAACTGTACACGGCAGAAACGCAATTTCAGTGCCGTCACGCAATCCTTGAGAACAGAACCGCAAGTTTATTTCATTAAAATAAAATTACTTTCTCGTACATGTATAAAGTGCTTTACAACGCCGCTGCGAAAAAGCGGAAACTACCTATAAAAACCTAAGTTAACGTCAATATACTTTGTTTGCTTTTATTTAGTAGGCCTTAATTGCAATTTCATCATCGCATTTGATGGAACCGGAAGCTTTCCTTTACTGTCCTGCCTCTACATAAATAAAGCAGAAGTTGAAAGAAAAACGTGAGACAATTTTAGTCACAACGGTATGAGTAAACATATAAACGCACCTTGACTGAACCTTACAGCAGTCATATTGCTTTTAATCCCGCACTCCTAAACAAATGAGCGCTTAAAGCTTAAACTGATACAGCTCAGTTAATAATAAACTTACGAATAAAAAGGCATTATTCTTCAGTTAATGAAACTACGAACTATGGTATTAAATTTCAAATAATTTTTATTCTTGAGGTAAATAAAAGGTACCTGAATTTCCTTTTGTTTTCAAATGTGTGTGAAAATTACACGAATTACAATCTTTATACTTTAGAATTTGCACTTTGGCAAGTGCTGCTAAAACATGGCGAGCACACAAATTTAAAGTTTACAAACATTGTAATAAGGGCATTTCATTAAAATGCATTGAAACCTTTCGCAAGGAAACGTGGATTACTTCTTAAAGATTCAAATGAAGACTATAGTTACTGCATAATGTTGCACTTAAACTTGGAGGGGGCGTAATTATTGGTTGACTATCGCCTCCTGGGGTACAGTAATTGCCTGGCAATTATGCCACAGTTAGTTGATGCCAATCCCTTACACGTTATTAGTACACACTGAACTTGTGTCATATAAACGTAATAGTTACAATAACGGCTAAGAGGTAACCAAGTGAAACCACATTTAAAATATTGTTTGTGATATAAGAGTAATATGAACTATTTCTTAGCTTCCGTCAAGTTTGTGCGGATATAGAGTAAGTACTTTTCATTAGTAGTTTATCTTTATAGGGTTTTAAAAGTACAATTTAAAGGGCTGATAAGGCATTAAGATGTTACATAGTTAACAATTGTATTAATTTCGCTTAGCATGGACTAATAATTTATTGATGAACTTTGTACCATTTCTTAATGTCTAAATTGACCTTAAATTGGCCTTACTGAGCACGATAATACGGTCAACCCCTCTTAAGTCAAATATTTAAGCTCTTTCAGTTATCCAATATAGCATACTTTTCACATATAAGATAGAGTTGGCCAGTCGACCGCCAGTACGCCACACACAAGGGTGATTAACTACGGTATTTTCATTTTCTTCACCAGTCCGCTAAAAGGTCACTTCTTCCCCACTTTGTCACCGTCTTCCTGCTCCTCTCATGATGGGTGAGGCATCGTCGTGTCAGGTAGAGGAACTGTAGAAATAGACATATATACGTGACTGACCTTGAGTGGACTGACCTGAGTGAAACAAATGCAATAATTCCACTACCATGTGAACCGTACTTCCCCTCTGCTCTATCACTCTCAACAAAAACGCCGTTTCTCCCAGACTATCAACTGGCCGTGGGTGACCATAGTTTTACATTTTTGCTGATTTACATTTCCTGAAGATTAATCAGCTCTGCTATACGATGTAATCACCATACATATATTAGTGTTTTCTTCTGTAACTGCGTTCGCGATATGATGTATGGCTACCCATCGACAAATGTCTAAATATTAGGGATTTATATTCTTTATATCTTCAGGTAGCTTCATATTATTATTTAAACATGTGCTGTCATCTCTGCAGCTGTGTTTTAAAGTTCATGCAGATATCTTTCCTTTGGCTAAACTTTCTGTAACAATTTATTCTCAGTGGCAGAATGCATTATGTTGTAGTTTGAGCAATTTTAAAGTGCAGCAAGAGCCATATATCATATCTTGATATCCATTCTCTCTGCACTTCTTCTGCCAATATGAACAATATGTGTTACCAACTGCATCCTATGCGAGGTTTTTAGGTACAAAACTGAAAAGAAATGAAAATCAAAGTGAAGTAATCGGCATTGGAAGTAAACACAGATCATTTAGGTGTGTGCTTGTGAATTTAAATAGCCATATGTTGAGCATTTAAAGAAGTCTGGAAAAAAAGCTACGGTGTAATTAGGATTTAAAGGATCAAATAATTTATGGGCATAAGAATAACTTTGATTTTTTTCTGAAAGTTTTGATCATATTTCAGCACTGGGTGCCCTTAAATCTACATGTCAAGGATGCATACACAAAACACCAAACAGACAGTGAATTAACTGGTTAAATGTTTCAAGTGCTTTGAGTTTCTATTATACCACGAGGTGATAATATTGTGCAAAAATGAGATTTTACGTGCAATTCACGAACGAAATTCCCAGGTAATGGTTCTATAAGCAGGAAGACTGTGTGGAAACCTGTAAATAGTTTAAGTACACGGGTTGGATTCTTTTTAAGAAGCAAAAAGTAAAGTGGCGGGTGTTTACTGAGGAGAAATTGGGCAAATCTGGAGAATGAAAAAAAATCTTTTCAAAACCTAGGTGAGGCTTTCAGAGAAAACGTCAACCTAAATGGGCTAAGTTAGAGGGCTACTAAATACTTGAAGTTTAAAACCCAGATCACTGTTTCCCATGACCTACCACCACGTGCTAACGCGAGTTAGCCATATTTCTGTTAATCGATTTTGAGTGATATTATTGGATAAGTGGTCCAAGTTTACTAATCTTCTCTGATCAAGTATATTTTCATTTATATGGCTACGTTTTGTAACAGAATAATGACTATTATAGCTCACTGAAATTGATCTATAGCAGAATACTCCATTTCCTGAAGAGAAAATTGGGGCATGGTGCGTGGTTAGGTAAAACATGGTTAAAACACGCCTGATACAATTTTCCTTTGCAACTGAATTGAGTTAAATTTTTCCTTTATACACATATTTTATACGTATGTTCTCATGTCCCTTTCTACATTGGGTGAGGAAGACCATCTAATTTTGCCAGATACTTCTGTATCGACATAAGATTCTTTTACGTGTCGTAAACCTACAACACGGGGCCACCAGTTTTACTTTCTTTCCGACGGCAGTCATCGCTTTCTTCCGATAAAATTCATCCTTCTCCACAGGGTTTGAACCCAGAAACCCAGACCTCGGGAACAGTTACCCCTAAACAATGGAGAACGACCTTCTTTTTGCATTTGGACAATATTGGATATGCCTTAAATGTTAAAGCAAGATGTAATCCGTATACAGATGCACTCGTTAAATTTACTTTAGTAACACTTTAAAAGATGAGGTAATAATTCGAAAGGGTTTAGGACGTACACAGTTCTCAAATATCATATCGTGCGATTTTAGTTCATGGGAAAACTCACAAGTTGGAAGATCGGCCTAAAAATATTTTCAGAGATTAGCTGTATTACGGAAGATTAACTACAGAGCATGAAATATAATTCTGTAAAACTATGTAAGAGAAGCATGAATGTAGATAGGGAGCATTTAGGGATAAATTAAGGTTTCGCTTTCCAGAAATTCCGGATGATTATTAATTTAGTGTTTCAGTTGTGGATATAACTTACTGGATTCCCCGAAGTAAGTGCTTTAGCCGACACGTCGCATAACCGAAAACTTCTTACAGGAAAAGTAATGAAGCGCAAGTACAGGACCAGAAGGATAACAGTTAGTTCATTTGTGTCACTTTTTTCAGAGTGAAAAATGAGGTTTAGCTCAGAATGCAATAAAACATGTAGCAATGGTGCTTAAGGGAAGATGGAAAGCTTTATATCGACAAGCTAAGTTTTGCTTATTGTCTTCCCTACGCTTCAAACCTGCTTATTTAGACTACGGTTGAAAAAGTGAAAGGTACAGGTTAAACCTTCTCTCTCAATGAGAATTACCTACAGGTACAAGTTCTGCTAGGCTTAACAATATTCTCCTCACACCGTCCAAGTATATAGGAGCTGTATTCTTTATAGCGATGGTCATGAAGCCTGTATGGGCATTAAATGGAATACTCTCAGTGTACTGTAGCAAAATCAGCGCATTGCAGCTGCTAGTTTGGGACTATATATTACGGTTTCGTATAAATGTTAATAACTGCTACCAAATAATTTCAATTATACACAATATTATACTTTTATTGCACCAAAGAGTACTAAGTAATAAGCATGTATGTTGTAACGCTGTCCTGCGCCGTGGCGTAGCGGGCTAAGGCCTTGCCTCCTGCCCACGGAAAGCGGCTGGCATTCGAACTTACCCATGGGTTGCGGATTTTAAGTCCCGGGTGCCCACTCAGTATCGTGAGGAAAGTGAGGAGCTTTCGCTAGATAAGCGGCCCTGGCCACGAAAACCAACGTTCCGCCTGGGGGATACCGAGATGCTGACCACTTCTCCTTGCCGTATCGATTGGATGATCGCCCACCTCTACCTTGCGTAAGTGGGCGTGAGGCCGACAGTCGGGATAGTAGACCTCAGCCCTCCAATAGGGCTGTCACGCCAGGGTTTATTATTATTTATTATGTTGTAACGCTCTGAACATTTTAACATTCTACTCCAAGTGGTTCCTGATATAGTATAGTGGAAACTGCAACTGAAAATGTAACTTTAGTAGCTGTGTTTGTAAAGTTGGAAATAACTAAAATTTTCTGAATGGACCGAACCCGTCCATCCTTCCTAATCTGTCTGGAACGCGCAAGATAGATGGTCAAAGCAAACCAAATGACTTATAATTAGCCGTTCGTTTACTACAGAACGATGTCAATGTGAACTAGATGAAATATGTGAAGAAGACTTGATACAGATACAGAAGATTTTCTACCTGAGAGAAGAGAAGAAAATTCTGCCACAGAGGAACGTGACACAGAAGGTGTTCTAGTTAGAAAGAGATGGAAATACAAAGTGGGAAAAGCATCGCGAACTCAGAGTTACATGTAGAACAAGTTCACATAACCTATAGGAAGTGGAAAAAGTATTTTTGTTTGGAACACGGTAGAATGATAATATACCATGAATGCTTTGCGAGTTTGGAGTTGGAAAAATAGGACAGTGTGAAATAAGATAACATAAGGGAAAAATGAGAAAAAACTAACATGGGCTGTAATAAATACATATTGTTCATATGCTTTATTTTGATGTACTAAGTTATTTTATTCTTCCATACTGTATTTTAACAACTGCTGTTTTTTTTTGTTTTTTTTGTTAACACTACACTGTTGTTTGTGTTCATCTACCATTAGTATTATTAGGATTTAAAATCAAAATAGAAAAATGAATGAACCTTTTTAAAAATAATGAAATATATTCATTAAAATTAATAATAGTACTTAAGAAGTAATTGGTGCGTGACCGACGTAGGTTTAATTTCATTGCCCTCCTTTGCAGATTTACAACCTTTGAAGCACTCACAGGTGTTTCTCTGCATACAGACGAACTGGACCATGTTTCACTGTTTCAAACCTAACACGCGACATTTCAAATGCAATGCTTGTCCTTCTTCGTAGCGTAGATGATAGCGCGTCTGCCTCACGTTCAAGAGGTCCCGAGTTTGAATCTCAGTCAGGGTGAGTTATCTGGATAATATTTTTACGGGGTTTCCCTTGTCCTGAAAGACGGATGTCCGGTAGCTCTGAGCTCCATGGAACCTGGCCTCATTTGAGCATCATTTGAGTTATTTCATTCACCGTCAGGTATGACTTACCGTTGGAGGACGTAAATTACAAAGAAAAGGTCTTTATTCGTTCCATTAATTGCCTTTGACTGCAATGGTCATATCGGCAGCCTTTCTACTTTGGAATATATTGGCGATGGTGTTGACTCTAATACGTTGGGTTGCTGGTACTTTGGATCTCTAATCATTAGATCGCGCACATATTCATACTGCCAGATTCTGGGGAAGATGGGGAATCATCTTGGTTGGAGAAAAATCCCAATCCCAGCCCGAAATCGAACCTGGGTCCCCTGGCAGAGTAGGCAACTGCTCTACCGACTGAGCTATGGAGCCAGCCTCTTCGCATAAAATTCAAGTTTCTTGAAAACAAATCCTCTAGGAGCCACAGGTCACCTTTTACATCTAATGCACCTAATTGGTTTTACAATAATATCAGTTTTATATATCGTATCACACGACATTATGAAGAACTATGACACTGGTTTCGACAGTGCTACAAACAGGAACTGCATAATTTTCTCTTTGTCATACTGTAAACTATAAGCTCCTGTACAAGAATTGCATACTTTATGCGTTCTTGAAGTAATTCATGCAATGTTTTTAACATTTTAAACATGTAAAAAAAGCACTTACTTTTCAGCTTACTTTTCATTTGACTTATGTAAAATTGTATTGATCAAATTGCACATTTTATGGTGGCAAAATAATTGGAAAATATAAAATTAAATGAATAAGAAACGTTTAAAGTAGTTTTTGCGTTTTAACTTCGCTAACTGTCCAAATACCCTTCAATTCGTTAAACCAACAGAAACGAGGAGTGCTGTATAATGGGGAGTAAAGGACATATGGCTCCGGTTACACGCGTGGTTGATTATATATGCGAAAGTAACACTCAGATGTATTTGTAAATACGCAATTATGGGATTATTACTCTTGGCTCTCGGACCGGCATATTGTATTACTTTCAATTATTCTCGCTCAAATTTCAGACTATTAATGTGATACCGGAACGCGGAACGACTTTGAGGAAGACCCAAAATGGAGGGGGGAGGAAGCTTGTTGGCACGATTGCTTCCTATCATCGTGGCTTCATTGTCATTTCTGCTCGATTCAAGCAGAGCCCATGGCCGGAGGCCATAGTGGACAGTAACCAAGCGGCTAATGAATTGGTTGGTCGCCTGTTATGTATCTGGAACAATCGTATTCTGATTGCACCGTTATGTTCTCTACCTAACGGTAACCATAGCTTTCAGAGCTTCCTTCATCATGTGAAGAGTACAATAGCATGACATCCAGAAACCATCCAAATGTTGTGGTATGTAAATATTCTTCTAAACTGAACTGATCATACATACGACACACGTGCATGGCAAGCAGAGAGCTTATTCATCCGGAAAGAGAATTTCTGTTAATACCACAAATGAATCTCTTAAAATACAAGTTTTAATATACATTCTTTTGATAGAGAATTCGTTCTTGGAAGTGTAGAAGAAACCTTTAACGATATGATAATTCACAAACTACAGCTTCTTCTAAATTTAGATATTTGTTGCTACGGTTGTCAATAACACACACTAAAAAAAATCTGTGCTTTCTTGAGCGCTTTCTATAGTGTTTAATGACCTTTATTATTATATACGGCACTACAAGTAGTGGGATTAGATATGGATGGCATGATATGATAATTAAGAAAGGAAATTTGGGAACAAAATGTCCCAGGCCTAACTTTAGGCTACCTTTCCGGAATATTCTAGCTATGAGGACTAAGAAAAACCTGAAAATAGATCTCTCGTATAGGATTTGAACGTTTCCGTGGGCTAATGACCTAGGCTTCTCGTGTTGATTGTTTTCTTATTTATTTTTATATTGTGTGCAAGAACAATTTTTAAGAAGGATAGAGAGAAAAAGCTATTAGCATATGCCAAAACTTTCAGTATTCGTCAACTGAGTGACTACGGCATTCAGTAAAAGGGAAAAAAGCAATACTGTATCTACAGCTTTATTTAACTGAACAGTTTGAGTCTTGTTCATTCGAAAATAATCAGTATAAACGTGTTATGTTTCTAAGATATATGAAATTCTATTTTGAAAGCTAGTTAAATGCCATTTTTGGTGTGTAAATGTTATTATATTATTTAACACCGAGTCAACCTCACGGAGAAACAACGTTGACATTGGTTATGAACTAGGGATATAAGACACTTAACTTCCAGACTGGCAACCTACATGAAACCCAGACTAAGTCTGTGATAAGCATTATTTGATGAGAAGTATAAACAATGCAGATACATAGGATACCCTTTAATTTTTACATGGACTGAGGGTCGAGTCATATTATTAAGGATGGATGCATCAGGTGGCAGCATGGATACATTAATCATTTGTTTGCCAACATTAACTTGCCTCTAGCACAGTTTCTGCTTCGTACATAAACATCAGCTGCCGAATGCCTATAAAGGAGGTCCTAAAGAATGATAGGTAGAAACGCTGGAGACAAAAGGCCTATATATTCCTAAACTTTATTATAACTGCAGTGCCGCAAACCTATAAACCTCACATCATTATAGCCATAAACCTCTTGGTTGTAAAAGAATATCCTCTCTTGTGTTTTATAACGCGCAGTAATTACGGCAATCTTCAATATGCATGTCTCATATGGCTTCAGTATGTGGTGATTCACTGTTGCCAGACATGCTTTAAATTACTAGAAACCAACCTTTTCTATACAGAGTTTTAAAGTAAGTATTCATAGTTTATTTTTGAAATAAGAAGAATATTAAAAACATTTAAGTGATTGTATTAATATTATTACTTATTTTAAATGGTATTTTAGGTTGTGTAGAGATCTTACAGTACTTCTCCCCAAGTTTCAGCTCTTATTGAGGCGCCTGTCTTTATGAAAAACAATTTCAATAGATCAAGTAACTACTTCACTATCAATAAAATATTTAGACCTAATAATGACATATTAAAATAATATACCGAGTATATCTTGGATGGTGTGATTGGAAGCAGTCCGTTCTTCCTAATAGCACGTTGAAAGCCCTTGCTCGACGTTAGCTTACTTCAGAGCCTACAGAATGTAACGGCATTTTCTGATAAGTCTAACATTCGTTTACACGCTGATAGTGAAGGTTAGTGGATTGCAGTCACTGCATGGAGCTGTCATGATGTACATTATAAAACGGCGTATGTTTACTACAAGTTATGCTCCAACGGAACCACAAGCGTACCGACGATTGAACTTGTACAGCAATTTCCTATAGTACGTCTTAGAAAGTATTACAACTTATACTTATGAGCAACAATTTTATTATGGCAGACGCAAAATTTAATGGCGGTTAGCGGGAGCACCTGGTCAACACAACTTCCAATCAGAGGCTTGCCACTCCTTGCGGTGTTGTTAGGTTAAGCAAGCTGTGAAGTCACGATGTAAAGCCGGTGATTGAATATCATTTGCACCCACAAAATTTATTTTCAAAACAGGAAAGAGAATAAGCTTATCATGAAGATTATTTTATTTTGAAACGACCAGTCTAAAATCTAAAAAACCTACGTTAACTGGTTGCTGAGAAATGAATGTGGATTGAATTCGACTTTTAACAGGGGCTATGTTAAGATGGTTTCATCATCTGACCAAATCCTTTCGTTATCTACTGTTTTGTGTATTGTGTCGGCTTGTGACTCAACAAAGAACAGAACCAGGCTAGGATAAGAACAGAAAGTCTCAAGCTATTAGGTATACTTCAGTTTGGATTCCTACCTTCATGTTAAATGTGGTACTTTTGATTCCCGTAATTCAATTATACTGATTGTGTGGAGTTGTTATGTTGGAGTTTAATTTAATATTATTTGTTGGATTAGTCAAAATGTCACATTGTGAACAAGGTGCGAGCAGCAAAAGTGAACCAATAGTACATACAGGGGAAGTGCTGCATCACCAAAGCAGGAGTATAACTTACAGTGTATATTGTTTCTTTAAAACTCGAATAAATAATGAAGCCAATTATCATCAATTTAGAGGAAGACAGCGATGATTCAGACGTGGTCAGACGCGAGGATGAAGACGAATAAGATGAGACGAGGCAGATACAACAGCTTTGCCATAAGAAACTCTCTGTTGGCCTGCGCACACTTTTGTTACCATTTTAAGGTATGTTTTTCAGATTACTTGTTGAATTAGCATGCACGCTAAGTTTATGTTTACTTGACAGCTACAGTAATACCTTATAAAGTGTTTTCATTTCGTCTTGTTACTACTGTATGCCCAAGACAAGAAGGCTGGAGGGGAATGAAGGGCAGAGGAGCTTGAACTGTTTATCTGCTCCGGTAGTGGATCTGTTTGCTAGGAAATGAGTGAATGAGAGTGCATATGAGTCACCCATGCTGCCATAACTATGTCTGTTGCAGCGATAGGTATTATGTATAGGTGAGCTATGTATCAACACTTGTGTATTTTAAACGAGCCTTCCATCCTTGTCATACTCGGAAGGCGAGCATACGCCCCGAGGGGACAGCAAAAGTGATTATGTTGCACATTCCTCTAGCTTGACTTCTTGTCCTGGGTAATCAGTACTGCCAAGTAAGTCATCTGCCCCTTATTTTCGAGTTTTATGCAATCCGCATTTTATACTCCAACATGAAAACATTGACCCCATTATTAGGTTCTACCCACGTATTTAACATGGACGTTAAACACTCAAAATAGTACTAATGTAGATGTTACCGCATCGTCTGTAATATATTCGTAGTTAGACAGCTGACGTTTGCATGTCTGCAAATGTTCACTGGAACCAGTGAATACTATATGTTATATGGAATGTTTATTCCACACGTTACTAAGTAGAGTCTGTTTAGTTAACTCATGTGCACGTCGGCCGCTGCCTTTGACGAACCGTCATAATCGTTTTACAACACCGGCCCTCCTTCTCCCAGAACTTTCTGCAAGGTTGCCACCTTTCTCGATACGTCATGGGTATCGTACGAGGTTTCGTCTAAATAATCTTATGTCCATTACTGGAAAACTTCCTTAGTTTTGACGATATATATATATATATATATATATATATATATATATATATATATATATATATATATATATATATATATATATATAATGGAGACCGTGGGAGGGATATGCAGTGGTAAATGCAAATGAAGTAGTAGATAACTTTCAGTCAAGTGAAAATAATTAAATTGATGACAATAGTGTGAATAACTGGGCCGAGTTATGTTACTGGAAAAGCCTTAAAAACAAAATTATAACGGGAACTGTTTCTAAGCAAATTCAAGCGCTTGTTTTGTCACATGTGCTGACAAATAATCTTGGTAAGGAGTCGTGCAATGAACCTGATGATAAATTGTGGGTATTCATAGAAATACAGTAAGAAATATTGTGACGAAGGGAATACAAAAGACGCCGATCAAGTGTGAGAACAAAAGGAAACGTTTCTCTAAAGTAGATAATTTCACATGCGATTTAATTCGCCGAGAAATTTATAGATTCTGTGCAAAAGGGAGAGCGCCCATCTTAGACAAATTGGTTGCACATTTGCAAGAAATTTGTGATTTTCCTTATGGGCACTGCAATTTGCAATTTGCGCGGTCTCCTAAAGGAGCTGGGTTTCAAATACTGCACTTTGAATAAGTTAAGGGTTATTAAGGAATTCAGTAGAACTGTAGCTTGGCGATATATATATATATATATATATATATATATATATATATATATATATATATATATATATTGTAACGGGAGCGCTGGAGCACCCTGTAAAGCAGCTGGCAGCGGAAGGTAGGGGAGGTTCGGTTAGCCACACCTCCTCCTCGTTTGTCTTGTGGTGGTGACAGACTGTGGTCAGGGAAAAAACATGACTGTGTCGCCGGTTTTCTCTACACCTGTTTCTCGATCTTTCTGTTACTAGAACAATCCTGTAAACACGAGAAACCGGCGATATTCCTATATAAAGAGAGTTACAGACAGACAGACGGAGTTAGTGAATTGAGTTGGTTTTGGTTTAGTCAGTCAGTGAGTTGGTTAGTGAGTGTGAGCGAGGAGACAGTCGCAGTTCTTGGTGTAAGAGTTAGGCAGTGACGTGTAAATGAACGAAAGGGTTGTGCAACGGAAGACTGTACGTAACTGGTATGTGCATCGGAGTTTATGTAATCGCGAGTACAAGTGAAATTGTAACGGACGAACTGGTGAATTGTAATTGTGTGCAGCAAGTAATTCTGTGTAATTGGCAAGAGTTTAACTGTAAGTCGGTGGAAATAAAGAACATTTTTGAGTGGTGAAATTGGACTTTTTATTCCACGAACCCACAAAGTCTCACTGGTGTCAGGAAGCGGGATAACATCACCGAACATTACAACCATGGACGCGGCATTGGAAAAGATTTTGGAGAAAATGATGGAAATGAAGACGGCCAACGACAACCTCACCGCCGAGTTCAAACAAATGAAGACGGCCAACGACAACCTCACCGCCGAGTTGAAACAAATGAAGACGGCAAATGAAAACCTCGCTGCAAAAATAGAAACGGCTAACAACAACTTGGCCACGACAATGACCTCAAAGATGGCCGAACTGACCACGGAAATGAAGGTGGCGAACGAGGCTCTCGCCGCCAAATTTCAAGAACAGTTGGCCGGCGTGAGGGATGACGTGACGGAGCTGGGCAAGCGGATGGGCCAAGTAGACGACCGCCTTAATGATTTAGAGGAAAAGGCCGACAACATCGCAAAACCCCTCACCCGCCTGACGGAGGAAAACCGGCCTTATGTGTGGACGGAGGACGCCGGAGACGCTTTCCAGCACCCGAAAGGGACCCTGTGCAGTGCTCCAATTTTGGGTTTCCCACAACCGGGTGGCGCCTTCATTGTGGACACCGACGCTAGCGACCATTACATTGGAGGTGTCCTATCGCAGATCCAGGACGGCCATGAGCGCACAAGAGTGGAAGAGAAGGAGCGTGCCGCAGCAGTCCGAGTAGTTGTGGCAGTGCCTGCTGAAGGCTGGGATAGCGCAGGCCTGAGGAGGGAGCAGCTGGCGGACGCAGACTTGGGGCCACTCTTGAGGGAAGTGGACGCAGGGACGAGACCAACCTGGGAGGACATCGCACCGAGGAGCGCCACCTACAAGTCGTACTGGGCCCAATGGGACTCGTTGAAGACCAGAGAGGGCGTGCTGTTCCGGGTATGGGAGTCACCCGATGGGAAGGCGCAGAGAGGACAGTTGGTACTTCCCCGGAGCAAGGTCCCGGAAGTCTTGGAGGAAGTGCACGCCGGTACTTCAGGAGGACACCTGGGAGCGAACCGAATGATTCACAAACTACGGCAGCGCTACTTCTGGCTCAGACTCCGGGCAGATGCTGGTGGTACACCTGGACCGCCTCGCACGCTACGATGGGGCTGTTCGAGGCGAACAGCTTTGAGGAGGGAGCAGTGTAACGGGAGCGCTGGAGCACCCTGTAAAGCAGCTGGCAGCGGAAGGTAGGGGAGGTTCGGTTAGCCACACCTCCTCCTCGTTTGTCTTGTGGTGGTGACAGACTGTGGTCAGGGAAAAAACATGACTGTGTCGCCGGTTTTCTCTACACCTGTTTCTCGATCTTTCTGTTACTAGAACAATCCTGTAAACACGAGAAACCGGCGATATTCCTATATAAAGAGAGTTACAGACAGACAGACGGAGTTAGTGAATTGAGTTGGTTTTGGTTTAGTCAGTCAGTGAGTTGGTTAGTGAGTGTGAGCGAGGAGACAGTCGCAGTTCTTGGTGTAAGAGTTAGGCAGTGACGTGTAAATGAACGAAAGGGTTGTGCAACGGAAGACTGTACGTAACTGGTATGTGCGTCGGAGTTTATGTAATCGCGAGTACAAGTGAAATTGTAACGGACGAACTGGTGAATTGTAATTGTGTGCAGCAAGTAATTCTGTGTAATTGGCAAGAGTTTAACTGTAAGTCGGTGGAAATAAAGAACATTTTTGAGTGGTGAAATTGGACTTTTTATTCCACGAACCCACAAAGTC
The DNA here is from genome assembly GCA_030765055.1 of Mantis religiosa. Lineage (NCBI taxonomy): Eukaryota > Metazoa > Arthropoda > Insecta > Mantodea > Mantidae > Mantis > Mantis religiosa. The sequence continues at coordinate 117,449,529 of CM060950.1, forward strand.
ACAATATATATATATATATATATATATATATATATATATATATATATATATATAATATTTAAATTACGTTTACATAGGTCCATGCAAAAGCGGCATAAATCACACCGTGTCTCCTTAAAAAATATTGCACCCTATATTTCAGGTGCACTTTACTTGTAGGAATTTAAAGCTACAGGCACCAAGTTTTATGCTAGACGACCTAAGATATAGTTTTGTAATATCGGCTAAATGAAAATCACATAATGTTTATACTATGCACATGAACAATTAATTAGTTTTGAGTAGAAGAAAAGGATAATATTTTCAAGGACTGAATATTTGTTCTCATCCATTTTATAAATCACATGAATATAAATGTTAGCCGAATGTGTTCAAGGAACATTGACAAATAACCACTACAAATTTTTTGTCAATATCCTTCATAGTTTTTGAGAAACATGCACCTAAAGTACGAAAAATAAAGGTTTTGAGAAATCACGAACAAAATTAAGCACCATTCTCAGGAAGTGGGCGTATCATTACTCCGCTATGTTTAAATTGACGAATTAAAGGACTTTAATACCAGCTGATAATCTATGTTATATATATCATTTTAAATCTGAAGAATTATATAATTTCTTAACGTTAAAAAGTGAAGTTTTTGAAACCTATCGACCTCCCAGTGCCCTTAAACACACCTATAGGTAGGTGCAATTGAAATAAAGATTATTTATGCACACCTGAACACAGAAAGCAAGGAAATTAAAGTATCAGAATTTGGCGTGGAAGTTAAACACTATTTTGCAGATATAGAATTATTGTATTATTAAAAATGTCGTTTCAAACTGGCATGTTCTGTGCCGCTGGAATGACCCTTTCTCTGTTCCTGGAACACGACTATTCTAACGAAGCAAAAGCTGGAACTGATGACCTTCTTGGGTAATGCACGTCCTCAGGGACTTAATAATTAAATTATTGTGAATTTAGTTTCCAAGTTTTGATGAAAATAAGAAAAGTATTTACAATGCTGAGACTCAAACCTTTGTCACTATATTTTAGGTCACAGGAGACTCATAATCCCATTGAGCTATTTCGAGCTATTTGCCTGAAAGCACGTTCTGGGTTCAGTAGTACGACTTGTATGCCTGGCTCTATACCTTTGCCACCTCGCGAGTTCTCGTGATTGATGTAGCTTTATAAGACACTTTTAATCATTTTCTGGGTGTTTTAATATTATTACATAAACGGCAAAAGCTCTTATGCATATTAATTGAGATGCACCAGACGTAGTTTAAGCAAAAATGTAAATAAACCGTTGTTTAACAATATATGCGTTTTGACTGTATGGGTCCATGATGGATGAGGCGTGTCTCTAATTTTTTCCTAATTTTTGGCAGCCAACACCTGCTCTAAATACAAGAATCCGCCATTTTCTTTTTAGCTGACGGTGTTAATGTACTCATATAATAGGTCCATTCTTTCCGAGGCGTTTACTGAATTACTTTCCCAGGTATAGTCTAGTAAAAACTTTCTAAAATCACCTGGAAACCGGAATTCGCTCTCAGTAAAGGAGTCGTATGTTTTCGAAGTGCAGTTTAGCGAGCAGTAGGTTTTGTCCCTTAAACCACTATTCCTCTGAATTTTGTGCATTCCTCTTTCTAAGAGCGTCAAGAAATATAGTTTAGTAAGCGCAAAACTGGACTAAGGCTCACACACCGTTTGATAGGTAGGCCTACCTTCCAAAAACTAAGGCGCGGCAGATTCACCTGATACAGCGTCTTCCCGCACTTTGGCATATGGCTGCGTCGCGCTTTGCTGCTAGTGGCTATCCTTCAGCAGCCATTAAATTTTGCGTCTACCATAATTTCAGATTATATCGACTCACACGATAAATAATTTCACTATAAATGAAAAACTTAACTTTAAGTTTAACCTGATCATTTTCTATGTACACCTTCAGATACTACAAAGGCATGTAGACTTGGTTCGTGGTAAAAATAATAATAAACTTAGCCAAAGCTCTAACCCAGAAAAACATTTCACGAGTTGTAGTCTGTCGTGGAAAGAAGTCCAAGAATATCGCCACTTCACTTAGCACTTCAAGCCGTGGTTTTAGTTTTATCTGCCCGAAGAGCAGCTGTTGGGGACGCCAAAATTAAGGTCATATAAACTAAAAGTAGCGGCCAGATGTGGATAATGTTACAATACTTGATTCTTGTTTCCGGCTTCTGCAGTCTGTGCATGATGGATATGTTGAACCTTGTCGACTGTATTTTTGTGATGAAGCTTGGCTGCATCTAACGGGTTTACGAATATACAGAATGAAGCGTATAAGGGCTCTGAAGATCCAGAGGTACATTAAAAACAACCTTACATTATTGGTAAGCACGCGTGCAAAAGATTTCCGGCGGCGGCGATGACGGTCGCGGTGGCGGTGGCGATGACGGTGACGGTAACGGTTGCGGTGGCGGTGGCGGTGGAGGTGGTGATAAAAGCTGACCAGGATGCCTTAGGTGCTGGCATTCTGATCCCAAGGTTGAGAGTTCAGACCCGGTCGAGTTCGATGGTTTCTACGTGAGGCTAAAAGTGAAATGCATCATATGAGCTTTACTGACATTTAAAGAACTCCTTCGTGAAACATCCGACATGCTGGTGACGCTAATGTGATTTTGTATTTGAACTGTCATTTTCAAACAAAATAATTCTTTTATTAATTTTGTTGGTCGTTAAGTCATTTGTTGTCGAGTCATTAGGTAACTTGGTGGCTACATTAATTGTAGTAGTATGGCCACATAATCGGTTCTTGAGAACTGTAACAAAGGAAATAATATATTTATTTTCAAAAAAGGCACACTTAGTTTTAAGTACCACGCAAATTAATATTATATTTATTATCGCTAACCTATTAAAGGTAGAAGTACTTCGTTCCAGATAAAGCTACAAGTTTGAGTATTGGAAATGCATTTAACAAGAAGAAAGAGAGATTAAAATGGTTGAGGAATGTGTGTGAGAGAGGAGGAGAGAGAAAATGACGTCAAAAAAAAAAAAGGATCGATAAATACCTAAGTTGCTACTGGAGAGTTGTATAAAACCACCTACGTTTCATGTGGCACAATTGCTTTTATTTTCCATTGAGGCTTAAATACCTGTGCGCGGAACTCCCTGGTCAGGTATAAGGAAACTGAACCGTCCTGGCGCAACTAACTGATAAGAAACTTGCCTCCCTCCGGTAGGTCAGTCTTGCATTCATCGTAATACATTTGCTCGCGTTTGTACTAATGTCACCAAGGATGTTTCTTTTCACGAAATCATAAACACTTATAGTTATTCCAGCAATTTACACTTCTTAGTCTGATAAATGTCATATATACGCCCTAACTGTGCTTAATTTATGCAGGATGATGAAACAGCATAATCAACAATTTGGTGAATGGAAGCACTACAAGGTGTTTTTGAAAACAAAATAATGAAATGCTGGTTTCTTCTACAGATCTATATCCACCTATGTACTATCATTTTGAATGTTTGAAGACAACATTCATGCATCAACCTCCCATATGCCCACGCATTTAAACACAGCATGCTTAAATTATGTGCATTTTGCAATAGTTCCGCTGCAGAAATAGCCCGACTATTCAACAATTTGTTCAACAGATACCAGCTTGAACAAACGTAGAGGGAATCACTGCGAACAACTTTTATCACAAAAGATAAGCCTAGCATGTTCATATTTTGCATCGCTGACATTATCTAGAGTAGAAAACAGGGACCGGTCCGCTATTACTGCACCAGCGCATTCGTATAGCAGTGGCGGGAAATCGGCGGTCTGTCGGTTACCACATTCAAGAGAAGTCAAGTACAATGCACATTCGTATAAAATAATTTATATGAAATAAACCAACTTATAGTTAAATTGGTAATTACCATTATTATGGGTCAAATACAACTGGTGATTATTGAATTTTCCTCTGGATGTCAATTTTTGGTAGCAGGTTAAGACGTGTTCCATTCTCAATGTAGCAGATGGAATGGGTATGTTGTTCCTTCATCCAAAGTGAGCAAATGAATGCGCGTAAGCTTTAAACGACCTATACGAAGCCTTATGACACTATTTTGACATCGTTGCTTCGGAAAACAATAACTGGCTTCCTGAAGTTTATTTTAGGATATACACACTCAATGAAACTTCTAATTATGTAAGATGTTAAATCTTGATGAAAGATTTTAATAGAATAATTTACAGAAATTTATAGAGAGAGTGATTTGATCACTAAATCCTTTAGATGCCAAAATAAACTTAGATTAAAATAATGATACGAACAATTAGGTGATTCCCATTTGCACTGCTTCAAAGTTGTCAAAATTTTTTCCACGTATAAAATGGATTATGGATCAAAAAAGAAGTTAATCTGATGGTGCAAGTCAGGGCTGTATGCTGGGTGTGGTAGCAGTTCGATTCCTCCCAATCCTGAATTTTTTCTACGGTTACTAATGCAATATGGGGTGACGAATTGTCCTCTCTCAATATAACTATAGGTATTTCGGTTAAGTAATGCTGGGTATTCCTGTCGCAAAATTTCATGAACTCGTTCCAGTTGTTGAGAACAAAGATGCGCATCAACTGCCTGTCCGTTTGGAGCAAACTTCCAGTGGATTACAAATTCAAAATTCCACCTGAGGCACATTCCCTCGGGACCGAAATAGTTTTTTTTATTTTTTATTTTTTTTATTTTAAGAATGACCGTTGTCGGTGATCAAGCCACTGTTTCGAGGCATCAGGGTTTCGGTAATATACCAATTTTTCATCACAAGTGACAAATCTCCTGACAAATCTATTATTCATAGTATTACAAATAAGCTGACGACGCCCGCCTCGGTAGCGTAGATGGTAGCGTGTCTGCCTCACGTTCAAGAGGTCCCGAGTTTGAATCTCGGTCAGGGTGAGTTACCTAGATAAGGTTTTCTCCGGGGTTTTCCCTTATCCTGATGGGGAATGTCGGGTAACTCTAAGCTGCATGGGCTCATTTGAGCATTATTTCACCCATTTTATTCATCGTCCGATGTGACTTAACGTTGGAGGATGTAAATTGAAAAAAAAAAAAAAAAACTGACAACAGATATCCACTCTACGTTCAGTTTTATGAGGGGTCCGTTCAAGGGCTATTCCTAGACGCCCGGGTTTGATCCCAAGCAACCGCAAAGTGAGACTTGTGGTGGACAACACGGCTCTTTGGCGTGTTTTCTCCGGGATCTCCGGTTTCCCCCGACATCTCATTCCACCGTTGCTCCATCTTCACTTTATATATCATTAGTGTCACCGCCTGCGGTGCCGTATGTAGTAAAAGGGTCGTTAAACACTTCACATTAATTTTTGAGTCGGAACTCGGTGTGTTCATAGACGAATTCATCCAGGGATTAGTGCGGATCGTCGTTGCGAATCGACACTTTCCACACTGACCTTGTTCGTACTAAGCTAATGCGTGCGCGTGTTTTTGTGTGTATATGTGTGTTTGTGTGTGGGTGCGCGCGGACGCCTTACTTGGATTCAAGCCATTTTGACTCATCCAACTAATAAGGATGCTTCTGCCCAACTTATACAAATAAAAATACAATAACAAACCAAAGAACCGTCTGCTAGACGTTAGAGTACATGGCAGAGAGCTGAAATCGGGACCGGTTTGTGCTTGTTGCTTTCCTGGAAAAGGCTTATTACGCCTGATTATAATGAAACAGACTTGGAGCACATTAGTTTTAAAATTGAAGTGATTTTGATGTACATTTCTCCTTCATTTTCCCCCCTCAAATTGCTTTACGTTGCTTTATTTAGGTGGGCATGTGGTGACCACGGATACTTTAAAAGTTACGTCGTTGCTCGATCTCGGTGTGTGGTTAACATTGAGCCTCCTAGATGTTATTCCTGTACTATACCATTTGACATCGTCTCGTTTCCACAGAAGCGTTAGTGCTGCAGATCTGCATCTAGACGGTCAGATGACACCTTCAACCAGGTTACCTTCCAGAGATATTAGAGCAAGACAACTATCTATCTTCTTCTACAGTGGTGTTAGGATATCGTCCAATCCACCTGCTTTCATTACCTCTGGATAGGTCACAGAACATTTGCTATTGCCACACATTTCCATTTCTATTGTTATTTTAGAGTTAAGTCGCAACTTTGGGTCATGATATTAAATATTCACTCATGTATTTAACTGGATGACTGAGCTAAATCAATCATAAATATATAATTAAAAGAGTTCAGATTTATCGTCCCAAGAGATTTGATTCGTTACTTCCCGAATGCCGTCCGCAGATGCTACCCCCTGACCCAGTCCGCTCGGGGTGATCCATCTATGTATAACTGAATGGATGGAACATCTGCTTTCCAAGAAAATGGGAATTGTACTTGTAATAATAACGGTAATTAACCTTTAGGCCATGAGTAAAAGGGAAATGAAATACAAGAGCTTATTTTAGGTCAAAAAGGGAAGAGCTACACTTAGGTGGGGGAGGACTAATCACAATTTCGTGTCTTTCTATTGAACGCTGTCCATCGTTCGACAAAGCTGTTGATCTCACTGGAGAGGAAAGGGCACATTCTTTTGACTGCTTGCGTAACCAGGAATGCACCACATTCCTCACCGTCTGCAATATGAATCCCTCTCAGCTCCTCATTCAAAGATCTTAAAATATTAAAACCGCTGAGCGCTGGACTGCAAGGAGGATGTTGGGATTTCAAAGTCTCTTCCAGCTCTTTGCCAGCTGGCATCATGGTTATTTACGTTTGCCTTCCTGAACATGTAGGGATAGATACAGAGAAGCATTTCTAGCCGTCAGTCTTCACAAGGTACATATTCAAAACCGTGCTACTACAGGAGCGGTCACAACCTACATTTGGAGTAATAAACTGTTAAAAATAAGTAATTGTTTGGTATCATAGTTCTGGTGAAATTTAATAGTTAGCCTTCATTTTACGATATATTCCATTTAAATGTAGTTACCAAGCGAGGTAGCCACTTCTCACATTCCGGAGGTCATGAGTTCGATTCCAGCGACCTCCTTCCCTGAATCTCGAAATTTATTTTAGGTTCTCCCGACTCGCTAGGCGAATGCTGAGAAGGTTTATTTCATCCCTCGAAATTCCTCTCACTCCATTTCACCCTATTTCTCATTTCAGTTCACCCATAATCATCATAATTCGTTCAGCTTTGCAATGTTATGAGAGGTGTCTCGACATTGCATGACAGGTAAAATAGCTTCATCCATCGGTTGCGGAGTAAGAAGTGCTAGCCCACAATAGGGGAATGCGTGCCGGTCATACTAGAAGCCATCGGGGAGCTTCAGTCTGTCTGGTGGGGATCCTGCTCTGGCTTCTGTGTCGGTTGCTTTCTGTCTCTCCTCACTTGATCCGCCCTTCTAGAGGCTCGTCCTGGTGAGACGCGAGCTTAAAAGCAACATAAGGCAAGATTTCTAAGTCCGCATCCACTGTCATTACCTTAGATTAACTTACCATATCTTATCATAAAATTAGTACTTAAATGTGCTGCAAGAATAACTCCAGGCTGCAAGGAACATTTTGATAAATTGCTACATTATTGTAAATAAATGTATGAAGTTTTATGGTGTTTGTGCCTTTTCGTTTAACGAATTCCTATTTATTATTCTTTATACAATAATATTGCAAAGAAAATGAACCAAAGGGCTTAGCAATAAATAGCTGCTTGGGAAACGTGTTAATCGTTTCCAAAATTCGTAACTGACGGGAGATTTCGCGCTTACAATACACAGCAATGTAATTGAAATTCAATAATTCGATAAAAGCTTTTTGAAAGAAAGCTGTTTTCTTGTAATGCATATAAATAAGCCTAGTGTCTTTATGAAGTAAAAATAACTTGTAAGAGTGACAAAGGCTTTTAGGGGTAGAGTAGAGATATATAATAAATATAACAAAGTAGAGAAATGTGATAAATGATACCTTAATATGCAGGCACTTTGGTATGTTAGCTTATTTTTAGTCTATGGTTTACCCACAAACCATTTACACATTTACTACCTGATGTTTGCTGCGAGATAGTAACTACGCCTCGGAATGAACAACGCCTGTCAGAATAGCTATCCATTGATACCGAAATTAAGGGATGCAATGCATAAAGAATCGTAATGGATTTCAAAGGTATGTATATTTGTTGTGAAACTCGTGCACGTGCAGCTGAGTTGAATAGTTTTAGCAAACGAAAACGTAAGAAAGAACTTTCATAGCAAAATCTTAAATGGGTAACACTTGAGTTCTTTTGAAAGGGTATTCTTCGGACACTTAATAATGGCACGACCGAGACTAATAATCACAATGGACAAAATAGTCACAACGGAGTTTTGGGTGTGAAAAGACAGGGCTTCAAGAAGTGAAAGTGACACGCACACACAGCTGTGCACAGTGAGGACAGGCAGTCCGCGGCTTGAGGCCGATTAAGAAAGTCGTCGCCTCTGTCTTGGCCGAAGGCAGATCAGAAGCGATGGGAGAAGAATTTTTTTCGGTTCGTATGTACGTGAAGAACGAATTAAGTTTTATCGAGTAATAAACAGTCTACATACGGTAACTCTGAACATTGATATAACGGTAACCCTTGGCCGGCAACTTTAATTATGATGTGATGATAAAAAGAAGCAGTCATTAAATCAGTTTGAAACGGGCATTCCAGTGTCATTAGTACCATCCTTACTCATACATATCCACGCATACCCTGAGAGTATCTTATTGCTCCACAATGAGCATAGCCCAGTGCTTCACTATTTTACTTCCACTTGTTCATACCTCATTGCACGGCCTGCTGCTCAGGGTAATGTGAGGTCAATGGCCTTGCAGAAAACATTCTCACTCAGTCTTGACAACATTTTTATCGCATGTCTTCCCATTCAGCATTACGCCTCTCGAGAGAAAATATCTGCGTATGGCTTGAAGCTACAAACTAACCAAAAAGCATACTACTCTTAATAGGTAAAATCGTTAATCCGCAAATGAAGCAATACTGATGTAATATTCTCCATTGCATCACAATAAATTGTCCATACAAATAATTGCATTTATAAGCCTTATAGCCTGTGTTAAACTTTCAACATCTAACGAAATACTGAATATGTATATTTTATATTATAATATCATATTATTTTAACATAACAATATTATATCATTTTAATATAACAATACCATATTGTTACCCGAACTTCGGAATTCCCGAGAGAACCAGCTGGCAGGTAGGGGCCAGACGGGAAGCATTCAGACCACGCCTACCCATTTATCTGTGCAGCGCTCAGGGAGGGGATGGTTAGAAGAGCATCACGAGCCACTGTACTGTCTCTTTCTCCTCCCCCTGACGTCTGGAACAATCGGGATGATTGTTCCGAGCCACGAAGCTTAAAGATACAGCGATCTGCCTATATAAGGGCTGCAGTGGACGAGTCAGTCGGTTCCTGGCGAGCAGCCGTGAAGAGCGCAGTGCTAGTGAACGGACTGGAAGACTGCGTACGTGTATCAGAGGAGTTCTTAGTCAGCTCTAGAGGGAGTTGTGCGACAAGTTGCCGAGTAGCGAGTGAAGTGGACCTGTGACAGACGAACTGGTGGATTGTAATTGTATGGTCTACGTAGTTCTATGTAATCGGCAAGTGTACCAACCGTAATTCAGTGGAAATAAAGAACATTTTGAGTTTGTGCAAGTGGACTTTTAATTCTGCGAACCCACAGTCACAATATTATTTTAATATAATAATATTATATTATGTAATATAATTATTTAATGAACCCGAAAATTATTTCTTTCAACACACACAAGACAGTGAAGATGCTGAATAGTTCAGACTTTCAAAGAATAAGTTTTATACTACTAGTGTTTTTGTGTATATGTGCATGTTTGACGCTCGCCTTTACCTTCAGAAATATAAATACTCATTCTACACAGCAAAAATGGTGAAACTTTTCAAGTAGCGGCCAAATACATTTACCTCACTTGAGCACAAAAGTGTGGTACATGACGCTATACCTATTGCTTTTTCTCCCTAACCTTTAAAACCTTTGGCTAACCCTGAATTCCGTCCATCCAAATATTCATCACATCTTTCAATGAGTGGGTTAAGGTAGATTCCATGGAACAACAATCGGCATGTGATGCTTTATTCGGTATCAAACAAAAGAGGTGTCAAACTCTACAGCAAAGAAATCTTCTCTTAATGGTGTAAGTGGGCTTAGCCCAACATAACATGATTAGCAGCTCTACCTAGCTGGGAGAGGGTGGGTGACAAATGAGTTACCTACAGCGCTAACATGCAAAATTATCTGTACTATTTATAAAACATTCCCTCTGAGTGGTACAAGGAAAAGAACTATAAAACTATAGCGGCATAGAATAGGGATGCAGTGTGCAAACTCTGCCGAGCGTATATCGCAGATATGTATATACCAGCTATAATACCAATAATAACAAGCTACTGGATTATTATAATTGTATAGGTAGTATAAGGTGCTAATAGTAAACAACGACGTTAAGTAAGTGGAGTATTAATCGTATCCTATTATGTCATGACCGAGCGGGATGGATCAGGCGGTATCGTCTATGACCTGCATTCGGGAGGCACGGGCTCGATTACCGTCGCCGAATTATCAGACCTATGACTTTTTTGGGGGGATTTTCACGTGTCCCTAGGAGAATGCTGCGTAGGCTATTTGCATACCCCGGATTTCCTGTCCCTCCATTTCACCTCCATTATCATTTCATACCATCTCTTATCTGGTAGTTTCTTTCAGGGCAGAAGTGTCAGCGGATGTCTCGGCGGTGCATGGCAGGATGAAATCTCTGAGTGAACACTTACTCCTCCAGCGGGACGGACTCCGGTCTCCGAGCCGGCCTGGTGGGCCGATTCAGGAACACGTCTGGTGGGATGCCGGTTGTGCAAGCCTGCCTGGAGTATTCCTTGCTCGGGAAGGGGGCGGCCTCTGGTCTCCGAACTGGCCTCGTGACTGCTTCGGGGCTACGGTAGGTGGGATGACCGTTGTCCTGGACCGCAGGGCAGCTTCTATCTAGTGAAGTGTCCCTACACCCTACACCCTACACCCTGCCCTCTGTACTGTAGAGACTCCTTGGGTTCGGCCACTCTCTGTCTCCTCACCTCATGCTACCTCCCGGGTGTGTCACACTTGCGGCATAGGTACAAAAGACCAGTGCCAAATCCCCTCCGAACAATCCAATTCAATCATTTCATGAGTATTATTAACAAAACACAAATCAACTAGATCAATATTGTGACTTTGTGGGTTTGAAGAATTAAGAGTCCAAATTGCACAAATTCAAAACATTCTTTATTTCCGTAGAATTAGACTTCGCGTTCTTTCAGGCGGCAGGAGGAGGGGGAAACGAAGATTCAGCCACCTCCGTGGCTTCCCATCTCTCCAACCTGTCACGCCTGCGTAGGCGCTAGTTCATTGGCGTAGGCATTTCATCCCCTTCATCGCCTTCCCTTCTTGCCATCTGGCCTTGGCTCGTCATAACTGATGTCTCGCGACACTGCTCCCTGCTCAGGGCTGGTCGTCCCGAACAGCACCATCGTAGCAGGTCATACGATCCAGTTGCGCCACCAACATCTTTCCTCCGGGAATCTTCTGGATGTAGTAGACCACGTCGTCAATCCTCTTCATCGGCCGGTACGGTCCTTGCCATGGTTGCTGAAGCTTCCGGTAGCGTCCCTTGGTCCGGGTAGGGCGCTACAACCAGACCAAGTCACCTTGCTAGAAACCTTGGCTGTTGGCTTGCCTGTCGTATCGAGTCTTCATGCGGTCGCTCGCCTTCTGAATGTTCTGGCGAGCCATCTCGTGCATTTAGTGGATGTGGTCCAACAGTTTCTCCACATACTCGGTTGCTGGCTGTTTCGCTTCCGGAGGGCTTCTAAAAGCCAGGTCACAACTCAAGGCCGAATATTAAATTGGCTGGCGTCATCCCAGTGGTGTAGTGTGTTGACGAGCGGTAGGCCAGCAGGCACAGTGGCACCTTGACGTCCCAGTCTCGCTGATGGCTGGCCGCGACCTTCCTCAGGTGTTCCTCTAAGGTCTTGATGTACCCTTCGACCATGCCATCCGATTGGGGATGTAGAGATGTTGTGCGGGTCTCGTTAACCCCAAGTCTTTCTACTGCATCCTTCATTAGGTTGGACGCAAAATTTGTACTCTGGTCGCTGTGGAGCTCTAAAGGCACCCCAAATCGGCAGAACACTTGCCCTACGAGGCAGACCGTGATTGTCTTGGCCTCTTGGTTCGGGATGGCATACACCTACGGCTACTTGGTGAAGTAGTTCACGACCACTTTCAGGTACTTGTTGCCTCGTTCGGACACTGGGGATGGTCTAGCTATGTCGGCGACGATCCGTTCGAATGGCGCTCCGACGTTGTACTGCTGCATTCAACCCCGGCTCCTAGTCTGGGGGCCGCGACTCGCCGCGCACACATGACATTGGCGGCACCATCTCTCAGCGTCTGCTCGGAGCCTCAGCCAGTAGTAGCGCTGCCGTAGTTTTTCAATCGTTCGGTTCGCCCTCAGGTGTCCTCCTGACGCACCGGCGTGCACTTCCTCCAGGACTTCTGGGACCTTACTCCGGGGAAGTACCAACTGTTCTCTTAGAGTCTTCCCATCAGGTGATTCCCACACCCGGAACAGCACGCCCTCTCTGATCTTAGTGAGTGCCATTGGGCCCAGTACGACTTGTAAGTGCCACTGCTCGGGTTGCTGGAGTATGACTTCTTCTCCGGTAAGCCGCAGGACCTTCCTGCCGACGTCGAATGCCACCTCGTGGCTCCTGAGGGCATCCAGCCCGATGCCGTCACAAGTTGGTACGTTCGGCTTGGTTTCCTGGACGGTTAACCTTGGCTCTGTCAGATCTGATGACGGTCACGACGGCCCTGGTGTCCAGTAACACGCGGCACGGCTTCCCTCTCACCGAACCGACCGCGATGAGGCTGTCATCCATCCGCCTTCTGGCGGTGCGCAGTGTTACTCGAGGGGATGTTGGTGATGGCGCCGACGTGTCTCTCGCCATGACGGGCCTTACTCGTTTCTCGGTTGCTCTCCTTTGTGTGGGCAGTCTCTATCCAGGTGTGCCAGCTCTCCACAACCCCAACACTTGCCACTAGGTCTTCGCCGGCGTCCCTCGGCTGGCCTTCGGTCTCCAGTGTAGTGGATGTTCTTGGTTCTCGACGTCAGGGTAGCCGTCACCTTGGCCGCCTCCAACCTCAATGCTGCCGTTAGCACCTCATGGCTAGTTTTGTAATTGCCAAGCATTAGGCGCTAACGTAACTCGGTGTCTCGTACCCCGCCAAGAAAGGTGTATCCGGCTTCCCGGGATACAAACTCTGGCGGGAGGTCAACTAAGGCTTTGCTATCCAGCTGCTCAATTGCCAGGGCAAACTCCTGCAGCGCCTCCCCTGGCTGTTGCGACGTTGTCTTCAGCTGCTTGCGCTAGGCTCCAGAAACTGTTTTCCAGGACCTCCCAGATATCCTTGGGAGCCGCCGCTGCCTGGACCGCGTTTAGGACTTCTGCGGCCCGTCCCTGGAGGCTGGCTATATTAGCTGTGCGGCCTCTTCCTCCGGTGACCACTTGCTGTGCCTGGACACCATGTCAAACTGGCGGCGGAAGACTTTGAAGGTTTACGCGCAGTCGTATTTAGGAGGTTTGACGCGCGCAGATGTGTCACGTCCCGGCGTGTCCGCCTTTAAGACCTCCAACCTCTGGCCGACGATGCCCTCTACAATGGCGTTCAGGGACTTGGTGGTGCTGTCGGCCTTTCCTTCCAGGTCGTTAACGTGGCTCGCCAGGTCTTCGGCGCGCTCGCCCAGCTCCATGACGTCGTCCTTTACGCCGGACAACTGCTCTTCAAACTTTGTGGCGAGGGTTTCATCCGCTGCGTTCATTTCCGTGGCAAATTCGGTCTTCTTCGCGGTCATTGTCGTAGCCTTAATTTCTTCCATCTTCTCGGTGATGTTGTTAGCTGTCTTCATTTGTTTCAGGTCTGCGGCCAGGTTGTTATCTGCCGCTTTTATTTTCGCAGTGATGTTGTCGTTCGCCGCTTTCATTTCCATCATCTTTTCCAAAATCTTTTCCAATGCAGCTTCCATGTCGTGTTATATTCCACTCCTGACACCAATTGTAACTTTGTGGGTTCGAGGAATTAAGAGTCCAAATTGCAAAAATTCAAAACGGTGTTTATTTCCGTAGAATTACACTTGGTACTCTTGCAGATCACAGCAGAACTACGTATCACACACAATTACAATCCACCAGTTCGCAGGTCCCTACTGCACTCGCTACTCGGCACCTTGCTGTAACACTCTCTGACTCTCTAAAACTGACTCAAATTCCGCTCACACGCCCTCCTATTTATACGCGAGCCAGTGGTTCTCGAGAATGCTTCACATTGGATGAGTAGTTGTACGAGAAACTTGGCGTTTTTCAGACGGCAGGAGGAGGGGGAAACGAAGATTCAGACACCTCCGTGGCTTCCCCTCCCTCCACCCTGTCACGCCTCCGTAGGCGCTAGCTCATTGGTGTAGGCGTGGCTTTATTGCTATTCATCCGCTTCCCTTTCTACCATGTGGCCTTGGATGGTCGTAACTGATGTCTCGCGACAATGTAAATAACTCATTGTATACTACGTTTTGCCCATATTTTGAAATAACACGAACTACTCAATCAATTGAATGAAGTTATACAATAAGAAATGTGTATAAAGTTTCGTTTACACATGGCGTAGATAAGCATTTTACTATCGACCTAAATATTTCCTACGTGGGCCCTATGTTTGCACCCAAGTACAAGTTGTTTCTTCCATGGCTGTGCACAAGAAAATCATCAATATATGGCGATGTCCTCTCTGAATAATTACATCAAGGTATTCACAAAATACTTTTGCAAAAAGGAAACCACGTTTAAAGTAAATCTAGTTCAGAAAACAGATGGCAGAAGCTTAGTCTAAAAGTAACTATACAGCCAATACTTACTTATGGGTCATACACAGGGTAAGAAACTATGTAGTTAGTCGGCTGTGCCATCAACTTACCTGCAAAGAAAAGAAAAGTTTATTAATGCATAGCAGAGCAGAAATAAAATATAAAATTTTCCTGTGAAAGTTCAATATTTTCATGAATTTATTTTTCATGAATCTCTTATATACCTGCTCATTCAATCAATGCAATGTTTGCTCGCCCGGCTGTGTAGTTTAGGTGGTAGCTCTCTGCCTGGCGTTCAGGAGGTCCCGAGTTCGGATCTCGCTCAGGGTGTATTACCTGGGTTTTCCCCTTACACTGAGGATGCTGTATGGACCTTAGGTTCATTTGAGCATCATTTCACCCATTTCAGTCATCGCCCCATATTCCCCAAAGTTGGAGGACGTTATTAGTAACAATTAAAATAACACAGGGCAACAAGAACTAAAAGCAGCATTAGTGAATTATTGCGGGTTATTTTAAACTTTACGCAAAATCCCGCAACGCATTACGATAATACTCGTTAATATTCGTTAATAATGTTTTGCTAAAATACTGCTGATCTTCAAGGTTATGCATATACTAATTGCCTTAACTTTCAGAATTAGTAGATACTTATGTTGTACCCCTTATTCTTCAAAACATGTGCCATTAACACATATAGAATTATTCAGTCAAACTATTGCCTTTTTGCTCAAGTTTGTCATCTTGTACATGCCTATTAGGTCTTCCAGATTTATGTGGATTACCGAGTTTGTTAGACCCTGAAAAAGTTATACATTAGATATCTGTTTAATGTGTAGTATATTTAGGTTTTAAAACGGTTTCATTCTCTTAAAAAAATGTAAATGCAAAGAAAATAATGACATTTACTGCCATAACCTACACTATAAGCTGTTTAATAAACTTTTTCCTGCATGTTTTGATGCTTTACAGATTTTTAAAGAAATTTGAATCTCATTTGTTTCTAAATTATTTGACTTAGATGCTTTATTTTTATTTCTGAGTGATGTTTACGAGTATTTTGTCGCTAAATTGTACATGTTTTATTCTCCTCTATACCCACATTTTAAATACCCCCAATCATAGCCAGAAATAATCACAACGCTTTTCCTCCTACAAGAAAATTGAATGGGGAAATATATACTAATGAGATTTTTGCTCGCTCACTAGCTATGAATCACTTGTTCTAGGATACGTTAATCTTTTGTGAACTGAGTTGCTGCCCCCTGTGGATTATGTAAAGAACACAGTTATTCACTACGCATTTCAAAAATGAAAGCTTATTGAAACATGCGTTAAATGTAAATTGCCTTAAAGCATTCAATTACTGTTTATCTTCATGTCTTCTTATTCATAAAAACGCCTACGAAAAAATTTAAAATCCGAATGTACACAATTTCAGGATACATATCCAGGTATTCCTTTTCCAATTAGAGCTATACATTCCCTTAAAACCTTTGGGTCAAGGAGATCACCTAATACTAAACCTAAGATGTGTACGAAAATGCATATTCTAAGGAAGGAAACAAATGACTTCATTTTTGCATCATTCGAATGCTCTCTAAGGAAGTCAATTGCTAGAGAATTCTTATTTAACTAACGAAGTCCTGGTAATCGACGTAAAATTGCTAACCAGTGTGCTGTGACAGCAAACCGAATAGTAGGATCCATTTTTTTAAACCATGATGTGAATTACAATAGAGAAGGCAGAAATATTTTTGCACAAGTTTGTTAAATGCTGTCAAATGATGAGAGAGAACACTGATACTTTAAACAGAATTGTTTGAGAGCTCATGTTGTCCAAAACTTTTTGAAGAACATAACGATGGTGCCTGAAGACAGCACATTTTCCAAGGGTTAGCCCCCCCATTTTCTAAATTTTACTCTCACGAGTTCTATTTGTGGGAAATCATAAGAAAAGAGGAAAAATCCGCACACTATAAACGAACTTAAAGAAACATCAGAATGGAAATATGGGAAATTATGCAGGAATAACTTGTGAATGGCAAATTCAACATATTATACCAGGAATAACTTAAAGCAGATGGATAAAACTTCCAACGCCGTTCACAATAATACTTCTCCACAGTATAGTACATTATGAGTGAATAATGGAGGGGGGATTTTAAGCTTGGAAAGCTTTCCGGGAGTAGACCGCGCTTAGGGCACGCATAGACAAGAACCACGGCCAAGCCATAAAATGACACTCATTATCTACACATAAGAAAGGAAGGCATGTTCTCTTGCCGGAACAGGTAATTTGTAATTTGCCGTCCTCAATAGCTGGCAATACCTCTGGAAATTAATAGTTGTTTCACACTAACCGTGTGTAGGACGCACTATGAAAGGGTAGAGCCAGACTGAAAAATTCAATGTCATAACCGGGATTTGAACCACGGATCTTCTGGTCTCCGTACAGCTGCTCTAAACCATTGAGCTGCTATGGCCATCGTGTCAATATGATATTAAATTCTCCAACTGACTCGTATTTTTCCGGTAAAGCACTAGGAGTTCTCATAAACACATGAAGCAACTACCTTAATGGTGACTTACTATGTTGTAAGTACTTTAAGGCCCGTGCTTTATAGTTCGGACCACTATTAGGTACAATTAATGAGAAATTAATTGTTGTTTGACACTAGCCGTGTGTAGGACGCACTTAGAAAGGGTAGAGCCAGACTGAAAAATTCAATTCCATAGTCGGGATTTGAACAACGGATCTTCTGGTCTCCGTCCAGCCGCTCTAAATCATTGAGCTACTATGGCCAACGTGCCAACATGACATTAAATTCTCCAACTGACCCGTATTTTTCCCGGTAAACCACTAGGAGTTCTCGTAAACACATGAGACAGCTATCTTTCATAATACCTCTGGAGACACACACCTTGGCAGTTTAGGCTTCCAATAGGCTTTAATTTAATGTGAAGAGAAAGAAGGGAAAGTAAGGAAGTCATATCCTCTTACGTTATCCACTGATGGATATAACCGAATATACGAATGTTGTTACAAATTTAGATCATACAAGTGCATAGAAGTAGATTTTCCTAGGAATTTTCTTCAAGAATTTGCTTGTAATAGAAGCTTAGAACATTCGTATAAGATTTCTGTAACATTCGTTTGGTAACTATGGTGAAATATCGTAAATAAACCAAAATTCAAATGTGAAGTCAGAAGAGCTTTCTAGCAAAAACCACAATACATTTGACCATATTTAAAACATATTCTAGATATTAATGTTATAATATGGAAACAATTTTTCATGAGAGCTAGCGAGGTACATCTACAAAGTTCCTTTCTATCATATTGTTATATCACTTGTATTAACCATGTTGGAATTGGCTTTTTAGATGCTTTAATGTATGAACTACTTAAGGCATATACTTTGCCAAACTATACAGACTACAGTTTTAAGCTTTTGAAGCTTCCAGAAAAGAAAGAGAAATGTGAAGGAGGGGAAATTTAAATTGGTTAATTCGGCCGCTGATGAGGTCTCTCGCTGGAACCGAAGATAGATCACATGTTCTCTTTGGTTTGTCGTGTGTTTACCACGTTTATTGATGTGTACTGAAAGTTACAGTGCTGCAACAAACCTCTTGAATCTCAAGCTGTTTTTATTAATTTCTTTGTAATCAGTAGGTAAATGGATGTCATTTCTCCTTATAGAATTATTTCCATTATTGACAATTTTCGCTAAATTTTTATGTGCTTAGTTTGAAATAACTATTCAAAAATAAACATGGTCAACAATGTTTATTTTGTATTTTAACAGTTTTTTCCTTTTCTTACGTAGAAATAGAGTTAAATATTAACAGAGCAAGCCCCTTCTAAATTCTGCATCACTTTAATTAATATATTTACATTATCTACACAATTCTTCGAAGAATGTGCATATTCTTATAAACAGCTTAAATGTATGCCATAGGTTTCAAAACGATCGTTTTATCTTCCTTGAGTGCTTCATTCATGTTTTCCCCGAGCACTTCTTGGCCGTCGTTCACTATCACTTTTACAAACGAGTCAGCCCAGTGGGTCTTCTGTCTTATTTCGTATCCTAGGCCCCACGTCGTTTCTCTGTGTTTCCTTTGGGAGTTGTTTCTCTAGAGCATGTGACCTCTTCACCTTTATTGCGTTCTTGCCGCTGTTCTTATCATCGGTCTTCAAAGACCTATAAACAAACATGCTGATCAGTGAGAGCTTAATCGAAACTTGGGCAGCCTTGCTATTTTTGATGTCAGAAGGGTTAACTTACATGTGCTAATTGGAAACTTCATAGTATGCAATTAGCTAATTTGAATTAGGCTACAGATTGTAACAAATAAAAGCTCTAGTTACTGTCAGACACACTTCGTTTATCACTTACATAATTAGCGTAGCGCAAACGCTACACTTGAGACATACTCAGAACAATACACAATTAATCCATCGGATCGAAACACGACTGAACTGTTGGGTCACAACTCACAACTGAACTATATACGATGCTGTCCACTGTCAACTGTCAAGTGAACTGCACTGAACTATCCACTGAATCCTATTATCTAATGCCTACTATCCTCCGGGAATCAGTCAGTCCTTTATAATAAGTCCCGAATACAAAGCAAAAGTTCTGGAAAAGGAACTTACTCAAAGAAGCCAATAAAAGAATCCTCTGGAGCAGTAAAGCGAAACATACTGGCTATTGTTCTGCACGGATTATTATTCTAAGGGTATCGGGCAATTAGCCGGACCTTAGTGTAGGCGTTCGTGTGGGTATGCGCTAACCTTAGTGTTACTGGGCATTTGCGTCACAGTAAAAATACAGTTTTTTAGAACATACAACATTTTTATTCCTTTTACTACATCTGTTAACTTTAACACATCAAACCCCACCAATTAATAAGCGATATATCGCAATATAATACGGGAATTTAAATATTAATGTAACAATATTTAACTACAAGGCATAGGAATTCTTAAGCATTTGGTTTCATGATATCTACACTCAAACCATTACTAACACAAAGCCCACCTCGGTAGCGTAGATGGTAGCATGTCTGCCTCACTTTCAAGAGGTCCCGAGTTCGAATTTCGGTCAGGGTGAGTTACCTGGATAAGGTTTTTCCGGGGTTTTCCCATATCCTTACAGACGAATGTCGGGTAGCTCTAAGCTCCGTGGACCCTGGACAAATTGAGCATCATTTCACCCATTTCATTCACCGTCCGATATGACTTAACGTTGGAGGACGTAAAATGACAAAAAAAAAAAGTAAACAATGTAGATCAAGGGTCGCTTATGATAGGGAAAACTGCGACTTGTGAGTGGCGTCTGCAAACTCTGTTCGGGTTGTTTATCTACGTTACTATGCAAAGTCAGTAATAATCTAATATAATTATTGCCCTTCATCCTAATCCTAATGTTTGGAAATCCGTAAGAGTGATATTTATTACACAAAATTAATGCAGTTTCAGAGAGAAGCATTAGAGTAACAAAATATAATTATTGTGAAAATGATCACTAATTGCACTGCGTAAAAGCATTTTAAACTATCTCCAGAGCAATGCAAATTAAGGAAAATCTCTATAACATAGCGCAGAATAGTTTAAAGAAGAACATTTGCCAAATAAAGATTAGGAACTGATATATTTGTATTAAAACATGGGCTGCGCCATGGCTGAGTGGTTAAACCGCTTGGCTGTCACCAAGATGGCCCAAGTTCGATCGCAGGCGACCGCAAACTAAGATTTTTGATGGACAACACGGCATTGGGGTGGCTTTTCTCTGGGACCTCTGGTTTCTCCCGCCAGTATTTCACCAATTGCTCTATTGTCCTTCCTACCATTTCATCTCGCCCTCACTCTATCATCCAATTCTCTCACTCTCATACCAGGCATCGGGCTGAACACCCATCCTGGATTCTCTCTCTCACTGATCTAGAGATTCCATTCCTCATTCTGCAGTCTACGCGCCTAAGGGTTAAGAGGAACAAGAATACACTGACACCACGTAGTGGTATAAGAGGACAGTTAAAGGAGAAGCTAAAAAATTTATATAAAATGTCTATTATGTATGTGAAAACTATTAAACTGATAAACCAAAACTACTTATATTTTATTCTAACCAAACTTTTACTCAGGTAATACACAAATAAACATTATATGCGTAGATTTCCAAAATTTAAATCAGTTTATTTTGTTGAATTACCAGGTTCGTTTTCTTTATTACTTGTACTTAACTAGCCCACTCATTTGTTAACTGGTATTAGATTTAACTTCATTTTTTCTTCATTTCTAGCTTAGCTAAGATGGGGAGGAATATTGCATTCCGTCGAAAATGTCTCTATTAAGATTAGAAATGAAATAAGGGCTGACGGTTACTGAATCAATTAGTGGGCTTCAGCAATGGATTGGATAGATATCAAGCTTCATATTTAAGTCTGATATAGTTCAGTGCTGCTATATACAGAAGTTGACCAAGTCTGCTTCAACGCAAACAATTGTTAAATGCATATTATTAAAGGCCGTAGGCATGTGATCTCGAATGCAATAGAAGCTGGACGGGAGTATGAATGACTTCAGATGTACAGCGCGGCCATCAAACGTGCCAACAGCTGCCTTTAATTGCAAACTTCGAAAACAACGTAAAGTAGTACTCTGCGAACAAGTGAAGCATTGCACTGCAAGTGTATACAGACTGTCTTTCCTTCTCGCTGTACCTGTCATGGCCAGGCTGTACCTACCTTCAATTGTTTACATGTGCGAGGGATAACAGTACAGTTCATGTGCAGTTTACCTATGCAAAAAAAAAAAAAAAAAAACTATGGAAAACCGATGGAAAATATACCTATAGAAAAAATGGTTGTACAATTTTTATTAGCAGGAATACCTATAACAAGTTTAATCAATTTGAATGATGAAAAATAATATTTTGATTTTCCCTTTAGTGGCCAGGTGCTTTTAGTATAGTTTAACACTCCTTTATACCACATGCTGCACCAAAGACTTTAGGGATTTAATCCGACCTGTTCGGCCATCCATTTCTTTGGACCTCATCTACTAATGTCTGTAAAAGACCTGTGAAATGTTAATCATTCCCCTACGATGTTAGCCCGCCTCGGTGGCGTGGTGGTAGAGTGTCTGCCTCACGTTCAAGAGCTCCCGAGTTCCAATTCTCGGTCAGGGTGAGTTACCGGGATAAGGATTTTCCGGGGTTTGCCCTTATCCTGAAAGACGAATGCCAGGTAACTCTAAGATCTATGGACCCTGGGCTCATTTGAGCACCATTTCACCCATTCCATTCATCGTCCGATATGACTTAACATTGGAGGACGTAAATTACAAACACAAGCAAACATACGATGTTATACAAGTTATACAGCTATTAGCTATTAAATAACACATAAAAAGAAGTGTTTTATCTTTATATTTTGCATTTATCCAATCCCACAATATGGCTTGCAAGCAGAAGGTCGCCGATTCAATCCTGTCCCAGCAAAGCTGGAAACAGCATGGTAAATGCCGGTTCAAATTTACAGAATGTTTAAGCGTACATACATAAAGGCAGTAGCTCCTTGTAATATATTGGCAGTTAAATAAGCTTCTGTAGGACAACATTCCGGCACACCAGCAGCAATTGTATGGTGCCGGCAATTTACAGTGCCGTAAGCAACCAAATATGTGTTTCTTCTCGAATAAATTTTGTGTCAGTGTACAGGGTGTGGGAGGTCGCCCTTGAATAATTTGAAAATGTTATGGAGCTGTCATATACATGGATCTTTCAAAAATTAGTTGTAGTACTATCTGCATTTAGCGCTATCAGCGATAAATTATATAAGCTGATAACAATGAAAGTAAGAGCATCTAATGTTTCTTAGCTGTGAGTTTGAAGACAATAATTTTACTAAATAAGACATTTTAGTAAGTTTAATTGTAAGCTGTTATCTTTAGTACCCTAAGCATATTTAGTAAATACGAACAAAGATGCTTCATTAACATTCAGGTTGCAAGAGGTATCAATGCTCGACAATGCCATACAAAATTATTGTAAGTTTTGTGATAGACTTAACCATATCGTAACGTTGCTTGGTGGGGGAATGCATTTCGTAGAGGAAGGGAAGACGTTCATCAAAAACGTGGAGCTGGGAGACCACAATCAGCAAGTGATTATATGCATGTGATTGCTGTTAGAGCACAGCTGGAAGAACATTGTTCGACAGATAATTATGAGCCAATGTGATTTCGACCTTTTTGCGAAAATGAAATTACCGCTTACAAGAGTTTGCTTTAGAACCAGAGAGGCAATTATAGCAGCAGTAGAGCAGTCTGTTGGAATATTAGGACAAGACGCTGTGGATGGCATGCGTCGACTCCCTGAGGTGTGCAGGCGAGTTCTTCATGTTCGGGGAGACTACTTCTAAGCACTGCAATAATGTGACTGCTTCAAAAATGTTTTATTTTTTGTTAATTCAAATGCTGCCATTAATTATTGAATGACCTAAGTATATACTAGATTGTGGCGATGAATCAACCATTCATCTCTATCGAGGGTAAATTCCTACATAGACAACATAACAGCTGCGGCACTCTCTCTAACCTCTAGCACTATACTAATTAACCTTAAATCGTTTCTAGGCAAAACTTTTCTTGATTATTATATAATAACTGGAATAATTGTGTATATATGCATATATACTATAAGACATAAATAATAATTCTTAAGTGATAATAGGTAGATAAAATTGTTTTTGGGTTTACCAAATCAGAATTTTTAGGTTATGTGCGTTCCATTCCTTAGAAGTCTGTAAGTATATAACAGATTTTATATACAATTGAAAAATGTTAGAAGTTGTGCAGCAATATAAACCTAAACATGTAGCTCTTAAATAAAAAGGTATTGTTGCAAAAACTACCAGTATTAATAAAAAATGTAAAATACCTTTAAGGAAATATAAGAACTGTTGACATCTAAGAAAAGAGAAGAGAATATCAGAGTTACACGCCGCTCCTAAACTCTCGAACTGCTTGAGACATTAAGGAAGACTATTCATGTCGATGTAATGGTAAACTCATCTTGTAAGTCATTCCGGTTAATGTGACACCAGGCCTCCATAATATCATCTTTAAGCAGCCAAGCATTGCCATTGGTGTCTCTCCTCTTTTTGGAAATGGCACTGAATTTATTTTACAGCTTCTTAAACTTGAAACAAATGAATAAAAGTTTCTCAAGCTGGGCTTCTAGTTTCAGTCACTTTATTATTAAGAGCATAATGTTTGCTTCACCACCGTTCCGGAGAACATTTCTATTTGACGTAATTTTGCCAAACAGTAATTGGAAATTCTATAGCTAAGGATGACGAGCAAAACTATTACTATCCGGAACAACATTTGATGTATTGTATTAAAAATACCAACACCTTATAACACAGCTATACGAGTTATAAAGCACTATGTTTACACACAAAACATTGTTTCTCCAATTGAATTATGAAACTACTTACTCATTGAACGGATAGTTCAGAACCTTTCCAAAACTAGAACGGTTCTCTTATAAACATATGGAGGTGCGAGAAAGAAAGAGAAAAATATACTCTACGAAACGCTCTTGAGCTGCTGATTGGTGAAGGATAATTCATGCTTGGTTCTATGTAGGGGTGGTTCTCTCCCGGATCATCCTAGTTTGAGACATTATCAAAAGTGGCATTCACATTTTAATTACACTACATATACCTACACCCATTTAAAACTAAATTAATATCCGAAAACGTGCTAGAAAATTTATACCACATATCATGTAAAAACGAAAGCGCAGAATTTATCATTAAATATCTACTTTCGGAAACTGGTAACAACCACACAAAGAAATAATTACAGTGTGCGTACTTTGAGTAAATATATGAATCAAAAAGCTACCGCGATTTCCAAGTATCTGTATATAAGTACATACCGAGATCGTTAAGGCAATGACTTTTGAAAGAAAGGCCTACGGTTCGAAACTAGTCAGGATCATCCTTCCTATGTGAGGATGATTTCCAGCTTCTCTTAAGTCCTAATATCCGGCAAATAATGAACAGGTTCCCGAAACTTAGGCCGGAAAAGTTTCCATTCCAAATTTCCGTTTTCTATTACCCGTAATTTCATATATGTTCAATGTCCACAGCTTGCAGTGTCGTATGCAGTAAGAACGGGGGTTAGCTAGCACTTCTTACAGCAGCGGGGATACTACCTATATCTTCTTAGACTTAAGTACGTCTCTTATTTTGTATGGAATGAATGGCTTAATTTCAATTCCACCTCTCGATAAAGTACTGTCTAGTGTAGAAGAGATGGTCTCTGATAGTCTTGGACTATATGCACTACTAGCAGAGACAAAGTGTAGTATATACAAAAAAAATTATTCAGTGGCCACTCTTAAACACTAATTTGCAAAAGGAAAAACCTTAAGCTTTTGCGTATGTGGTGCATACAACAAATATTAGAAAACACATTTAAATTATATTACGCAAAAAAATATATAGTATAGGTACTGTGTGAATATCAAAGACATAGTCAAACATTTGTTGACGTATTCTCACAGCCGCTTAAATACCACGCTATGTACATAGGTACGTCTCCAAGGAAACGTTGCGCACAACAATATGTGGTACGGAAGAATGGCAGTACTTATTCTGAGACATCCATCTTTAAAAAGCGAATGTGTGAGTAAAATTTACGGTGAAAACTCCGAGGATATACCAATTCGAGCCAGAATTACTGAATCGGAGATCCTTCTAGCAATCTTTCGGCAACAGTATGAGAAGGAAAGTATTGCATTTAAAGAATGGTTACGATTAACATGACAAAACAGGTTCACTGAAATTTATCTTCATAAAAGTATTTTCTTTACACACACTTAGAATTATTACGACTGGTCACTTCCATTTCAATTTTGGCTATTGGCTGTTAAGGGTTTCAATGACGATCAATGCCGATATTACTTTATGTAATATGGGGAAAATATTATAAGGAAAAGGAAATTAAGAAACTTTATATTTTGTTCTTCTCCTGCACTGTGATGGATGTCTCACATACATAGGTATACATTTTTCGGGAATATAGAAAACAGGGTTCATTGCCTATGAGCACGATGATGATATGCAAATAGTAAAATAAAATAATAAATTATAAATAATATATAAGTATATATAAAATAAAATTAATAAATAATAAAAATAAATATTACTCGTGCATAACAATTGATACCAAAGTTTCGTATTATATGTGGGCTTCTCACACACACAGTTATATGAACGAAAATTTGCAAAGGAAACTATGAACAAGAAATAGGAAAAGATCAGCTTAGTTTGGAACGCCTTCCAGAATTGAAGGTTTCCAAAAACTAATCAAAAATCAGTTACGCCGTTTCAAGTCGAGGTAACTCTTCCGGATTTTGTAACTCACGATCATTTAAGTGCTTTTATAACCACTTCCAAAATGAAAAAAAAAAAAAAAAAAAAAAAAAAAGTTGCACAGAGAACATGCGTCACCTTTCAACAGTCAAATATGATGCAGCATCTTGGGGCTGTCCCCGCTTCTAAATTTCTAAGAGAGTCAGTACCCATCAGAAATCCTCGGCCAATCAGATTGCATCCACTATTAATCCCTTGCAAAGCAAATGAGGAAGACAAACGTCCAAGATTGTATTTAGAAACATTTGATCACAAACAAAATTTAAACTGATGTATATCGCTTCCTACAATGATGGAGATCAGTTAGTCTACCAGAATGTATATTAAAGTATAAAGGAATGATTGCTGATAGTACGTTGCACATTCGTGCATGCCTGTTTTGAGGGAAACAAGAGACGAAACTGGGAAAAGCAGAGTTATCAACTTCTTGTGAACGGAACGAAAATTAACAACTTGATTGAAGGAACCTAAGTTAGCAGTAATAATCGAACAAGAGTAATTTACTGTCACATTACTCCATTTTAACTGCTGTTTTTGAAAGGCTATTAAACGATTGAAGGTGTTACAGAAAATGAACCGTTTTTCCAAAACAATCCTGTACTGCGATTCTTTGGAGGTAGTTGGATAGTTAAGGTGGCTTTGAATATGTACGTCTAAGAGGCTCATCCACCACAGGATAAACAATTAACCAACATATCCCTCTGCTTTCACTGGAAATGGAACCTTTCAGGTTCTACTATGTTTACGTATATGATGTAACTGTGCTTAACAACATTAAGAACGTGGCTTGTGAAGTTCGCATAGCGGAAAAATCTGAGACGTTTTTGTCCTAAAGTGAACATTCTTCTAAAAGAATCGATCTCTTCTAATTGGATATTATACTCTACTTTTCCTTTTGCACCCTCGCGAACGGATAAAGCTTGCTACTTTCACACCAGTTTTACAGCTCATCTCCTTTACCCAAAGAGATGACTACACTTTCGGAATAACTCACATTAAGATAATAAAAAATGAGCTTCACGTATTAAATGAGCCTTTCGCCTCTTCACAGAGAATAAAAAAGAAGTAGAAAAGAAAAATGAAAGAAAAGAAACGGTTTCTTAAGAACTTCACAAAAGAAAACTGGTCTAGAAAAGAGCGACGTTTGCTTGAAGGTAGAGCAAAAGGGAGAGTGCTTGAGGGAGAGGGGTGGTTAGAGCATACGGAATCGCGCCAACTCCACTCATCTGCCTAAGCACCACAACTTTTCAAAGGTTAGAGATTATTTAACATCTCATTTTCTCAAAAACTTATCGAGCAACTTTAGGAAAACGTTTGCGGTGAATGTTTAAAGTTGGTGTGCATAATGACCAGGAGCTAAACCCAGCATGGAAAAAAAAATCCATTCAATTGAAGCTGTGTCAGAGAAATCCTTCATTTTAATGAAACACTCTCTACATCAGTTTATTTCTTTACAATCCCTAGCCCTAGTGTTTCATTGCAGGCTTTTTTTGCGCTGGCGTTGGAACTTCGAAGCATGACAACATCGGAAGAGCTGTATGCCGGCGATAAACATTCTCTTGTTTTTATTTGCAAGTTGGCTTAATCAATGAAATAGCAAGCACTGAGTGTAAATTTGATCGGGATCTTTTTACATGTCTCTTAAATTTAAACAGTTGGCCATCACGAGTAGCACAATCTTTACACTCCAGCTTTATAACTTGCTAAATTGATGTTAATTTCTTTCTTCGTTGAGCAAAGTCATAAATAGCATTTACCTTACAGATTTTGAACTTTCAGTCTATTGATTTAATGGAGCAGACCTTACGATATAAGTAAAATATGGACCTAAAATAAACCTAAAATGTATTTAGTCCAATACTATCTATGCTTGCTTTGAAACCCATATGCTCCATTTCTGAGGGAAGAGGCTTAATATCATTTCAGGAACGAAAAATGTTTTTCAGTTATTAATGACAACACCTCATATGGATATAGAGACCATCAGCACTAGCATTCAATATTAAGGGAGCTTGAGATCAAGATCACTAAACTTTTATACTAAATTTTCTTAGATTTAACCATTTTAAAGTGATGCAATATTGTGAATTTAGAAAGATTTCTGTTCTTAGATACGATATCGTACATTGAGTCCATGCACATTAAGCTTCAAGAAATGTATCCATAAAACAAATCTGAGATGTTGAAGTTAAAAATTTAAATGGAATCACAAATGCTCACACAATAACATCTACTAAGTAGTAAAACAAATGACAATATGGCCATTTAAACCATACATCAAACATCATTCTTAATTTGTTTCATTAACCATTACAGTATTTAACTTCAAAATACCAGAATATTACAAATTATTACACTCTATATAAGACACCTAACTTGGACAAAATGTACATTCTCCATCTGCACAAAAACTATCAATAACAGAACACACTCTACAAGGAAAGCCACCATTCAACTCTGCAGAAAGATACAACGACGCATAATGAAGTCCTCTAAATACGCATCAATATACTACCAATAAAATACAAGATATGTATATATAATGAAGTATTTCATAAAATTTAATGTCATTTATTTGGGTAAATCAAGTTCGTTAGTATTGGAAAAGTAATTTGCTTAGTGAACTTAATTAAGTTAGAATAAGTAGAGGTTATTTGTCCAAAAGATTAATAAAATGATTTTTAGAAATTCATTCTGCTTTTCGTGGTTAAAACAATGATATAAACGTATTTTACTAAACGCTTGGATTCTAATTGTTTATAACAAGCATCATTTAATTTCCAAAGCTTACAATAATAAGTTTTCCTCCTTTTACAATATAAACAAATTAAGAAACTACCTGTGGAAATTTACATATCCTGCAACTTTTAACCAATATTTTTCCAAATGTTTATCTTCGAGTACACAATCAAATCAATGTCATTTTCAAAATTTTGATTTTTCAATTTTTAGGTTGGAGAAACAACTTGTTTGTTTCAATGTTATAAAATGCGTTGTTCCACACGAAGTGGAAATACACTTGCTAATAAAATAAGGCGTAACTTGTCTATTTGTCTCAGAAAACACTTCCTGATTTCTGTCACATGAAGATATGTTCAGATGGGAGTGCGATAGCTGAAACATTACACCAATCGCTTCTCAATAACTTTACAGGAATTCATTCCCATGTGCAGAAGATTTTATTTAGTGATTATAGCAGCACTTGAACAGATTTATTTCGAGTATTGCAGCTTCTCTTACAGAATTTTTTGCCATTATTAGCAATGTGATTACAACCACGTGTGGTGTATTCCATGAAGTAAGGTTTACAAACTTTAGGTGGACTACAGTGCAGCCGTCTGTCGATTTTCGATTAACAAGTGAGAGCACGTCATTGTTCCAGTCCTTATGAAACGGTAAAACTCATCCCAAATATTTTAATAACAAACACTTTGGGAAAACCATTTCACAATTTCCTTTATATTACTTGGAATTTATGTCGAAAATTTGAATTAAATTAAAGTATACAATCCGCGCCCAGCCAGTTCCAGAAATTAGTTAACTGAATTGCAGGTGCCTAAACCACATTAACGTGGTTACGAAGTCCTAAGACAGTTTCTCAATTATTTCTGAATTGATTCCTACATTCAGCAGGAACCAACTGCTCCAAGGTGTAAGAAAAAAAACCTTCAGAGAAAAAGAAACATACCTATTTGAGGGTATAGTTCATTTAGTCCAATGAGCAGAAGCAACAAATCAAACATCACATAAGATCTAAGCACCTTACATGGTAATAAAGCATAATATATTATTAATATATTTAATCCATAATAGTAACAATTGAATTTTTAGGATGTCTTCAAAACTGTTATTTACACGTCTCCTAAAAGGAGAGACAATTTAGCCATTTTCACTGTGTACTGAAAAGTTTATTCAAATAATTGCAAAAAAGGAAGATAATCACTAGGTAACTATGTAAAACCAGCTAAACACCTCTGATACGCTCTTCCTAGCGCAGCATAAATGGAAAGGAGATTTAACGAGAGTAAAGTAGCAAATAGCGTATACATTATTAAAATGGTCATTAAAGAGGGAATCTGGACTACGCCCCTCATAAATTATACTTCTCTTCACAAGCTATTCCCTAATGGAGTTAAAACTCAACAAGGTGTGAAGACTAACCATAATAAACAGCTTTCTCACAGTTGTATGCATAATGTGTGCTCAAAGAAGTCAGTTTAAAAACACCCAAAGTTCCATGAATAACGTGCACCTGACGCCGTGACATGCAGAAAATTGTTGATTTTTGTAATACTCGCTGAAAACTTCATTACAGCTTAGCTCCTTTTCTTATAATAGTTTTATTTCGAAATGTACGAGTTGAAAAATACATTTTAGAAGCTTCCCTTTGCTTAAATTCTCTGTATTAAAATTGAGTTTGAATGTAATTATACCTGTGATGTGAAATTATACTTTTGAAAGCAGCGCAATGGCAAAATGTGTAATATACGTTTAAGCATTAGCTTATTGTACTAAAAGACTAATACAGAACATTTTAGCCTCTATATTTGATTTATATGAAATAGTCATTTGGAATATATTTGACAGTATGCTTTAAATGAAATGCATTACTAAAGTCAAACATAAGAAGATTTTGTTTATGATTACCTTCAAAAGATATTTTAGAAAGCAATTCTTCTTAATATATGCACCAATGTTTGCAACAATATAAAAATGCATCACAGATTTTGTGCAAAAATGGAAAATGATAGGAATGAAAATTGAGGCATTATTTATAAGTACCTCATTAAGATAAGTGTAATATAAATAATAATGTAGAAAGACGAGAGGGATGTCTATATATAAATGTACAATGTGAAGTGTAACATATGAGTTGATAAAAGTTCTACCGTACAAATATTTTCACTATCTGAAAAGAATGCTCTTAAGGCTTTTAAAAAGACAATCCTAACAGTACATAACAGGACCGAAGCCTTAGGGTAGTTCAATGCACTCAAACCCTTACAAAGAGATTTAAGCAGTTAAAGGGAACTGGGAAACAGCGCGGTGGTCACTATCAGTGCGAAATTCAAGGTGTGCGAATGTATAAGGAAATTCATGGTACATCAGTAGTGAGAACATTTTATCGGGGACTTTATAATAGCTGGTGCAAATTCGAATAAACAGTGATTAGTCTACAATTTATTGTTATTGTCTCTCGTCACACTACCCTGAGATCTCCATACACAACATGCTCTACTTAAACCATAGCAGATGAGCAGCCGTGGCCACGACCTAAGAAGAATCCCAGCACTAATGAATCAACCACAAAAACAGTCAATAAAATCTGCAAATTCCCTAAGGTTGCCGCTAAATTAACAAGCGACCGGAGAAACGCTGCAAAATTTAGAGTGGGAGGGGATCGCCTTAAAATTTATCTACCGACCTAAGGAAACCACAAAAAAGAGGCAGATATAAATGAACCCTGTACCTCGTGAATTCGCTGCTCCTACTCTACCTTAGAGCTATCTCGCTCGGTAGTTTGTGTTCAAAAAGAGCGAAACTATTCATTCTGATAGGTTGAGGTATGAAATTACCAACCTGCCGTTTACTGAAGGAAACCACACGCACGCATATACGCACGCACGCACACACACGCACGCATGCACACACACACACTTCTTTAGTTGGCTCTCGCAGTCAAAGCTTGTATGTAGAGCAATTCTACAAGGTGTTCTCTTTTTCTGCTTTCCTTTCAAATAACACGGATAGGGAGTAGGAAAATATACATCAGAATCATTCATCTATTCCCGTAGAAACGCTTTGCAGTGTGCCTCAAGGCAAAAGAGTGAGCGTGAGGGGGTAAAAATTCCGCTACTTCCTTCAAACTAGAAGTGCCGTTTTCCGCCAATTCATCACTCAACTCCCCATGTTCCCCCAGACGTAACACAGAACAGCCTTTTCCGGCCTTTCTCTTTAAGAAAGCGGTACGTCGTATGAAAAAAAGGAACACACTACGATTTAAAATTCTGATATATTATGTCTCAGCATCATTTAATGTGTTTTATTTCACTCTGGCTGATGAAGGCTAATTTAAAAGGTAAAGTGGTTATTAAAAAAAAGTTAATTTTCATGGCTGGGATTGAAATCACGTTCCATTGGCTTTTCTGCCCGAATATGTACCGCTAAGCTTATGTGACCAGAAACACAAATGAGCGTTAAACTTCTCTCTTCGCTGTAAATATTCCAGGTGATTACAGTTATTCCGAAATCTCTCCGGGCTTACCACTTGTATATATTTTGCTGCAAAAGCCAGTCATTTTCCGTAAACATTATTCCAATTTGGATACAAATAATTATACTAATACCTTCAAAAATAGGTTTTTATATGTTATCCTCATATGATTTTCAATTCCATTACGAATTTTACTATATTCCTGCATGTACCAACGAGAAAACCTGCCTCCTATTTGCAGGGCAATTGGTCAGGAGAGAGTTTTGACAGTATACGTATACATGAGTATACAGTATAATCGATAAAGAGATTAAATAAATGACAAATGTACAGGGAAAGTTACTAAAAGAAAATTAATACATGTCTGCAAACAGTAAACTGAATTCTTGGAAAATAAAACAATTTCTAATTCTAGCAAATGAACTAAAACTGAATTGGGGTAAAGAGCGACATATACCTACATAACATAGGAAAAAAGGAAAGGTGAAAACCGTCAGGATTTGGACCGTGAGGCTAGAGGGCACAGAAAATCGCTCTTAATTCTGACAGAACAATCTGTCGTATCCGTGGTTCTTTTAAAGCTGAGTACACATTTTTATGAAGTGTACACATTTGGAGAACCACCGAATTATTACACTGCTAGAAGGTGATCAATATATTGGGGATCTATTGGCTGGACTAAGGAATTGGCAAAACTTGGGCAACTGAGGCCACACCGTGGCTCAGTGGTTAGACCGCTTGTCTCTCAACAAGGCGGCCCGGGTTCGATCCCAGGCGACCGCAAAGTGAGATTTGTGGTGGACAACACGGCGCTGGGGCGGATTTTCTCCGGGGTCTCCGGTTTCCCCCGCCATCTCATTCCACCGGTGCTCCATCTTCATCTCGTGTATCATCAGTGTCATCGCCTGCGGTGCCATATGTAGTAAAAGCGGGCGTTAAACACTACACATTTCATTTCATTTGGCAACTGCTTGGACAAAACCTGCGAAGCCAGATCAAATTTGTTCATTTAGGTATAATTTGTCTGTATTTATTCCTTTTTTGCTTTCTTTTGTAGATTAGTTATTTTATTTTCACTCTGTCCTTTAATTTACGTTTTACTTATTTAACTTCTTCCAATGTAATTCATATCGGACAGTGACAAAATGGATGGAATGAAGTTTAATTGAGCCTAGGATCCATAGAGCTTAGTGTTACACAACAGCGATTTTCAGAATTAGGGAAAACCTCGGAAAGAACTGTACCATGATAACTCACTCTGACCAAGATTCCACCCCGGGTCTCCTTGAATTTGAGGAAGACACCACATATTTCTCATAGAGGTATTGAAATGTGAGATATTAATGAAACATTCTAGCTTTTGAGAACATAAAAAGTAATATAATGTTTCAGAAAAGGGTTAGCATTAATTTACGAAGAGCTGCCTAAACACCTTTGTCCCGTATGCTTAAAATGAATCTGACTTAACTTTAAATTTCGTTTTCATTCTATTTTTATTACTGAGATAGTTTCCTCACTCACCAACGCATTTTTCTGCAAATGCTTCATATCTTTGTATTCCGTGAACCTGTATCATCATTTGCACTACAATAAGATTCTTGATTATTTCTACGTCGATTGCACAACTCCACCTAGGATACTTAAGAAGCAGGAAAGAAAAAGGAAATGGCTAAAATACTTCGTCTCTCATTTGTTTATTTTTAAATGGCAGCCATTTCCCTCTAACTTTAAGGTTGCATCTACATAAAGTGCGCCAACTTCACCGAACCGGATGTGCTTTCTTGCCGCGACTTTATGCTGAGTTATTCACGACGAAATCACAACTTCGAAACTCTCACACATAACATGTTATCACAGGATCTCCAAAGATGTTCCCGAAGTCTCTTGACAGTTCTCCTTTTTTTTAACTTCTCGGTAAACATCTAAGGACAATAAAGATTCTAAAGCTGGAGAAGTCAGAAGTATGAAAACCACCTGTAAATACGTACGATGAAAAACGTTTACCTCTTATTCGGGTTTGTTTAGAGGAAACATCTTTCAAACTGCTAGTCCTGCTAACGTTTCTGCTGCCATACAAAAATATATTGGAGAGCAACATGGATGCTTAACCTACTATAAATATTGCACCCTTGAACAGAATCAGCCGTGCTGTGGTTTCACGGACTCGTGAGCAATGAGACCTCCTGGTTGAGTGGCTATCCACATTCATTAGCCCCACTCATCCCAAAGTTTTAAAACAAACATTCGGTGCAGTAACAAAGACACATTAAAACATCAGTTCTTCTTCCCTTAACTGCCATGTAGCTCATTAAATTCAGTATATTGGGTATCCTGAGATCTAACATTCTCTTGTTCAGTATTGAATACTTTGCATCCTGCACATTTGTCCACACCCTAACAAGCTTGTAGGCTAAATTAAATATGAATACATTTTTAGATAGTGAAATGATCATGTCATTTTTTTATAGTTTACTTCTGCTGATGTTCAAATTTTAAGGGAATGTACAACTAAATTCTGAGGAAAATCTCAGGAATCACGAGTTCAAAAATATGTCTAATATTTAAGAAAATACACTATCGCGTATCATTATAAATGAGCCCAAAATTTATGTAATTTTTTTCTGTCTTTAACTGCAATGGTCATATCGGCGGCCGTTCTCCTTTGGAGCATATCGAAGGTGTTAACTCTTATTCGTTAGGTTTTAATCATTAGATCACGCACACATTCCTACTCTCATTCATACTTTCAGACTCTGGGGAAGATTTATGTAATACTGTTGTATGCTGCGATGCTAAAATTCATGTTTGTATACTGTTTAATGCCCAGTTTGACTACAAATGAAAATTTAGAGGTGATACCCGTGATGCATAAAATAAATGGTTATTTAAAAAGGAGATTTCGAAGGAGACATTCCAGGTTTAAAATTATGGTACCTTCTCGACAATTTTTGCTGTTTAGATGACCGAAGTCCTAAGTAAATCCTCAGTCAAGGAAACCATTCCTGGAAGGATTTGAACAGCAGATCTCTCAACATTCATTAAGAATTCGGGTCATTATGACACCGGCTACCCGTTATATGGATATTATGGCCATAAGGACATTTAAAGAAAGCTTATTTTTAAAATTCCTTCATGCAGAATGACAATATTATATTATTTGTTTAAGATCGGTACCTTGAAAACTAAAATACGATTGAGATGCAAGTTAAAATTCTTCAGTGATTCCGATTATAAACTTATGATTTAGCTGTCACCAAACTGTCTCAAAGTATACAAAAGTAGAATATTTATGGTGCACTTGGTTAAGCTACGCAATTTCCGTATATTTAGAGCATATCCGCTAATCATTCATGATACCTTGTTTTCCGTATTCGAGTAAAACAGAAAAATCAGCTACACAACTTTTAATAAACATTTCGAAGTTAGCTTGATTCCACCAAACATGGGAATTCTAGCAAAGAAAAAATTATATATACATATATATATATATTAAATAGTTTAGAAACTTCTGAACTTCCGGAAGCAAATCAGTAGAACTAATCATACTTCTAAGGGAAGTTGTAATGTGATTTTTCTTGCTTAGATTCGTTATGAAAGAGAGTGACAGATAAAGAAAGAGAGAAATAAGACTAGCATTATTATATTATTTTTCTGTATATAACAAATTTTTAAAAATTGCTTAATATTATAACTTGAGGGTGAATGATGGTTTATTAAAATACATATCTATGTTGATTCAGAAACTTTAACATACCGACTACATTAGTATAAAGACATAAAATTCAAGCAGGGATTCAAGTACAGTATTTTAATTTAGAATCTACATTTTACAATGTAAATACACATCGTGTTTTCATGTAAGTAATGGTTGTAATTAATTATGATTTCTCAGAAAACAAAACTACTTAATATACAAGTTTTAGGAGTGATTTGATACTAAGGAATTTCATATACTGCTTTATTTGTACTTATTTTGCATTAAAATTTATCTTTTCCTTCGGGTAGAAACAAGTGCTATCACTTCCTGTTCTTTATTTCCAGAACTGGCAAAGAAATTTTTACGATCACTACTAGGAGGTGTCATGCATTACTTTTTATATTTGAAGTTTCTTTACCCGAATTATAATTCGTTACAGATACTTTGAAGCAAATAGTCATAATAAAATGTGCTGTATTATCCAATGTGTGTGTGTGTGTCTGTCTGTGTGTGTGTGTGTGTGTGTGTGTGTGTGTGTGTGTGTGTGTGTGTGTGTGTGTGTGTGTGTGTGTGTGTGTGTGTGTGTGTGTGTGTGTGTGTGTGTGTGTGTGTGTGTGTGTTTTGAGAAAAGCGACATTAATTTCTAATACAAATTAATGTAAGCCCTCGCTCGTTGTTAATATAAACAATTTATATACATATATCAATTGCCTAAGAGATTTCAGCTCGGAATAATTTTCACAAATTAAAATTTATGTAAATCTCTTTTACCTGAAAACGTACTACCAAGCAAAGTACATAGTTTGTGAATGTTACGCAGAAGTTGATGTAGAACATCTAATACCGGTCCGAATAATCATTCATTGTTCTTTGAATCTGTCCAAACTTATAAAATTGCTGAATAAATGAGGTTTTTTTTCAAATATCACTACTACACACTTGGTAATTTTAACGTAAAGTGCACGGGATATGGGAGTGACACAAGAGTGCAAATTCAAATGTGTAAAAATAACGATGTCATTAAACTGTCAATATGAAAAAATTAAGATAATCATATCCAAACGCATTGCTTTAGACGAACAATTTTAAAAAAGTGTTTCAATTTCAATACACCGTAATAAAAATAACTGTTCCAGTTTTCGCAAC
Organism: Mantis religiosa; assembly: GCA_030765055.1. Lineage (NCBI taxonomy): Eukaryota > Metazoa > Arthropoda > Insecta > Mantodea > Mantidae > Mantis > Mantis religiosa. The sequence continues at coordinate 117,487,006 of CM060950.1, forward strand.
ATATATTATGTATCATGCTGTCGTACCAAAAGTAATAGCGAATTTTATGCTTATCGTCATAATAAACGTATAGAGTTCCAATACTGAAAACTAACACAGAAATAAAGTTTAGAACTTCATCTTTCAGGAGTGCATAAATCCAATAAATTGCAACCTAATGAAAACCCAAAGATATAAGACAATTCTTTAAGAACAGCAAGAAAGAAGACGTAGTAATATTGTGTATTACAGGTATGAAATTCTGAGAAAATAGAGTAAATTTTATATCTAATTTAAGTTAAAGTGCTTCATATATTGACAGTTTAAAATGTAGTAGTTGTCCTATTTGATTTTTCTTTTCAGTAAGTTTCGTGTAGTCCGCAGAATTCACTCACGCCATCGAGGCCACCCCTTGCAATTTCGCAGTCAATGATCTACATAACGGGCTACGAATTCCAAATTCCTTACACATGTTTAGTTCCTATTTTATTAACTAAAGGAGTTTCCTGAAGTGTCCGGTCTTTGCTAAGGCGTGAAGAGCTACCGTGGTCAATATGGAGCAGGATCGTTTTAAACCAAGTAATTAGAGATATCTTCGGATGTGCCGCTGTGGCCTGTCCTGTTGGACTACCACAATGATAATGCAATTCAAGAATTTCCAGATTAAGCGAGCTCGGCAAATGGAAATATGTTCTAGAGACAAATTATTTCTTTCCGTACAGGTCGATCGATCTTTATACAGAGGAATGCATGTTTGTGTGAGTGTGCAAAAAAGCTTTATGTATCACTAGCTTCCATTTTGGGCTTTCAAGTAGCAATGTTATAAACTCATATACCCTTATACAGCACAGCAGTGTTTCCTTATCACTTCCTTCAAAAAGCATAATGGGGATATTTAATCACATCATCCAGTTTTTTAAAGATGAAATTGGAAAATAGGTGCAAATGCTATATAGGTCTATGGCAATATCGGTTCTCACATTTAGGTCCGAAACGTGGATTAATATAAATCATTATCTGCAAAAATTGCATACAGCAGAAACGAGATTCTTCAAATCTATAGCTGGATCTACAGCACCGGACAGAAGTACCATTAGAAGTGTCTGCGAGGAGATCAAAGTAGAATAATTACTTTATATAATTAGGAGATATATGTAAACACCATCGTAAATTAAGCTCACACGGGAATTATCACTGCACTCACAAAACTGCGCACCTGAAAAACTGATGGTATAATGCCTGCTGTAAATAAACCATGTTTATCAAAAATTTGCTGCGTGGTAGAACTGCAACCCCAAAACTGAAGTCTGGAAAGTGCCGTATGCGACCACTTGCAAGTAGCTACTGGACATTGCTCGTCATCTCTGTGCCCGGTGTAGGGAACGGCGTTGCTTACGTACGTAATGTGTAAACCGCTGTCCGTCAGGGATAAACAATCTCTCCCGTACAATGCTGTGTTATTATGTCTATATGTTCCTACTTATTCTGGACTCATTTTCGGGAATTTGCAGCTACACTACACACCCGACTTTTGGCAAAAAGGCCCCACATAGAGCAGAGATGATGCCATAAACCTCTCAAGTGCATACAAGTGTGAGCATAGTGATAGTTCCCTTGTCAGACAGAATGCTAATTAGTGGGATACCTAATTAAACATTTATCAGATTTTCATACAAATGCGATGCATATTTTAAACGCAACGTAAAAAATATTTGAAAATAGAATAGCTAATGAATTGATAAAATAAAAACACTCATGTTTCCTCACTAATTATATTCATTTGTAGACCTAAGGATTTGTATTTTTCCTCAGGTAATTTTCGTATTTAATTTTATTTATTCATTCAGAAGCAAGGAGAAACAACAAGAAGCTACGACTGTCTTATTGACTGTTGAGACCTTACATTTCAATAAGTTTAGAGTTGGACTGCTCAGCAGCCTTGTTCTCACGTAGTCACCTTCCAAAGCAGGTGTTAACAGCCGGCGAGTTATGGGCAACATAACAGAAAACCACAAAAAGCACACAAGCATACACGGTTCGCTTGCTGACATTATATGTTGTGAAAAGATGACTGGAACCGCAAACAGGTGGAGTTCCAACCTGGGTGATATTTTGCCCTTTTCCTTCAGACAATAGAGAGTGTTACACATTCTTTCCTTTTTTCCCCTTTTTTGAAAAAGTCGTACAAAGCTGATTTTGTACCCGGGATTGTCGATAACTATCAAACCAGTAAGTGTAACATCTGGAAACATATGATAGAAATTTGTGTCACAATTTCTCATAAAGGATTATTTTACATACACTTACTAGATAAAATTATGTTGTTTTAGGTATTAGAAAGGTAATGTAAAGCGTACAAGTAAAGGTAATTCAATTTTATTTTCAACGAGTGGCAACTCCCACACCTTATATCTACCATAACTCAACAAATAAATCACTCGTGACGTTTGCCAAAGGAATGAGGCCATACCTAGCAATAGATGCAGACATTTCTCCTATACAATTCCATTGAGTATTCGGCTCTAGTCTAATGCCTGCATAACTATAACTGCTGTAAAACAAATATTCCAATAATAACTTCTGCATATGAATTCCACATTAGTTATAACATCTCTACGCAATACGCAACAAAGAAGGAGAAAATTACGAAACAACTTCCATGGCGAATATGTATTGCTTAATGGTGATTAGATAAACGAGTGAGTCAGCCTTAAAACAGTTCTTCAGAAACAGCGCAATCACTCACCCTAAGTTTAGCTCAACCTATCTGGTAGTAAACAATTATCTAGTTTGTTAACCGGCACAGTTCCTGCAAACCTACCGCTGGCGAAAATCACCCTCCTTGCCTCATCAATATGTCAACGGCACATTTAAATGGCCCCTGGCATGGACGACATTGTACACGCCCTGAGCTACCACGTTCTGCAAACACCAAACAAGGAAATCATTACCTTCCCTGGATAATTGTTTATTGCCAATATGTAAACAACTGTGCCAATGGCTAAGCAGTTCGAGTCCACGTGCGGTAGACTGTTCATCAATTCCTAGCTGATGTAACTACCCAAAAGGAGATATATTCAGTTTATGGCTCACCCGGTACCTAACAGTGTAAGCTAAAGCTATACAAACTAACAGTTATTACTAACGTCTTTGCTTGCATTATAATTTATGCTGTAACATCAAAATTATTTGTAAAATATAACATTTTTTTTGCATCCATCATGGTCAATGGGATTGAAAATTACAGAACACCAAGATTGTATCACACTTTATCTCACTGGAAATAAAAGTACCGCATTAAAATGTGAAAAGTAAATTATACAGAATAATGATATCACTAAAATTATCCCATAGTCCTTCACATGCGCATAGGGAGACTATTCCTAATAATAGTCAAGTACTTTACGTTTTTCAAATTTAAACCGGAAAACGGTCTGACGGTTTCTGAGGACTGAGCTATAAGAAAACAGCGTATCTGTTACATACGACTCTTTCTGCACTAATATAGGTAAAAATGCTCTAGGCCTTGACTCCTCCAGCCACCAGCAAAACATAATCATCTTTCCCATTTGTCTTTTCTCCCAGAGATATATTTTAGGATTGTTGTGAGTGTGAGAAGGAGAAAGAGAGATACAGAAAAAGAAAGGAAAATTAAACTCTGCTTAGCAAAAAGAAAAGAAATTCAGATAGTACATATTCACTTCTGCATATCTATGTGGCCAAAAGCTTTAGAATTAGTTGCTAAATGGTTATTTAATTAAACACAATGGAAATAATCAAACTCTGGATTAAAGAACTTGTAGAATTTATTTGAGATATTTTGCAAGTTTAAGAATCAAGTGTTTATGTACTTTTAAATCCAATAATTAATAAGACAATTTGATCTAAGAGATAAACATTGCACTCAAGTGCATTATACACGTGAGTACTATTTTTGGAGAATGAATGAACGTACGAAGATAAGAAAAGCATCGCTCGAAAGTGTTATCTACTTGGCGCCTTATTTTATAACTTAATATAAAATATTATAATTCGTCCTCATAGTAAAATACTTAGGAGTAAATTTTTTGAACACCCCATTAAAAATTATGAAAATGAAGGTCTCGGGAACTGAGATCAGATGTAATGGTACATCACACAAAGTTGTTGAGGTATTGTCGTGGTCAAAATAACGACTCGTAGAACTAAATCCATTTGTTATTATAAGATCTTGTGACATATTTATTGTCAGAAACTAGAACTGCTAAGCGCGGAGGAAAAGACAGCAATGAAAACAGCCATTACTACACTTGCCCTGCCAACAAGAATGTTTTTACTAACTACGTCCATTTGCATTTTTATTGCAGAAAAGCGTGGCACGGCGCCTCTGTTTCTATGCACTGAATAAGCATAATGTGTAGTTCTTTCAACGAATGTTGCTGGGGATTACTTTTTGTTTCTTCCAAAGTCAATGTGAAGCCATGTTTCACATTCCCTACACTCGTTATTTCTGTTTTAATTTTTCTACACAGATTATATGACTTCGTTACACATTTGCCGGAAGCGAAAAGCTCGATCATTGTGATATATAATGCACAACAGGCACATGAACATTCTTGCTACTCTCATTTTTCATTTCCATATCGAATAAATGAGTAGAGGTTAGAAATAGTTTTATTTAGTGGGTGAAATGGGAGAAATGATGCCCAAAGAAGTCCGGGGTCAATGGAGCTTAGCGTTACCCAACATTCCTCTTTCAGTATAAGGGAAAACTCCAGAAAGAACCTTATCCAGGTTACTTACACGAACCGAGATTCAAAATCGGGACCTCTTGAACGAGAGGCAGACACGCTACCATCTACGCTACCGAGGCGGGAAGAAATGTTTCTGTTATTTAATCATTCTCCATGTATATTGCATACCACTAATACTGCTAAGGCCGCTCAGCAGCCGAGCGGTTAGATTGCTTGACTCTCACCAAAGCGGCCCGAGTTCGATCCCAGGCAACCGCATGTGAAATTTATGATGGTCAATATGGCGCTGGGGAGGGTTTTCCCCAGGATCTCCGGTTTCCCCCAACATCTCATTTATTCATGTCATGCATCATGAGTGTCACCGCCTGCGGTGCCACATGTAGTAAAAGCGGACTACACATTCATTTTTCTGATATTGCTTTCAATGCGCGTGTAACTAGTAATTATTCCGCTACCCCAAGAGAGATATCATGCGGCTTTGTTTGCTGCTCGGAAGCCTCTCAGGTATTGTTAACTCAATAAGGAGAAAAATCATTTCTTTGCTTTCAGTGGCTTAGCCAATTTAAAACATCAGAGACGAATTATTTATTTTCGGAAGTCATTTGATTCCACGTGACACTAATGTGCGTCTCACTTAAATGTAAACAAAGAAACATTTTCATTGAGGAGCTCAGTGCCAGAGGTGACTAACGCTCAATGTCGAAACAAATGTGATAGTCACTTTTAAAGATTAATTATAAAGGATTTAATTAAATGGCAAACTTGACTAAGCTAAATTGCTTCTGGTAAGCTGTTGCTACCTATGTTCATATCTGGAAACTACATGAACCAAGGGAACTCTTGCACAAGAAATGACTAATTTCTCAAAATGTATTAAATGTTACTTAGTCAAGTCTGGCACTGATCGCCTCAATTGTAGTTAACATTACCTGAGAGGATTCAGAGTAGCAAGGGAAAGTGGCAGTCTAACGTTTAGAGCAGCACTGCTGTACTCCAACCTGATGGGTTCGAGATGGCTCTAACATGTGTGGTAGCATTCAGAGGGTACGGTGTTCAATTCTCGTCGAGCACCTGCTTTGACCTTAGGTTTTTTGTAATTTTTCCCAGTCGTTAGACAAATTTTGGGGTGTTTTCTCTTTCGCCATCTTTCTTTTCCATTATTTCACTTTCAATCCATTTTGTTCTCAAAATTCAGGTAGTTTCTGATACTGTGGGGTATTGCGGTCCCGGACATATGCCACAAATCCTTGCTCATAGGAAAGAGTACACCCGGTTGCTGGTTCAATGGATCGCTTATCAACTTCTCTAAGCAGCTCCAGCGGCGCCTATCTTTGAGCCTGAAACCTAGGTGGACTTCCGCGGATCCCTGTGGCCTGGCTGCTTGCGGCCTGTAGCTTCATTTCAACCCTTACTTCTGGGGGGCAATAGCCACATTATATCGGGGTGAGCAAAGTGTTGCCCACCGCTATATATAATTTAACCTATAATTTTTCTATAATTTTTCGAAGAAAACTACTCCTACTTGATCTGTATGAAACGAACTTGTCAGTTAAGGAGTTTGCAGTCTGGCGCAACATTGTTTACTTAAAGCAATATCCCGAAAACCTGCCTAACGACTTCGGAAGTGCAACCAATGAATAACCTTTCTGCTGTCATAATTACTTCTGATTCCGTGATACTTCTATGCATACTGACGTGCATAAAATGTGGCTGTGGCTCATTCCCCTAGAACGCAATAGTATTTTCCTTCTGTGAGCTTTCCTCTTTCCATTAACTGATTTTAACTTAATCCATTCCATATCAGTTCTCTATGTGATTGGTCTGAAGACAATGTAGAGGCACGAAAAAAGGCGCTAATGATCTACGCTATAATCGATATGAAATGAAAGGATGGTTGGAGTACCGCCCCAATGATAGGAGTTTGGCTAAAATTGGTGCTAAAACCGGCTAAACCAATATAATATATTCGACTTTCTGCAGGAAGGGTTAATTTTTATAGGCACATGTCGTTAAAGCAAACAAGAATTAGCTGGAGACAAATATTAAGCTTACTGCTCCTATCAAACTGCAATAACAAAAACGATGTTTGGAAAAAGATAGTGCAGAATAAATGCGCGGGTGTAAGTAAATTTGAAGAACGAAAGCATCAATAATAATAATAATAATAATAATAATAATAATAATAATAATAATAATAATAATAATAATAATAATAATAATAATAATAATAATAATAATAATAATAATAATAATAATAATAATAATAATAATAATAATAATAATAATAATAATAATAATAATAATAATAATAATAATAATAATAATAATAATAATAATAATAATAATAATAATAATAATAATAATAATAATAATAATAATAATAATAATAATAATAATAATAATAATAATAATAATAATAATAATAATAATAATAATAATAATAATAATAATAATAATAATAATAATAATAATAATAATAATAATAATAATAATAATAATAATAATAATAATAATAATAATAATAATAATAATAATAATAATAATAATAATAATAATAATAATAATAATAATAATAATAATAATAATAATAATAATAATAATAATAATAATAATAATAATAATAATAATAATAATAATAATAATAATAATAATAATAATAATAATAATAATAATAATAATAATAATAATAATAATAATAATAATAATAATAATAATAATAATAATAATAATAATAATAATAATAATAATAATAATAATAATAATAATAATAATAATAATAATAATAATAATAATAATAATAATAATAATAATAATAATAATAATAATAATAATAATAATAATAATAATAATAATAATAATAATAATAATAATAATAATAATAATAATAATAATAATAATAATAATAATAATAATAATAATAATAATAATAATAATAATAATAATAATAATAATAATAATAATAATAATAATAATAATAATAATAATAATAATAATAATAATAATAATAATAATAATAATAATAATAATAATAATAATAATAATAATAATAATAATAATAATAATAATAATAATAATAATAATCGTCTTTATTTCAAGTTTTTTATTTGTAACCATTCAATGAAGGATTGCCTAAGGAATACTCTGTTAGTAAGAAGATACTGAAGTTATCTTAAGGATGTTTATACTTTTAGAAGATAAAGCACCTTGCCTGTCAGTGACTAAAAATATGTTCGAGCAATAGAGGAGGCCACATTGCAGAGGCTAGGGGTACATATGTCAGTACCAACATAATAAACTCTTATCCCTCATGGGCCGCCTTTTATGCACGTGAGTAACCTTTGTATATTCTCTGCTTTCTATTCAGACTTTTCAGAGAAATATATTGTTTCATATATGTCCAATTAAATCGATTTAAAAGAGAGCGGAATGTTTTAAAATAGTCAGCACCACAAAGAAATCCACAGAATAGCTGTTCTACAGTAGGTATGCTACAAAACTTGGCCGGAAGGCTCACGGCCTGTGTGACCTTCATTGCATTTCCCTGCGCCAACATCCGTTCTAATAGTCACCTAATGCGTTCGTCTTACTCACAGAACACCGTTTTATTTCTGTTCTAGTCCAGTTCACATATGAGTTACATTATATATGTTAAAAAGCTTTTAGTTTTGCTTCAACTGCTTTAAAATTGCATCCATCAGTGTGTACAGTATAACAAAGTGTTTGTGTACGATATGCATGAGCTTACATCATCTTGTGAGATAGTTGTAAGACAATTTCAAACTAAATTTCTTACGCTGCGCGTTCCGAGCAGAGAAGCCATTAGTTTCCCTGTAAATGAATTCAGGAGGACAGGACTAATTCGTGATAGGAAGAAAAGCGTAAAGCGTGGTTTTATTTGCAGTCATGTGTCACCACAACACAACCGACGTTATATTTCAGACGAACTTAATTTCGTTCATGAAACTCCCCTGCATATTCCAATAATCGGGGTATGGTGCGCATTAAGTGGATAAAGAATAATAGGGCCTATATTTTATGAGTGTGACATAAATGCAGAAAGATAAAAAACTAATACACTAGCAACGTATTTCGAACGGCTGACGGACATTGAATGTCTGTCTGAATATTTCCAGCAGGACTTGGCCACCGCGCATACAGGTGATGTGTCATTATTTCTTCTTCTTTCTCAATCTTAAATCTCAAAAGACATGTTTCGTACTACAAATATGTCTTTAATTGGATTATCCATATTTTTGGGCCTTCCCTTTCGTTTTCCTTTAGGTCTGTATTTTTATATTTTCTTCACGCATTCATCCCTCATTCATTCTATTTACGTGTTCTAGTCACTTTTGCCTGTTATGAAGTACCTCTTAGTGTATGTTAAAAATCTGTAATTTATTTCTTATATAATCATTCTTTACTTTGTGTCTTCTGGTGATTTCCAAAACTGATCTTAAAAATCTCATTTCTGCCACCTATAATCTCCTTTTATCTTTGCTGGTCACTGTCCAAGTTTCGCTACTGTAGAGAGCTATTGGAACTGCCATGGTTTTAAAAAAAATTCATCATTGTATACTTTCTGTCTTTCTTTACTTTTTAAAGTGCTTCAATTGTTCCACATATTTTTGAAGAACTTTCAATTTTAGTACCAATATTTACTTCTTTAATGTATGATACTGTAGATCCTAAACATTTAAATGTATTTACGTGTTCAATTACGTTATTGTCCAATGTAAGCTTACACCTCAACAGACGAGTTCCTTTAAATATCATGGATGTAGTTTTATTTTTTGATATGTCAAAACTGTAACTAAGAATTATTTTATGTAGCTCAAATAGTGCTCTTTGCAGCGTAATCTTCATTATCAGATACGGTTACTTGGTCATCTGCATATGGGAGTATCACAAAATTGATCTTATTAATATCAGAAGTTATATTTAAAATATTTAGCCACTCTTTATATTCTTGCGTTGCGTTGTCTAAATATAAATTAAATAAAGTGTGCGGTGTACAACATCCTTGTTTCGTTCCGTTATTAACACCTGCTGTCTTAGAATTACTTCTTTTTCTACACATCTATTTGTACCTTTATATATTTATTTAAATATTTCAATAATGTGATTTGGTATTCCTCTGATAATCATTATATCCCATTTTTTTCTTTTTACTTTATAAAGTCTATAAATATTATACAATTTGGGACAATTAAACTGTCTCCTTTTCTTCTATTATTTATTTAACTGTGAAAATATTATCGGTGCATGAGCTTCCTATCCGAATTGCGAAAATATTTGAGGACAATATTATTAGTAAGAGTTTGTGGCCTACTCGACCCCCCAGGTTACGGCCTAGGTTACGGCCTGCGATTTTTATTTAGGGGACAACTTAGAAATAAAACAAAATATCAGGACAGAAATTAACACTATTTCGGAAGCTGAGCTAATACATGTTAATGTGATTTAGATTCGACAGGCATGCAAACGTTACCAGGAGACGGGCTGTGCGACTGCCGGCCAACTTTTTTAGCATACGTACTGTATTTCACCAACTATGCCATCCAACTGTTAACCAATTAGGTTAGGTAAATCTGCTAATACTGGGTGTTCCATTCAAAAGTGACCAGTGCCTCATAGTATATTTATGGAGTAGTCTACATCCATAAGCGCTTGCGCTTGCGTGTAGGAACTAAGAGATATAATTGAGTGCTTGGACACCGAAGATAAATAAATAAGGTGCATTTATTGATGTTATTAAAGCTATTTAAAGCTATAGTAATGCTTACTGAACGCGCCTATTTAAGGTACACGTTATAGGTGACTAAAATAAAAGAAGGAAAAAAACAGATAAGAGATGAAAGAAAACATGAAACTTATATGCCACTGACTAACTGAATACATTTGATATAGTTTTTCTCTCCTTAGCAAAGAACTTGTCCACATGTTCCATGTTCTGGTAGGTAACAACATGCCAGTCTCCTTGTAGCACGACGTAAAACTCTTTTTGCGTGTTTAATTTTCCACTGGTGCTCCTAGTACTCACATTCTGCCAAAATTGTTTTAGTTTTCATCCAATGCACAAAATGGGCATATTCTCCTGTCAGGATCGTCAGTCAGTTTTGTGTCTTGCAGCCTTTCATTCGAAATTATGCCTTTTTGGACCTAAAAGGAAAAGAAAGGGAAAAGAAATAGCCTTACAATAATCTGTTTCAGGTTTTTCTATCGTTTTCGCTTTTACTTTGGACAAAACTGTAAACAAAGGAACCCATATTATTTGAAGCCGTTTATTTAACATTATTTTCATTTTCTGTGTTTGGTATTTTGTTTCATACCGCCCCACTGGATATTTTAAAATTTAATGATTGGGTCAGGGCCATCTATTAACTAGAAAAAGCAATTTCATAAGAAACTCATGTTCCTATTGTCAAAAAGCTATAGGCACTATGAACATCAAATAAACTGAAGAAAATTTCCAGCCTAATCGAAGATCAAGTTACAACACGTTTACAGAAATAAATTTTGTTGTGGTTTATAATTAATATAAGATCTTAAATAATGCAAACATACAAAATGCCTTAAATTTTAAAATACTAAATTATGATAACAGTTTTACTATATATGTATTGTCACCCAATTATCGGAACGCCAGACGAACGACAGCTGAGAAGGAACCAGAGGCAGCCGAGCCACGCCCTCCCATCAGTCTCTGTCACTAACTGAGGGGATGATTAGGGAAATGTCACTTGTCGCTGGCCGCCTCTTTCCCCCCTTCCACTGCCATCTGGAACCTTCGCGTTGATTCACGGAAACTAGAGATTTCGAGAAGATATTCCTATAAAAAGGGCTGCAGCGAGTGAATTGAGTTAGTCAGTCAGTGCTTGACGAGCTAGTGAACGGACGAGAGGACTGCGTACGTGCGTCGGAGGAGTTTACGTAATCGCGAGTGCAGGTGGAACTTTAACGGACGAACTTGTGAATCGTAATTGTGTGCATTACGTAATTCTGTGTAATTGGCAAGTGTTTAACTGTAAGTCGGTGGAAATAAAGAACATTTTTGAGTGGTGCAATTGGACTTTTCATTTCACGAACCCACAAAGTCACAGTATACTTGAAAAAATAGTCTTACTAAGATCAACTTAAAAGTTCATATATCTCTTTAATGTTAATTTACTGAAGAATTAATGAAAGCTTAAAAACGATTACAATAACTATACAAGTTTACAAATGTTCCCTAAAGAATACTACCAAAGCGAAGAGTGTGAATTACTGCAGTTAATAAGCAGGTTGTATATGAAGTGCAAGTTCATAAAGCACTGTCTTCATGACTGGCGGGTTGGTTTCCCGTTTACGGGAGCATGGACACCCGGAAGCGAGGGACAATAATACACAGCAAAATGTAGGTGACTGATGTATAATGTGCAGCATTAGCCTCCCGAATGTGGAGCAGTATTGAGAAACATTTGTCATTTCTGGTCTATCTTGCCAACTTCAAACACTTCTTACACCTATAGAGAGCATTATTTAAAAAGAACACGGAAGATTAAGCAATACGATCCTGGAGTTTCTCGAAAAGTATTGTAGAAAGAACGAAAAGCACAAATTCTATACGCCATTGCACGCAATTAAACCGAGCAAGCCGCTCACCGACAATACGTGTGCATGACATTCCCCCTCTCCTGCATTTCTGTTGCTTTTCTGGTTCTTTGTTCCCTATTTACTGACATATACACACATACATTTACAAACACACTAACACCCGAACACGAGAAGGGACTCGATCCGCTGTTAAATGCGCCACGAATCATTAAACTAGGCATTTAGCCAGCATGAACTGGCAATTTGGTACGCTCTAGGCAATAAGCAGTAGGGTTTCTCGCGGTTTTTCCTTGTTAGTAGGCGAGTGCTATGGTGAATTGGATAATGTCGTGTATTTTTCTGTCTCCAGTTTCCTCTCATTTCATTTCCTTATTATGTTTTCAGGTTCGAAGGGTTAGGCGAATGGGTGGTGGATGAAGCAGTGCAGTTTTATTAAAGAAACCTTCTGCCAAGCCCCTCGAAGGCTTCTTTGAAGGGATGGGTCCCGTTGGCGTAAGGATGTAATATCGTGAAATAATAGTCCATTTCAAAGTTGTACTGGCTTAACAACTTTTGGTGTTGACAAAAGTGAAACAGAACCAACTATTGACACGTGGTTTACTTCACATTCGGAAGATATTCTGACATCTCTGAGGGAATACAGTTAATTATTAATCGATTCCTACCGAATGGGAATGTGATAGCAACGAAATTGGCTCCAACCAATGAGGGATGTGATGATAGGAGGGTTACCGAGAGACGATGAGAATTGTATTCTTACTTGAGATATTAGTCTAATTTAAACTGGACAGAGTTTACTGTACAGAATCTGGTTGCCTTCTGTATCCTCTGCTTCACCCCTTGCTTTAGATACTACCAGAGGTCCTCCAGACCACTGGACGCTTAAGATCTGAAATCTTCATTTGCTTCCTAATAATCATAACCATACCCAGTTCAGAAATGTCGAAGTTTTTCTTGGGGGACTTTGAGGGTATACATCAGGCCAGGGGAACGGTACTTCCGAGACTTCAAGCCATTTCTCCTACTTTTCCCTCTGCTTCTCCAAAGCAGACAATCTGTATGAAAAACCGGTTCTACCTAATGCATGTGTATGTAGTGTGTGCTAGCTGCTGCAGTTAAGAAGAGGAGGAAATACTTCGTTCTTACCTTTAGATTACTTCCAGTGACTCGTACATATAGAAAGATATCAAGAAAAATATGAAGTGCGGATGTGCATACAAAAGTCAAATATGTCCTACAGGTACGTTTATTGATATACTCTTCCAAACAGAGTAAACTCGAGAATACAAAAATTCACAACCAAAAGAATAACTCAGTCAGATTATCGTTTGAATTCTGTTTATTCTCCACATCTTAAATTTAACGAGTAGGTCTTAGTGATTGGTAGGAATTTTCACTGGCATTATAGATTAGTTCATGCTAGTGCTAAGCAATAACACCTGATTTTGCAGAACGCAAAGCTGGTAGCTGAAGGGGGAAAGTTCGGTGTGGTAACATAAATTCAACATCTAGAATACACAGAACTAAGGATTTATTACACCCTACCCGGCCTCGCCCAGAACCAAGTTACAGTTTTTGAGCTAGATTCAGAGTTCCGTTGGTTTGGAGGGGTGCAGATAGCTGGTGACTCCCTTGCCGTACCATCTTCTACTTCCGACAGTATCCAGATAATTATATTTGGCTCCTATAGGAAGTAATAATGCAGTAGGCTCGAAGTCGCAATACTGCCGAGCTACGATCATCCCCTTAGTTTCTGATTACTTGCCACTGTTTCATCCAGCTCATGATTACCCGTTTCATTATTCATTTGAGCAGTTAGTTATCGACATATTTTGAACACAAAATCTTTTCTTGTGCCGTATTTTTATTTATTGTTCGCAATTACAACTGTATTGGAATTATACAAGTTTCCATATATGTATTACAAAGTAACCAAAATGGCCTCTTTATTTCCGCTTTCTCTTTATCGTGTTTAAATGATGAAAGGAATGATTTCGGTACACATTTCACCGTATAAACATATTTAACAGCATTCGTAATACTGAATGACAATCAAAAGTTCAAGCAAGTTTATTATTGTTTCAAATATTTATAAGTAAGTCTACTTTAGCAACAGCTAATTCTGTAACAAAAGTAACTGTAATTGTACTTATTTACTTAGTTTACCTAACATCCTTATATAGGACATAAACGTAGCATGACTTACAGGTGAGGGGCTGGAGTGATGGGCCTGTCGAGGAGCAGATGGACTAGTGGTACAGATCCAGAAACCGGACATCGGATCGCAGAAATATGGAAGAAAATGATATGAAGGTATGGTTGAAATGCATAAAACGGAAGGTGATCATGGGGTGACTGGTGGAATGAATGGCTGGGGAAACTGAAGAACCAGGAGAAAATCCACCCAGAGCTACTTCCCATATGTGGTTTAATCCTACGTCCATGGAACCGCCAAAAGGATGCTTCTTGCAAATGACGCATTTTAATAGTTTCTACGTTTCACTGTGATACACTTTTATCATTCTTGTGAATTACAAATTCTATTAATGTCAATATGAGTAAGGAGGAAAATAAAATGTGATGTACAATACTTTTACGTAGCACAAGAAGGCGATAAAAAGTAATAAGACTAATGTAAATGTTTCTCAGTAATACATAGAGAAAGAAAAATTATAAAATATGTATTTTAGCACCAGATACGAACAATAAAGATGTAATCCAAAACTTTAGTTATTTTAAATACCCCTTCTAACATGAAAGAATGAGTTATTAGTCATAATACAATCCTTCCTTGCCCTGAAAGTAGAGAACGTAGAAGCTGTGACCCTAACATATTATAGGGCATTATATATTTAAGAATTATTTATCTTAGGGAACTTTCGTTAAACTATATTTTTAAAGGTTTTAGGCTCCTCTCATTCTAGAAATTCCTGATCTTATTTCCGGCTAGAATGGCGATTTTAGGTCATTCTAATCCAGGTCTTCACCTCTGACAAACTGGTCTAGTATTTCCAAAACTTGACGTGGCTCAGACCGCCTGTAAAAGCTGTAGATCCTGTATTTACGCTGCGTTCTATATTGGCATGCCCCACTTAATCAACGGGTCCAGCCATTGCTTGATGCGAGTAGGTTGCAGCAAAGGTCTTTGACGTTTTGGGGAGCATTGGAAAAAATAAAAAGGTTTTAGGTTCTAAATCAAATTCTATATTTTGTGGATACTGCTCAAATTTTATACTTCATTTACAATAATTTGAACATGGAGGCAACGCAGTAGTTTACGCCTGTAATCTTTAGCTAAAAGTTATAACATTATATACTGGTCACCGTTATCTAATCCTATGGGACAAAACTTCAGTTATTCCAATAATCTGGAAGTTCCAATTTACTGCAAGCGTAATTTTAGTTTGCAGGATGTATGAGATATTCGACATGCGTTATATATGTTTCAACTGCATAGAAAAATCAATCCAAAATGTAATCTATCACAACACAGAAACTAAATGGTGAAGATAAGCTATATAACACTACAGCAGTCCCTTGAATAACATACAGTTGTAAAACTTGGAATCTTAGAATAACAACAGATCATAAACAAAATACAGAAATCAGACAATAATTAAATACATTAGCTGTTGTAATGAAATGAAATGTGTTGTGTTTAACGCCTGCTTTTACTACATGCGGCACCACAGGCGGTGACACTAATGATACGTGAAATGAAGATGGAGCACCGGTGGAATGAGATGGCGGGGTAAACCGGAGATCCCCGAAAAGAACCCACCCCAGCGTGTGTTGTACACCACAAATCTCAGTTTGCCGGGAACGAACCGGGGCCGCCATGCTGAGAGCCAAGCGGTCTAACTACTCAGCCACGCGCGGCCTTAATTGTTGATCATATAATTTTTAGTTACACTTTTTAAGGCGCTTGTATATAACACAGCATTTATGAGACATCCTTTGTATTTATTTTCCCCCTCTCTTTTAAACTAAAACCGAACATACATATATCTCAACTTCTGCATAGGATAATACCTAGCTTATGAATGTGATTTAAAAGCAATTATCGACTTAGAGATAAATATGTAAACGCCCCCAAATGACATGCTAAGTGGTATTCAAATGCGAAAATACAGAAAAGTACACTGGTTCGATAATATATATATATATATATATATATATATATATATATATATATATATATATATATATATATATAGTTAAATAGACTTGAATTTGTACCTAACTTTGCAGTTCACTGTTCACTTCACGTTAATCATGTCCAGTGTGCTTACAGTTAAAAGAAGTAGGGATACATGCAATGATGTTCCCTTGTAATCCTGGTGGAACAC
Source organism: Mantis religiosa (assembly GCA_030765055.1). NCBI lineage: Eukaryota > Metazoa > Arthropoda > Insecta > Mantodea > Mantidae > Mantis > Mantis religiosa. Next base: position 117,503,660 of record CM060950.1, read on the forward strand.
AATCTTGAAATCATTCACAGAACTACAAATGAAATAACCTAGCGGTATTGCAATGCAAAGCCTTAAGGATAATTTCTGTCAATACATCGGACTATACCTGTAATATCACGTTTCTCTACACACTACTTCCAATGACACGAAGCTTGGTATATTCCTTTTAAATCTCTGCAGTCGATCCACTCTTGTATCCGGACAAGACATAAAAGAAAGTATTTTGTATTCATTTCCTTTAGCCTCCTGTTCACAGTTATTAGGTACAAACATAAAATAACATACGTGTCTCGTGTTTATGGTGGCATAGAACTGTGTAGCTTTTGAATAATGCAAGAGTAATAAGCGATAATGATTAACAATATCAAAGCGTAAACTGAGTTTGTATAAAACACAGAATAATTAAAATGACTGAGTAGGTACGTCACAATGAGAAACGTAGTACACTTTTGTCCTCCATTGCAGGATATCCTCCTCCTGATAATTTTATTTGCTTTATTTTTCTTTCAAAACCTGCAACAAATTTCTAAAAACAATTTATGAAAGATGGATCACTTAAAAGTGGGCAACGTAGGGTCACTGTTAGCAGAATTTTCTTTGGTGCTTACTTTTCTACTTGATAAATCTCCAACTCTGACTTATACTTGCGTTTTCCTTTACGCGCTAATGCAACGGTTTCCTCCGAAACTATCTACATTTGATTTGAAAATGTTATTCTGCATTAGTTTGCTAAGGGTCATTTAACACAATACATTACTCAGCACATGCTTCACTATTTCTGGTTACTCGTCATGCTAACAAAACTTTTAGAAGTAGCGATGTTTATCACTATTTCCATGAATAGAGTGAACAATTATACCAAGTAGAATTAAACCGAAGCTGCAGCCTTCTTTATTTTCAATTATATAAACTACTCAAAGTATAACTATTTTTTTCATACTTCTTGAAAACTAACACACAGTCGCACTAATTCAAGGTAATGTACGTTTTGTGTTCTTTAGTTTCTCACGCATTACGAGGCAGTTAACTAAGCTTTCTGTTTACAACTTGGATTCTAAAAGTGCAGCGATTATTATTTACTATCACACTCTTTTAATCAGCAGGACGTTATTAAACGATGTGGGTGCGTACCCCTAATTTTTTCTCGTCTCTAAATTCCATGTCGACTGATATCATCATCTTAGATTTCTTAATTGATTTATATTCGTCATTTGTTTTCTGGGCAATATGCAGTTGTGCAAACAAAAGAACACGAAACCAAGCAACATAAAGAGATACAGAAATAGTAAATGGAAGAAGCTCGATCACTTAATTTAGTAAAGTTTAGTTTTATTGCTTTTGTTTCTTATACTGTTTACATACTTTCCTTTAATTGTGATATAGCGAAATAAATCACATTCGAGTTTTCATTTTCTTTGGATAAATAAAAACTACTGATACTACTATTGATAAATACATTGATAAAATCCAGCTGAAAGATCTATTATGCCAGAATTAAGAACAGGTATTTGGCGTCAAATGCAAAATCCGCATTCTTCTACAAACTGTATTATTTTGCAATGATTTAAACTAAGAAAAATAATAAAGGTATGATTAACTTATATACCAAGAAGTAACAATACACCAAGTCTTATGAAAATTTACTGAGCAAGGAAGAGCACCTGGGAACTTAGATTAGCAATGCGAATACAGTATTCTGATGAGTATCTTTGTTCTCCTAATATACTGTCTTTCTCTCCTTAAAGAAAGTGCCTGCGTGATAGTCTGCAATCTATATTCCAAAAAACATCATATGCGAGTTTACACAAATAACCTTACTGCATGAATTATATTAATGTAATTTCAAAATAATGTATAGAGGTAAATGTCCCCACCTTAATGTCCCTTAAATCAATAATCATATTCGAACCAGTATGAATAACAATGAAATTTAAATGTTTCAGTTTGCGCTCTTTAAAACCATCAACCTAGGCAACTGGTCCCACGTTGCATCGGTTTTAAAATTTTCTGTTATAAATATGTTTATTAATATCCAGAATGCTGATTGTTTCACAGATTTCTTTCAGCATGTGGAATAGTCTGTTTCCAACTTATTCTGCAACTGAGGTTTTGAATTCAGTCAATTTAACTGTTTTATGAAGAAGTAATATTTAATGATTTTATTTTAAACTATAATTCATATATAAAATTGCAGATATCTTGTGTAAATACCCTCCTATGCTTGTATAAATCACAATGTTTAAGGCAACAGGTATCATTAATATCCGAATTACTGGATTTGTTATTTTCAGCGTATTGATAATTTCAAAAGAAGTAAAACCACCAGGAAAAATATTTCTCCAATCAGACTAATGTGATGAAATATATATAAGACTAACAGTTCCGGATTTTCAAATGCGATAGCGACTTAACAGTAAAAACACAGAGATGGAAAAATGCCAATTTTTTACATGTATGTAAAATTGGACGTAACATGTTGAGTCCCACGCAATAAAATGTTGCGCCCAACATGCACTTAGAAAAGTAAAGACGATTGAATGTCAATTCAACGTTCTTGTAGCCTATTTATGAAACTGTAAATTATCATAGTTTTCGTACATGACTTCACGTTAAATTAACTTCTATTATATTGCAACGCTGTACACCCCTAAAGAGGAGAGTGGCACCAGTCACGTGGGTGCTGAATTTGTAAGCGGCCGGTAGTGCTTGTGAAGGGACAGTTCTTAGTGAAACCTGTATGCACCCCTGTTGCAGCCAAAGTGCTACGAAACAGCAATAGTATCTGAAACCTGTTTGTCACTTATGAAGCTGAATACATAAATATAGGATTTGCAAGGTACTAAAATAATGTATGTTAAATTTCATAAATAGTGATTACATTTCAACTGCATGTACTCTACATAATTGTGAAAATTTCGTAGTTTGCTAGTTTCAACACACTAAAAACATAGAAAAGGAAGTGTTGAGAAAATAAAGTTAATATTTTTTAATTTCAATATTTACGTTTTATCAACCTACTTTTTGTTATAATTTACGTCCTCCAACGTTAAGTCATATCGGACGATGAATGGAATGGCTGAAATGATTCTCAAATGAGCTCAGATTCCACAGAGCTTAGAGGTACCCGACATTCGTCTTTCAGGATAAGGGAAACCCCGGAAAAACATTATCCAGGTAACTCACCCTGACCGAGATTCAAACTCGGGACCTTTTGAACGTGAGGCAGACACTCTACCACCATGCTACCGAGGCGGACAACCTACTTTAAACTTAACTAAGTAATAATTTAGTAAATATTATCATTAAATTTTAAGATAAGGGGAAAATATCATGTTTTGTTGACATTGATTCTTTTATCGTTCGTAATGTACAGAAGCAACGCTTGAGAAAAGAAATCAGGAGTTGGAACTAATAAACTAGAACCTAGCTCAAAACACACAAACATGTGTATTGCATTATTAAATATAAAATAAAGAGCTCTTTAGCTGTTAAGGATACATTCTCCACGATGTATGGCTGCCTGTTCATCAATGAACCAATCAGGAAGCTCACAAAAAATGAGTGACACATCGATACGTTTATTCAGTATGACGTAGCCTTATCCGGAAGCTAAAAATACGCATTTCGATACAATAAATATTTAATGCTGTTAGCTCTTATGATCGGTATATTCAGTATCTTCTCGGTATTTCAGACTCCTATGTCAGTCAGAATATTTCTGAAGAGAAGAATAGGTTTCCTGTTCACATTGATTCAGCCTCCTTACCGCTTTAGATGAAGTTAAAAAAAAACTCCTGATTTCCTACTCTTTAATTTGTTCTGCATAAACTACATTTAAACACCGGAGGTTAATGAACATCGCCATTATAGCTCCTAGTTTTTTTCCCTCACCTTTACACAGTATTCAATATGGGCATAACGTCGCTCATGTAATTATGTCTTACGGCATTATATCATACATTTGGTTTAGTGTGTTTGCGCATAAAACAGCTTGGTTTCCGAATATTAATAGAGAGCAGGTACACGAATCAACATGGAAGAGAGTGCCGGGAAAAAATAAGGAAAGTGGGATAACGCAATTGAAGAAGTGGATTGATGTGATGATTACTCTGAAATGGAAAGCGAATATAGTTGTCACAATTACCAAATTGGGTGGCAGTAGAATTTCAAGCTCTAAATGGCTAAATACAAGACGAACGAGTTATTTAAACATGCTGGCTTTTTGCAGGGATACCACCCCTCTCACAAAATATAGCGGGTAATGGAATGATTGCTCACATTACGAGCTGTCGAAATGATCTGCTTCAGAGGACGTACTCCTCTATAATTTAAGTATAGGGGCTGTATCGCTTCTGTGTTACTGGAGTCCCAAAGGGGGGTGGGGGTGCGGCCAAGCCCGGTCAAGAGTAACGAACGAGTAATAATGAAGCCACAGCCGGACTGCCAGTTTAATGGCTTGATCAGTTTTCAGGCTTCAACTCACCCTCCAACCCCACCAGTCCAGAAGCTTCTACATCCAATTGACTTTTCAATCGCTGACAGCCCCAATTTTACTCTGCAAAACTGAAAATAACAATGAAACGTGTTTGTAGTGCCAATTTGTTTTCTTACAGCAACCTTGTAGTGTGTTACAAAACAGCTTTAGATTTAGTCAACGTCCGACCGATAGAGAAACAGAAATACGGACATATCGACAGACGGAAGGACGGATGAATGGCTGGATAGTACAGACAGTAAGCGAAAATAAATGGAAAATGGATAAGTCATACTAACGAAAAATAACACACTTTATTTCATAAAATTCATTAACATCACACAGTGGAGAGCATCTCTTCATTATAGACGCAAATATAATCGTATGTTTACATCTAGCTCCAATTATAGAATTAGTAAGAAAAATTCGTTGTGGTTTTGTAAATACTTTTGTTTCTACACAAATACTCAAGCCATTGCGATTAACGTGATCATTATATGCCATGCACTCTAGAGCAAAGTATTATGGGGAGACAACGAAGAGGAGCAGTCGCGCACTACGATGTCCACACAGAATGGACGAAAGAGAGAACTACAGGAGGCCACAGGGTCACCGTCAGACAGGCCGCACAGATGCTTAGAAGTGGCTAACTTGTGCTGAGATTACATCATCCCAGTGTCAGGAGCCGCTTTGCCAACATTCCGGGTGCGGTGTCAACAAGCGTCGTTTACCTACGCCAGGGCAGCGACTACACAGGTGCCGAAAGTAGAACTTACAATGCACAAGCATCCGTGTCATCTGTCTGGCACAACCCTACAGCACGATCAAAAGAGCTCGCTCAAAATATTAAAAGGAACTGGGAATGATGTAGAGGAAGTCCTTGTATGAACAAAAGGATCCCAGTATTCTCTTAAATCATACAGGAAAACCACGATAAAACCAAAATCAGACACTCCAGTCGAAAGATTCAGAGTACTCAATTTAACATACTAAATACAGTACAGAATTAGTGTTCTGTTAAAGTAAGAAATCCTAGCTTAGGGAAAACACATTTTCAGTAACCACTATCTTGAATACCACAAATACATTTCAAGATTCCTTTTGGTTATTTTCGTATATATCAGCATAATTATTTTGAACTGTCATCGCTAAATGTTGATCTTCATAATATATCAAAAGTTATTATTCGAATTACTTCCATTTAGACAAAACATTTTCCCAAGAAAGTCTAATACTCATTTTCCACAAATATATTACTATTATTAATATACTGGGGAATGTGTTTGTGCATATTGCACACTTTAAAGCTGCGAATCTTGTTTGCGTTAAGTTTTACATATTATCCACTGTATTACATGGGCTGATGGCTCTATTTTGACGTAAAAATACATGGGGTTTGTCTGCCGAGTACGTAAACCTGAGAAAGTTTCTGTTCATTGCAGAGGTATGCAACTTTATGGTTCACAAATCAAAGGCAACTCATGGAGGTACAAAAAGAAACAAATCCTTAAGTTGTGTTCCCGCGCAGTTCTTGCCATAAGGCAGAGAGCTACAGCTTAGAGAGGGAATCGTAGGTATAAAACAGCAGAACATCGAATTGCTTCTATCCATGATAACGAGATCCAGGCAGAAACATGCCCTGGGAAAAACAGAAAATGTCCCAGTCAATCACTGTCACTTTGTTTAGAGAGAGGGAGGCAGGAGAAAAATACAAGTAGAGGAAAATTTCAAAATAAAGCTGGAATTATTGACGTCCAGTTTATGTCAGTGCCTATATTCCCTTTCATGCTTCTAGCTTTGAAGGCCGTTATTCAGCATTTCAGTAGACTACAGATACACTTTTATTAAAATCAATCGTAGCCATTGCAACTATATGGAGTGTCTGGGTGCATACTTTTCTCTTCATTCTTTCTTTCGTTTTTTCTGAGTACAGCTTCAATCGAAGTGCCCTTATGTAATTCATTAATCCATAAAATTTGGCTGCTCCCATTAAATTGTTGATGCCGAGCGAGGTGACGTCGCGGTAATATGTGTGACTTGCATTCATTAAGAAAAGTAGACATCGACAGATATTCTACCTAAACGTTTAAGATATTATTTATGATCGTCTTATTGGTATCTATTTCTTCCCACCGAGCCAGAATGCAGAGGCCCATTTACAGTTTCTCGGAAATGAGTTAACTCATTTAATTGAACCTCTCAACTTTTTCAACAAATTTACACGATGGCGCACCAGTTCATTTCAGTCGGATAGTACGTAGTTTCTCCAGTTCTACATTTCCACACATATTGGTAGAGGGAGATACTCTGTAGACAACCATTTTCCGGAATGGGGGGCCGTCTTTGGGTCCCAGTCACCCTATGGGCAAGCCTGATTGGAGGAAGGGAAGTGGTTGCATAAGCTGCTACTGGGGAGTCTCCGTCTGTAAATTTTAGAGCCCTGCACTCCTCCGTTGTGCTCCTGTGCCCGGTCAACGTATCACCTCATACTCCTCCCTCCCAGGGATAGGAATAAGAGATCTCCTATGGATCCAGATGCTAAGCTCCCCGTCCGAACGTTACCATACGTCATACTTCAAGTTGCTGCTTGTATAAAATTGTAAATCGGTTGTTAAAAATACTGTTCAAAATTTAAAGAAGATCTGGTTCATATTCTCAAACTGAAACATCGTTAATTCTATCTCTCCCAATATTTTGTGTAGATATTTAAATATATAGACGATACACCTTTTAGATCCTTGATTTAAGATCCCGATGTAAAACAGGTGGGAAACATTTTGAAATATGCTTTGCAATTCTATACGATAAATAAGTTCGTACACCTAATTCGTCCAGCTTATCCGTACACGTAAATTTACGAAATTACATACGGTCAACACTGCCTATTTTTGTGCACTATTAATTCAACCAAAAAATTAAGGATTCTCAATGCAAGCACTATTTCCCGTTGTAAAACATAGCTTATTTAGAAGCTCTTGCGCTCAAGTCTATTTCTAAAGCTGTTCGTTTTTATTATTTAATTTAATGGAAAGAAAGATAGAGAACTTTTAACCGAGTCATCTGCCTCAACGATTAGGTACAATAATATATTTTCAATTTATAAGCCGAGATTGTTTCCTGTTAAGCGAAGTTATTATAACATGTATTTAATTAATGTATTAACATTAACTTTTGTTTTACTTGAAATACCGCGTGTAAAGTCCTGCCGCAGTCACCAGAGCAACCAATGTCAATGCCAATGTATACTCATTGATGTGAATAAGATACGGCCCATAATGGAAGGCAGCTGTATATGTTGGTACAGACAAATTAGCTCCTTGCTCTGCCAGGAGGAAATTGCTTTTCATCCAGTCACATAGAGATACAACACCGACTGGGTGGAGCCAATGGTTGTTTTGCTAAATCTATAAAACACACAATTGAATGGAATAAATTAACAACTTGGCTGACCACATGGCCCGGTCGGTAGAGTACCTGCCTGCCATGCTAGGAGTCTCCGGGATTTTTCTCCGACCAAGACAATTCCTCATCTTCCCCAGAGTCTGGAAATATGGATGAGAGTGCGAATGTGTGCGCCATCTAATGATTAAACCCAACGAACCAGAGTTAACACCTTCGATATGTTCCAATTGAGAACGGCCGCCGATATGACCATTGGAGTTAAAGGCAGGGTATAAATGAAACAAAACAAAAAATCAACAACTTGTTTCTTTGTGAGCTGGGTGCCTCTAAAGATTTCAAAATCTCCTTGGAATAAATGTTGGACGGTGATATATGGGTTCATCTTTCCAAGAGAACATCACACTAATTTACGTGCATGAACTTCAAGTAAATGTATACAATTGGTTAAGCTTGGTTCCATTTGCATCTCTGATAAATTGTATGCGCTATAAATTTCGATCTGCAAACAAATACCTACGATAGAAATGGAAACGACCATCTCTTTCCTACATGATAACCAATCACATTATCAAATGAGCCAAGCGCATGTTTTAAAATCAAGTTCATGCGCAATAAACTGTATTTATTTTATGTTCTTTAAAAGTACCTTCGCAGTGTTTTGGTTGTGATTACTACTTAAAGATGCTTAAGGAGTTTTCTGAAATTGAACACTGGATTATAAAAATAGGGAAAGTGCGACGGTAATTCCCCATGTTAGAGAAATAAATTTTTTAATATATGTAATTCTGTGTTTTATTTCTCAGATTTTATCTTAAACTGTGATGCTAGAGTTAAATGCAGAACTAAGGGCTCTCTATAGCAAGTTACAATTATTGCCAGCTTTTAAGTAGATCAGTTTGGGATCGGTCCATCCGAAAGGATTACATGTCGTAAAATAGTGATTAAGACAAAGGGCACGAAAATCCCTCGCGAAAGTATCACAAGCGGAAATTAACGTATTTATGTAGGCACTGTCTTTGATAAATTTACGCAGATCTTATGTACTTCGGAGGTTGTGAAGATTTCTGTGTACTCCTTCTCGCGCTTTACTTCCAAGAATGGGGGAAGATAAGAAGTATACAAGAGATGTAGGTTTACCACAGTTTTACTGTCTGTAAACGTATGACTTAACTAAACACACGCGTTATAATTCTGGATACAAATACCCTAGAGAGCAATACTTACTGAGAGAAATATCCCTGCTGTAACTCGTAAACATCTCATTCCGCAGGTTTGCGATTCAAATCTAGTCGGGTGCGTCCGTCTGACAGGGTTCTAGATTTGCCTCAGTCTTCATTACGAACAACTGAGGGGAGGTATCCTAAACAATGGCCTGGAACGCTTCCTTCCAAAACAAAAACCATTCTGAAATGTAATTTAGTTGCCTGTGTCATCGGTGCCCATGACTTGTGCTGCCATATGTAATAAAAACAGGCATTAACCTTTATAAAATACTAGTAATTAACCTACAGCTGTACATTAAAGAATTTTAAGTTAAATATACACATTAATATGGACGAATACCTGCTCTTGAATAAATAAACCTTAAACTCAATAGTTAATATTCTCGTGTTGCTTTTATTTTCTTCGCTAATGAAGATAAAAAGGTACTCTGTACAATGTTTCATGTAGTAAACCTTAATAAATGTTTAAGTTATCCCATAAGCCTATTTTATCCAAATATAATTATGCATCTAAACACATCTCTCAGAATGCATTTCAAAGAATTGCATTTTAGGTACTTTATAGTGTCCTGGGAGTGAAGTTGACCTCAGGTCAATCTAGAGCAGATCCGGTCCAGTTATAGCGAGAGAAGGAAGTGAAGAGGAAACAGAAAATAGTCTGGCAGGGAGTGGTATTAACCTAGAAGTGGGAACCGGGACGCTTGATATGTTTCAGGATCGTTTTAAACTGGAACAACTACGACAAAACTCGTAAACAGAATCATTGTTACCAGCTTATGCAGGTGATGTAATGGTTAGTTTACCAATGTGTACACTACGCATTAGTCGTCTAAGATACTTTTCATTTTCACTCTCAAGTGAAACTATTTCATAAAGTGAAATTTCAATTATGTGCATCTGTCATTTCTTTTATTATACTGTACCTATATCTCTTATTCCAATGCTTAAAATGGTTAGTTTGGCCCTGACTTTGTACTCTACAATTTGTTGCGCATTGTTTTCCTACTCTTCATACTCTGGGTATATTACCATATGGAAATGAAGTTAATACGTATCCATAACTTAGAACGACTTACGCATTGAGAATGCCTGAAAACATCGATCAGAATAACTAACTGCAAATACTCTTGCCATTAGATGACAAACTCTTATTTCCCTGTTTACCATTATAACATCGATACTCCACTTATTAAATAATAGGTTTACAAAACAGAGGTCAACGTCCCCCTCCTTTCTTACAGATATGTATCTCTTCCCTCTCTTTTACTCAATGAACTTCTATCTTGGTTACGAACACAAACATCGGTGAAGTACCACGCAGCAAGAAATAGTCAGCCTCCTTGCTATATAGAAGCGTTGGCCACCACAAATTCAACTTCACAGTGATCCCAGTTCTGCCGCTGAAGCTCACTGATTTATGTCCTCACTGTCTTTTTGTTTTGTTTTATACTAAGTACTCTTTCTTTTATTATATTAGTTACCATGACTTCTATTTACTACATTGTTCACCTATTTCTTAGTACCAGGAGCCTTACAGAAGAACCTCTTTGTTGTCCCCTGGGTAAAATTATACTTACGTTCATTGTCATTTATAAGATATTAGTACTGCATGACGCATTTAAATAATAGTAAAATAATAACAGGTTTTTTACTTCTGCTAAGTTATCAGTGCCACTTTATTTGTCTCTCACAGCCCACTAGAGAAATCCTGCCGCATGATCAATTTCCAAAATTATGCCTTGTACTATACGTGTCTACTATAATAGCACAACCTATTTTTTTCTGGAAAGAAAACAGCAAGATATCTACTATTAGTTAGAAAATTTATAGAATACTTCAAGCTGCGAAAGTGGATGAAAATTAGTAAATGAAATGTGTAGTGTTGAACGCCCGCTTTTACTACATACGGCACCGCAGGCGATGACACTGATGGTACATGAGATGAAGACGGAGCACCGGTGGAATGAGATGGCGGGGGAAACCGGAGATCCCGGAGAAAACTCGTCCCAGCGCCGTGTTTTCCACTACAAATCTCACTTTGCGGTCACCTGGAATCTAACCCGGGCCGCTTTGGTGAGAGCCAAGCGGTCTAACTACTAAGCCACGGCGCGGCCAAAAAGGTAGTACCTAAGAGTGCACTACTACTGCAGTGAGTAATAGAAATAACACTTAGGAGAAAATAAAATGAATAGCTGCTGTTGAACTTCGTAGTTCCAGTAGCAAGCTCACTAACGTAAATATTTTTGGCGAACTAAAGAACGATTATCCGTGCCTGGTTATTAAAAAAAAAAAAAAAAAAAAAAAAAAAAAACAGAATAATGTGCAACTTATTCTAGTTGCTCTGATATCTAGCTGCTACATGAATTAAATTTTAAATAAATATTAACAAATATAAAGGTACTTAAACCCAAGTAAGATTCAAATGGCAAAACACAACTACAAAATAGCTACCATTGCACTGCATGTCTGCAGTACTGTATATACTTATATATAAAACCACGGGATCTAATAAACTTCTTGGATAAATATGCATTAAAAGAGGCAAAACATGCTAGCAGTATATTAACAGCACTGAGTGTTGCACGACATAAGTGCTAGAAGAAATAGAAAGTGGGTCAGAACACTTCAAGGAATCCTGAGAACGGAAAAAGTGATTGATGTTTAAAAGTAAAATTCCTTAAAGCACATCTAAAATAAGAAGGAAACTGATTGAAAGATAATTGAAAGACAAGAAATTTTGGTAGATGAGAAACTACCCCAGCATTCGCCTACTCAGCAACATATACGACGAAAAACACAAGGTTAGGGGGAGTGGGGAACGAGAATTGAACTCGACACCTGCGGAATGCGATGATCATATACTACCGTAGAACCATCTTGCGCGGTAAACGGGGTGTAAGTTTTAATATACTGTTATAAGCCTTTTACTACCCTACCACCATTAATTAAAACTGTTAGCGCCATTATCTCCACTCGCATGTTTCATATATAAGAGCGCTTCCCTGTAAAGGTTTAAACAAGATAAATTATCATCTCAAGAGAAAAAGAGAAAAAAACAGCGATGAATAACCAAGAGTAAGCTTTTAACATTGGCGCATATCATATTGAGATTTGTTGTGTTTAATTAACAAGCTCACAGTTGTTACTCAAATACGATAGCTATTGTTTCGCTCATGGAATGAATGTGCGTTTTGCATGTTTCATCTTGGGGTTCTGTGTTTGAACGAAAGGCAAAAGTATCTCCAGAATACCGCAGTCGATGTTTTAGCAACATGCATGAGGTGTATTTTAAAGATGAGACGGCTGTGTTGGTTTAGAGATAACAAAAAAAGCTTGAATAAACGTGAGAATGCTGGCTGGGTACACGGGCATCCTGTTTCAAGCAAAGGATTATTGTTTGTTTTGAGAGACTGAGTCTCTTTGGAAAAATAAAGTGAGGTTTGCGTAGTTATTTTAATTTACAGAATGTAGAGCCTTTGTTGATATTTCATCCATGAAGCCCATATCATCTTACTTTCATGCCTCCCCATAATCGCCATGTTTTCCAGAAACAGTACTCTTTGTGATGCATATGCGGTTTTGTGTTTGCACTAACAATGATCACCCTCACAATGCACCAAGCCAGAGGCACGTTCTAGCCAGTTTCCATTCAAAGAAGGTGAACTTCATAATTAATGAACCTCTCCGGCGCGTCCATCATTACAAACATATAGAAATAATGGAACGTGAATGAAATTCATACATTAGAACTAGCGGGAAACAAAAGACAGCAACTACGATAACCCAGCAGACATAAAATTACTGAAAATCTGTGTCAAAGGACATACAGCTTTTTAGGCAGGCAAAAAGTATTTTATGAAGACGGGTTTGTTAACCTCGTTTTGATATACGCTAGTCACAATACGAGAGTTACTATTATATAACTGAGTATTAACTCCGCCTCATATCATATCGGTATGTTACAAAATGCCAGTGAGTAATCAAAACTCTTTAAATCAAGAAACCTTAAATTGATACAGGAATATGTGACGACTTTTCCAGTGTTATACTTCAATTCGGCTGTCGATTTTCTATATATTGTTGACAGTATGCATAAAACGTTGTGTCATTTTCGCCTCACGAGTACGACAGATATGTGTTGTGTGTGTGTGTGTGTGTGTGTGTGTGTGTGTGTGTGTGTGTGTGTGTGTAGTGTGCGTAGTGTTTAACGCCCGCTTTTACTACATACGGCACGGCAGGCGATGACAGTGGTGATATATGAGATGAAGATAGAGCACCGGTGGAATGAGATGGCGGGGTAAATCGGAGGTCCCGGAGAAAACCCGCCCCAGCGCCGTGTTGTCCATCACAAATCTCAGTTTGCGGTCGCCTGGGAAGATAGGTGTTGGACTAAGTTCCACATCATATATATGATACCGAATAAAATCTTGCTTAATTCGTTTATTTGCACCAAAAGATATTTTGGTGTAAGTAGCCATAGACAGATACAATCCACTCTCCCTCTCTCTCTCTCTCTCTCTCTCTCTCTCTCTCTCTCTCTCTCTCTCTCTCTCTCTCTCTCTCTCTCTATCTATCTATCTCTTTATCTCTCTCTACGTGGGTAAGTATAACCTCATTTTTGCCTGAGAATTATTGGGAAGTCTCGCTGGATTTGCACCGTTACATTGCCAAACCTTTTTATTTGGAAGCTCTTTGTAAACTTATAAAACTTATGGAAGATATACTTTGATATATAGTAACGTTCTGAAGATTCCAAATCAAACAAGTACACTGCTGTTTGTAAGAATTTCAACATCAAGAAGGAATTATCCGAATAAGTCCAAACTTGGTGGAAGTGTAGAAGAGTGTGCAAGCGATAAGTGATTACGTTTGCAGAGAGATGGGGTACACGTAGTGCGAGCAGAGCCCTCGCCTGTCGTGCCCAGTGTATTCAGTGCAGAACTGTCATACAAGGTGTAAACCATAAATTGAGTGCCAGTATACCTCACCGACGTTAACGGGAGCGATATCGGCAAGTGACCGAGCTCGAACGGGGCAGAATGATCGGTCCCCGGGAAACGGGTTTGTCACATCGTGACAGAGATGCGTGTGTGGAAGCAATGGATAAATGAAGATTGTACGCAGCGGAGAGCGGGACCAAAATGACCTCAGCACAGGATGACTGTTATCCTGTCCGTCTGCATGGCAATAACGGACCGTACATCTTCAACTACAGTGTAGGTTCGACGCTGGAGCTCTGCAACAGGTGCGAACTTGTCTACATCATCGGTTCGTCGCCGTCTGCTGCGGGTTGGACTGGTTGCACGCAAGCCATTACGTCGGCTTCCATTGTCCAGAAAAAAGCAAGCTCCTCTGACTGCAATGGGCACGTGAACACCCACACTGGGGTGCTGATTGGCAAAATGATTCTTTTTGTATGAGTCCCACTTCAACGTGTTCTACAGCGATTGCCGCAGACTTGTCCGATGGCTCCGTGGTTAGCGCAACCTGGAAGGCTGCATTGTTGAGCGGCATAGTGGACAAACACCAGGTGTGACGGTTTGGGGCGCCCAATAACCGATCTCGCCTCCTACAAATTGAGGGCACTTTGAACTGCAACCGGTACCTAAAGGTGGTTGTAGAGCCTGAGATACTCCCTGCTTCAGGCATCTCCTCAGGCCATACTTCAACAGAACAATGCCCAACCACATATTGCGAGGAATGCATAAGCCTTATTGGAAACGTATTGGGTACCACGACTTCCCTATCCTGACATATCGTCCATCGGACATGTCTGGGATATTGTTGGTCGGTACCTGGTGCGTCATGGTCCTACAATAACTAAAGTTACGGATTTGCGGGCTTGAATACAAACTATGTCGAGGGAAATCCCTGAGGAACGTATTCGGAACCTTTTTGATGCAATGACACAGCGTATAACAGCTCTAATTGCAGAGCACGGAGGCCACACGAAATACTGAATATTAGGGCTCAAAGCTTGAAAAGTTAATCATTTGCTACTTGTTATGTACCTAACCTGTGACATTAAATTCATGAGTTCATATATTTCTTTTCGATGTTGCAAGTTTCACAAACAGTAGTGCATTTTACCTCTATATCAGTGGACAAAAACGTGTAAGATGAAAAGAGATTGGCATTATCTTTTTAGCTTTAAGTCAAGGCTACACTGAAAATTCCAACTTCTACAATAATAAACCTATTATTATGAAAATTTAGCCACATGATTACAGTATAATTATAAACTTGCATGCGAATTTTCATCTTGCTACACAAAATAGTTTATTAATTATTATTTTTTGTTAAAATATTGTATAAATTAAAACTGTTCTACGCGTCAAAACATTTGAGCTTTTAAGTTGAATTTTTGTTTTTCGCTAGTACAGAGCAATTTTAAAAGACCCACATTCTTACATTCTGGAATACTCTTCTAGCATTTATTCTAAAATAGTTTCTATGTGATAGCTCTCGGAATTTTTAAAATATTAACCTTTTAATTCCTTAACACTATATAATTTTCAAAACATGAGCATTAACAACAAGTGGAATGTGAAGTTTCTTATTTACATATTATGGACCTATCATGTTAATTTCACCAAGTTAAATGAAAAACTTTGACGCGTGAAGCATTTTGTATACTGAAAAGTGTCAGAAAAAAAGTTTCTCAGAAAATTTATTTTAAAGCTATGATTGTTAATTTTAACGATTGTTAAAGGTATCTTTAAATAGTCACGTGATGGCCTAAAATGGTGCAAATGCTAAAAATAGCATGCCATTTATTACTACACACCCTAAGCTATCAAATTGTGCCAAAAAAGAAACCTCCATGATTTTCAAAATTTTCGGCAAATTTTCAGTGTAGCCTTGCCTTAATGGGAATATAGAATTATAGACACCTTACACACATGGATAATCAAGATGGTGGATAAATTATCCGACTGCTTTAGTATTGAAACGGTAGATACAAAATAGTGGGTACCTAACCGGTATCGGAGAAGAAGCATTTGATATCTGTTTGGTGTAGCGCGGTATATTTACCTTTCTTCTTTCTTTACTAAGCAAACCATCTGTAATTCAAATAACCAAGTTATAGTATTATTTATAATTTAATTTGAAGCTGAATGAAGTTACTAATATTCCTTTTGACTTCTTTGTTGCTACCTTCTGAATGCCTTTATAACTTTAGGCTATTAAGTATAAACAATTAAAAGCATTTAGCATCAAATTTGTATTTTATACAAATCAAACTTTATCCATCATGGGTTTTCAGAACATTATAAGAAATTGGAACCTTGAAAACGTAAGGTATTCTGTACCACAAAAACTCGACTCGATGGACACTGTATCTGATACGACATAGTATATCCAAGTATCACACGCTATCGAACCTGATGTCCCAACAACAGCAAACATAGCCAAGTGTTGGTCATTGTTTTATTTAATATCATGTCTGTTCATAAAGTCCTGATTTTAGGTCAGAGACAGCACACTCGATTAGATAAAAGGTTCAAGCATGAAGTGCGTGAAAGTCCAATATCTGTACAGTTGTAGGCAGCAAGCCAGTATTATTAAATACTGTAGAGTAATGCTACTTTTCTGCAATTGTGCATAAATCGAAACCATCTTTCACATAATTTGCCACTGTGTAACGCGAATATTTTTAATGCAATCCGTGAAGGACGGAGTGTGCATAAGATATTTATGGGTGAAACGAACCATAGTTGTTGCTAGCCGGTTTGCATATATATGAACTGCTTCATACAATTTGGAAATTAAATTATTCTTTCACACCAACCGTGTCTACACACGGCTGGTGTTAAGAATAATTTAATTTCTATTATTAGACACACACACACACACAAACACACACACACAAACACACACACACAGAGAGAGAGAGAGAGAGAGAGAGAGAGAGAGAGAGAGAGAGAGAGAGAAGAGAGTGAGACGTTTTTCTAAAAAGGTTTCTTTTTCTATTCAGCGAAGCTGAAGACAGGTATTTTCGGTGAAATTTCTATATCTACTTTCTACATATACTATATAAATTAAATATAATTAATATGTAATCGAAAATAATTCAAAATTTAAGAAGATATAATTAACTCTAGTAAAACCGAGCGGAATGGCTCAGGTGCTTTCGTCTATGACCCGCATTTGGGAGGTCCGGGTTCGACCCAAGATTTTCGGTGGTTTCCCAGGTCGTCAGACGAATACTAGATAGGTTAATTACATCCTCGAATGTCCCGTCACTCCATTTCATTTCCATTATCATTTCATATCATCTCTCCACTGGTGGTCTCTTTCAGGGTAGAAGTGTAGATGGGTGTTTCGGCGGAGCATGCCAGGATGATATGCTGCGAGTAAAACTCCCTCCTCCGGTAGGAGGGTCTCCGTTCTGAGCCCGGGCTGTTGGGACCGTTGGACTGTTGGGACCGTTTCCGGACCGCAGTCGGGTGAGCTGCCGATTGTGCTGACCTGCCGGGGAGTTTACAAACGGTAAAGTGTAGGGACCCTGCTCTCTGCATAGTCCTGGCTCCTTGGTGCTCCTCTGTCTTCTGACGTCTTATTCTTCCTCCCGGGGATGCCCCACTTGGGGCATAGGTGCAATGATCAAGACAAGTCGCAATACCGAATCCCCTTTGTACCACAATACAGTCCAAATCTAGTAAAAATTCAACATTAGTTTGATTTAAAGAAAACTAATGCACATAATAAGTTATATACTGGTTACTCTAAAAATTCTAGAATACTAAAGCTTAAGCCATTCTAAAGAGGTACTCATGTAATAAGTTAAATTACCTAATCATGTAATTTAAATATTTCATACATCAAATTATGAAAGAAACGTGAAAAACTGGGTTATGAATAAGATTGAAAAATAAATGTATTTTTAAAAAAATTCTAAGCAGAATTTCACAAACGTCAATTTTTAAAGAAACGTATTTTCTGGAACAATTCAGCTCAATCATGAGTTTACGACTATCATTGAAATTATATATAATGTTTACTCATGTTTAATTCCAAAGTTTGAAGTCCAGGTCTTACACATAATAGTGTGCTATTCAGAATATAAACAACAAATTTCAAAACAGAAACTTGATATGCATCTGTATTTTCTTCCATTTTACTGATTTTTTTCGCCAATTTTTCTATTTTAGCCATTCCAATAACTTTGCGTAACACTTTACAACTTGCGAAAAAGCCAATGCGGGGTGTAGGAAAATAAGATTACTATGGCCTCGAACATCCAGTCTTCTTTGGTATCATAAAAATAACTAGCTGTCTGGAACCACATACTGTAGTTTATGCCGGATAACGTATGCTAACGCTATAGAGGGGGAATTCTCTGTTACTTTACACGCTAATTGTGTCTCAGAGAAAGCATCAAAGGGAACATTTTCATCTTTATTTTACTTTATCTTTCAGTAAAAATTAAATGTATAGTTTATTTCTGTTATGCCAAAAGTGATACCCTTATATGCATCTATGTATCAACAAATACGTAGAAGGTCAACTGGAAATACGACATACAAGTTGTAGTTACAGTCTATTACATTTTAAGGCTAACAACTATAATATGTTGTCATCATCATCATTGCCCGTCTCGGTAGCGTACATGGTAGCGTATGTATCTCACGTTCAAGAGGTCCCGAGTTCGAATATCGGTTAGGGCGAGTTTCCTGGATACAATTTTTTTCGGGGTTTTCCCTTATCCTGAAAGACGAATGTCGGGTAACTCTAAGCATGCATGGGCATGCTAGTCTGCGCGCGCGCGCACACACACACACACACACACACACACACACACACACACACACACACACACACACACACACACTAAATGCCTGAAAATATTTAAGTTTCCTGAAATTTCGACATCGAGCTTATTAGCTGAATACAATCTACCCTTTACTTACATGGTGCTCAGTAGAGGATTAGATTGGATTGCTCGGAGGGGTTCGGCACCTTGATCAGACTGGTCTTTGTACCTATGCCCCAATGGAGCACCTCCGGGAGGGGGGTCAAGGGGAGAGGAGAGGAGACAGAGGCGGCCGACCCCAAAGAGTCTCTACAGTACAGAGTGCGGGGTCCCTATACTTAAATGAAATGGAGGGACATTAACCTACAATTAACCTACACACCACTTGCCTAGCGAGCCGGCAAAAGTAGGTCGGCCACGGGAATTGAACCCGGGCCTCCCGAATGCGATCCATAGGCGAAACCGCCTGAGCCATCCTGCTCGGTCACTCGGTAGAGGAGTTGAGTCCAGAGGGTCTACTCCCATCAGTCCTGGACCCGTAGGACCAAGACCCAGGCTTCTTAAAACCAGGGAGTATCCCAGCTGTTCCAAAAAGGCGCCCAGCGTCCTCCGTGGGGCTTTCCATAGGGCAATAACTGGGTTACTAACAAGCCCCCCTCCATCTGGTCCAAGGACACAAGACGGGATGGAAGTGGATACGCCACTTAGACGCGCCAACACCAAAAGGTGAAGGCTACCGATATGACCTCGGTGGGACCGCCTGGCGATCTAGCACACCTTCTACTAGCTCTGCAGGCTAGTACTCGGGAATATTGATGGCTTCCCTCAACCCCGTCCGGAGACGTACCCGATTCCCACGGGTATCGGGAACCACGGCCCCCTCGAGACCAACTCAATCTGAACAACTCCCACAGGGAGGGGCTAGAATGTTCGACCCGAGGTTCCTCTAGTAACGTCAGAGGTACCACGAGTGCTAAGGATCCGCAGCGGCCGCACCACGGCAGCTGAAGGGGACGAATGCCCTCCCCTACGGGAACCCGGTAGAGGAAGTGAAATTCATAAAATAAATTAATTAATTGATTAAAAATATCTGTCAGATGCTTCTACAGGTATAGAACATTAAAGTATAGAATGCCGTTTCTACATGCCTCTCGTTTCCTTACTTCCTGATATGCCTGTACTTTCTCGTTAAACTTTGTCCATGCATGTGCACCTCTTCATAATCGCTTTGCTGAATATACACTTGGCTCGTTAATAAACGAAATATATAAAAGCTGTGCCAGGAGTTGTACTTAATGCAAAACTTGTTTTAAGAACCCTCCTTAGCAGGCAAAATAAAAAGCGTAAAACTCACACCGCAGTTTTAGTTGGAGAGAAAATGTGATTAAGCGAACCTTGCAAATCAGTCTGGACTTTTCAGTTGCAGTGGGGTGAATGATGATAAATGGTCCTACTATTTTAATCTGAATAATGAAGGTCAGTCAAAATGCAGTTGTTTATCTTCCGTATAAACATGAAATCACATCAGTAAAATTAAGTTTGATGGTTCCACGTCTGATTTTTTTTCCCCAGGAATATCTGGTAGAGTGGAGAGGGAACGAGCCGGCATTCTCATCCATCTTCCTATACGCGCGTTAGATTACCGCACAAGCAACCACAGTGAGGGAAAAACTTACCTCGTCGCTCGTGCGGGCGAGAGGAGAATGTCCTGAAAAAAAGACACACACACACACACACACACACACACACACACACACACACACACACACACACACACACACACACACACACACACAAGGGTGTCGCCGAGGTGGTACAGCAGTGGCGCATCTCCCTCAAAAACTATCATTCATTTCAGAGACTTCTTTTTAAAAAAATGGCAAAAACTAAATTAACATTGCTGGGCTCCAACTGAGCCATCTAGAATTTCCCAGTTTCAACAAAAGTACTTATTTATAGCTGAACTGCTTTCTAAAATAATGATTAATTACCCTTATTTCAGAATATCACTAAAGAATTATAATGCTCATTTATCCGAGGGTTATCCTGATTTTCTCTATTCACTAGCGGAATGCAAGGGTGATTTCTTAAGTACCACGATTTCTTTTCCAACGTTACCCTATTCATTTCGTTTCCCTCACATCTTTTATGTAAAGTCTGTTTAGTTAACGCGTGTGCACGTCGGTCTCTGCATTTGAGGAACCCTTATAATCGTTTTACAAGACAGACCCTCCTTCTCGCAGTCCTTTCTGCAAGGTTGCCACCTTTCTCGACACTCATGGGTATCGTACGATGTTTCGTCTAAATAAATTATCTTATGTGCATTACTGCAAAACTTCCTTAGTTATATATATCGCCAAGCTACAATACTACTGGATTCCATAATAACCCTTAAGTTATTCAAAGTGCGGTATTTGAAACCCAGCTCCTTTAAGAGACAGCGCAAAGTGCAGTGCCCATAAGGACAATCACAAATTTCTTGCAAACGTGCAACCAATTCGTCTAAGGTGGGCGCTCTCCCTTTTGCATAGAATCTATAAATTTCTCGGCGAATTAAATCGCATGTGAAATTATCTACTTTAGAGAAACGTTTCCTTTGGGTTTCACACTTGATCGGCGTCTTTGGTATTCCTTTCGTCACAATATTTCTTACTGTATTTCTGTGAATACACAGAATTTATCATGAGGTTCATTGCATGACCCCTTACCAAGATTATTTTTCAGCAAATATTTATATGTGTTCAAAACAAGCGCTTAAATTTGCTTAGAAACTGTTCTCGTTACGACTTTGTTTTTCGAGGCTTTTCCATTAACATAACTCGGCCCAGTTATTCACACTATTGTCTTCACTTTGATTATTTTTACTTGACTGAAAGTTATCTACTACTTCATTTGCATTCACCACTGCATTTCCCTCCCAAGGTCTCCTCATCGTGACACACAACGAATTTCTGTACGTAATGATACAGATCAACTGGAAGTTGGAACTTTGGCAACTGAGTCTCCACGTGGAGTAGACATGCGACTGTCACTTCGAGAAAATCAGGGTTGCTATTGGTCCTCAACGACAGTGTTCCATTTCTGAAGTGTGGAGATAGATTTATGACGGTCATTAGTGGGCGGGAGAGTAGTTTCATTTGAGGGGCAAACTGCACACGCGTTCACTAAACAGACTCTAGATGTTGTCAGCGCCCTCTCTAGGCTGTTCCAGAGAACTCTAACCATTTTCGAACTTGGGTACCCGAACCTGAAGCCATTAGTGACTTCGGCGCGCACATGTGGTAACTAATAATCTGTGCAGATCTAGAAGCACGAGATGAACCTATACTTACAACCATACCTCTGACTTCAATACACTCTTAGATTAATCACTCTGTTTATTTTCATTGGCTGTCTAAACAGCTGAAATAAGCACGACTATTTAAGTTTTCTGATGCATATAATAACAGGATTTGTTCTGGTATAAAAACACAAAGTTTTCTGCCCAAGAGTAATTCGCATTAATGCCTTTACAGGTTGCAGAATAGCATTGCGCAGAAAATTCAGAAATTAATCAGTGCAAACCTCTCTTTAAAAAACTAAAATTACTTGCCATTGTAAATCTGTGTATATATTACACATATAGAGTAAGCTATGGCAAGTTAGGTATTAGATGGTTTTAATGAGTTACCGTTCCAGCAGTAACTTTGCTTCCAAATCATATAAGAACAAACTAAGTTCATACGATACTGTAATCAATTATGGCAGTGGTTCATATAAGAGAAGGAACACTGTTATTAATACCTTTACTACACACATTATTTTAGAACGTCCTTGCATCCTGCAAATGACACAGAAGAGTGAAAGAAATCATTACTTTTATTTGAAAAGCACTAAAGTTAAAATAACAATAAAAGAAGATAGCGATGGTACAAACACAATGCAGGAATATTGAATACAAAAGTAGTTGAAAATAATTCCGTAACTCATTTTGGTTTAGTATTGGACAAGCTTCTTACGAAATATTTTATGTTCTACCTTTTCTACGAATAGTATTTTTACTTTGTTTTTAAACTACTAAATATAACTTTGGAGGAAGACTAATAACCAACAAAATTCGGGTATTTGATTGTATCGAAATTTTAAATTTTCTACCATTTAAAGATTAGTAGAACATAAATGCCGTGAATATATTTATTTATCACACCCTTTATTAAAACAATAAATACGATGTTAATTATTTTTAATTGTGTAGTACGTTGCTACTTACTGGAACTATTCTAATAATTCCCAAATTAATAGAACTTAAAATATAAGTTCCAGTTCCTGAAATTGTATATGGTTTATCTGCGCAGGATATATGAGCAATTATTTCCACATGTGGCTTCACCAGCAAGAGTTAAAATTCATTTACATGTATAATGTGAGGAAAAAAAAGCAAAATTTTCATCTTTAGCCAAAGAACTGATTTATCAGCACTCGTAAAGTATGTATGTATGTATGTATGTATGTATGTATGTATGTATGTATGTATGTATGTATGTATGTATGTATGTATGTATGTATGTATGTATGTAAGGTCTACTTCGATAAGAAATTATAAGTCAGAATTAGGTTAGGAATGCTTTCATGAGACTACTCTGAAAGGAGATTTAACCGACAAAGCATCGAAAATTGAGTTTTACAGATAAATAATTATCCATTCTGGTCACGGTCTGCTGGAATTGAAATTATATATATTCCTTTCAGATCTGATTGATTAATTTTCCATTGTTGGAGTTTCGGGAACAGGGATCCATCTGCAAAACAATAGCGGAGGTAATGAAGCGATTGATCAGTAGTAGTGCTGAAAAACAATTAAATAAAGGTCGTAGGCAGAAAATAAACATGATTGAATGAAAGCAAGTTTTTATATATCATCCCTCAAATAAAGTCAAGGTTTTTCTCATTTTTCCAACAATTTGTAGTTTTTGGGTTAGATTTCTTTTCGGAGTAAGCATTCAAATATAAAGCCGCATTTTTATTTTTATCGGTTCATTCACTCGGTAATTTCTCTTTTAAACTGATAATAGAAGCTGTTTCTATATCGGTGTCTATCTGCTATTATCAATGTAAAGGAAGAAACCCGCGATCGTGCAGTAGGTTTGTTTGGTCCAAGAATGTGATATAGCGTATTGTTTATAGGAGCACATGCGGTTCATGATCGAAATGTGAAAGAGTTCTCTGGTGAACACATTCCAGTGCGTACTAGAGGACTAGTTTCATCCTATTTAGCATAATCTAGGACTAATCCAATGGTATGGTAAATAACATGAAGTTTTATGAGATTAATTGTTTGTAATCGAGTCTGTTAGCTGTGTTACATCTACTATATTAGACCAATAAATTCTGCATGGCGCTTTTGTATGCGTCAAAATTAGATAAGGGTGAGCGTCATAATTATGTCATATGCTTGGCTGTAACAACTACATTTTCTATATATCAAAATCAGAGCAGATGTAGACGGGCCTTGCGTTACTCCAAATAAGCCTACCAAAACACACATGAACGTTGATGAAGTCCTTTGCACGCAGTAATGAAGTAAATAAAAAATCGGTGCACTCAGATGACTTTCTGTACTAATGTACACATTTTTTCTACAAGCGCTTATTACTCTACTTCATGATAGCAGAGGTAAGCTTTTAGAGTTATTATATTATTGCCAATTTTCTTGTAAGTGCAAGGCCAATATGGGCATACAGTAATAGTCGAACACTTGAAGACCTGGTCGTGATGTGATAGCTTTGACATTCCATTCTCTTTGCATGTCTCGAACATAAGTTACAAATAACGACCTCCCATTTAAGAAAAGTATACTTAAATATTGGAAAATTCATAATATAACAGGTATATTCCGAAATGGTTCAGTCCACATACACACATAAACATTATGTATTTCACATGTATGATATGCTTTAATATCTACAATTTCTTTGTAGTAAGATGTCCATCTCTTTTCCTTTATTAATTATGCAGAAATGATTCAAAATGAAGAGGATTTCTGAGGACATTCACATACGATTCAAGTTTTGTATTTCATTTTGCAATAAATTATCTTTAACATACAGCATTTTAATCAAAATCATTAAAGCGTTTTTGAGCAACTCAAAATTTTCGAAAATGCTGCATGTAAAGGTTAGACTGGGATGAGGGAGTTTTCTTGAAAATCTTCATGTTGCATCTTTGGAAGGTACTGAACTTAAATACCAAGTTTGGATTTTAACTCACTTTTATCCTCAGCGGGGAAAGCTTTACCAAATGCCCATGCATTTTCCTCCATTAATCCCTAGGGGCACCAATCGCCTAATAGCGTTCCCTTGAAATATCTTTGTTTCTCTCTATCCTACCATTTGTTTACGTGATTGTTCTACTTTGAGACATAATAGAGAAAAATGAAAAGCTATTGCTTCCGTGCTTGTATTCATTTGATTCCTCTCCTGATGCCTTGAAGAGAAGCCTTATAATACTTTACGCGTTTTAGTTGCTGATGTTAACTCGGTCGCTCTATTGTCAATAAACATTAAGGCTCCGAATTTTCAGGCACTATACTTAAGATTCCCTAGACTCTTTGCTATCAAGGGTGAAAACAATGTATAAAACGAATTTTACTTGTTTGTATAGGTACACTTACATCCCACGTATTGCAAACTACAGTAGAACCTCGTTTCCACGGATCAACTAGGACCAGGGCCGATCCGAGTTAACGGATCATCCGGGTCATCCAGAGAATGACGGAAAAATGATAAAAAGCATGCACAACATCACGAAATATCTTTAATAGAGTTTACAAATTACTTTCGCCACACTTTCATCTAAAACCACAAACTGCATGTACTGTATAAGCTTATATATTGACACTGTACATAATATTGCTACAATCTAGTCGGTAGTAAAACAAGGCAGTGAGATTCTGCTGTCTCAATTTAGTGTATCGCTTACGAGCAGCGCTATCTTGCATCCGCTTTAACTTTAGAACTTTATTTGGCAATGTTTCGGCTTGACTCTCGAAATAAAGCATAAATTTCTCTATATTTGTTACTGCTTGTAGGTGGTTCATAACCATAGCTGGTTCATTAACACTGTCTGAATCTGAATACTCTTCATTTTCACTTTCAGAAACACTGCGTGATGCAATAATGTCTTCCACTGTAATCGGTTTATAACCTCCGTCATTGTCGATGTCTTATCAACATCGAAATAGCCATTGATATTTTTAAAAATGTCTTTAAAATCGTCCACACTAATTTTTCTTCTTTTACAATTCTTGTTTTCTGACATGTCACACCACCAGGTCACAACTCAACTTTTTCCATCACTTTATAAAAGTTTCTCTTCCAACCTGGACTCAAGCATGTGGGATGAATGCAATGAATTCTCCCGCTAGCAAGAGAATTTGAATAATATACCTGCTGAGAAAGGTAATTTATCGTCATCATTTAGTACGCGAAACATGATTTTGTTTTTCAAAACTAGTCCGAGTTGTCAAGAGTTCAATGTACACATATCTGTGGCTGTCCGCTGAAGAGAAAGTGGTGAAAGGAATCAATCAGAGGAAGCTGCGGACTACAGGCCGGAGACACGAGCGAGAAATCGCTGACAGTTGCAGAATCGATGATCTGTCCCACTGTTGAAACTGCACAGAGATGGCGATGAACGACCCGTCGACCAAGTGGTCCTCTAGCGTACCTTTCCTTTGAGCAAACATTCCCGCCATACTTCCGAAACCGCCGTGCGACAAAACACGTTTCAAAGATGAGAAGAAAACAGAATTCAGGGGAAAATCATGGAAAGGAAATCGTGATAGATGGGAAACCATCCCTAAATTCGCTTTTCGACATGCGAAAACCACGAAAAAACCTAAGGTCGCAGAGCGCGTTTACCAGGAATCGAGCTTCGGACCACCCGACTGGGAACCTCACACGATACTGTACAACCACTTATCTCGAGCTTTTGTGCCTTTAACTAATATGCATAATGCCACAAAAATAACCTATTCTACGTCCTTTCAAACTGACTGTCTATTAATATTTATTGAAAATGAGATTCATAACAAAAAATTATCTTATTTACTCACAGAACAAAAATGGTGCTAAAACCGGCGTCATGTCCTATAAATAAGGATAAGGAAAAAAAAGAAATAATGCAAGCACCTATATGACATGCATGAAATATCTGTACAATGAAAACTACTGGAAACGTATTCGTGTATCCAACTAACGATATTTCAAGGCTATGCAGCACTAACGCTACCTTTTTTTCAATTAAGCTGAAACTTGATCAAAAGGTTTACTAAAATATCTATAAAACCTTTTAAATTACATATCAGTAAATTCTTAGATCTACCATTTGTTTACGGTATGTAGATGAAGCACTATAAGATGTTCCAACGACGATTCATGTTTTGAGGTCCACTGAATAAGAACATAATGACCCTCCGGTGTGTGTGCGTGTGCTTGTGTGTGTATGTAACTACAAGATGCAGGAAAAGCTTATAACACAAAACATGCACAGCTCATTAAAATTTACAAAGACCTCAAAACGTTCTTGCAGTGTTATTTTTTTAATAATCCTCGTTCCCAAACTGAACTGCCATTTGCCACATATAAAGCTACTCCTGCGATTATTTTTCATTTCCCCGAGGATTCACTGATACAAAATTTACTATCGATCAAATAGGTACATTTTGTTTTCTGTATCGTATATGAATCAAATCGTTTTCTTTTTAAGTTACGTCCTCCAACGTTAAATCATATCGCACAATGAATGAAATGGGTGAAATGATCCTCCATTAAACCCAGTATTAGGGAAGACCCGGAAAAAGCTTTTTCCAGGTAACTCACCTGCTCGTTATTCGAACTTGGAACCTCTTGAACGTGAGGCGGACAGACTACCATCTGCGCTACCTATAGGGCAATCATCATGTGAATATTGGTTAGTTTTCAGATCAGGTGTAGTGTGTGTGTGTGTGTGTGTGTGTGTGTGTGTGTGTGTGTGTGTGTGTGTGTGTGTGTGTGTGTGTGTGTTTATCAAGAGAAGCGTAACGTGAATTGAAAAATCAATATTTCTATCAGTACTGTAACATTCACTCCCCTTTAAGGAATTATTAAAAGTTCTGGAAACTTGAAATAAGAATCCTGCTGCGATACAGCAGTTATTCAATTTTAGCGCTGAAAGCACTCTGAAAGTATAAATTCAGTGTTGCAGCATTATTCTAAACGATCTATCTATACAATAAATTTTAAAAGCAATGTTTATTTTAAGCTGCGAATCATTTAAAGTAATGTATCACCTAAATCTGAAATTTAGGTTCTGGTATTGTAGTTCAATACAAAATAAGTTTGAAGGACCTGTTGCCAGGATTTCTACTGTAAAGCTTACTATTACTTTTGAATCAACATTAGAGTTTTTGTCCAAAATAAACCAATAGGTTTTAATTACTCATTTGATAACAGGTATATGGGCAATGTGAAACGAATCGGATGACTTGTTCTCAATGAGCTTTTATATTGCATTTGAACTTTATACTACGTGATATTTTTACTAGGTTGTATTCCCGATTTGCTCCATAAAACAATGTAGCTTTCAAGAGTCCTCCAGTCATAGTTCTGTTCACATCAACGCAGCACCACGTTTTTGTATCTGCAATAAATCACAGTCCAGCACTGAACCATGTCATCTTTTCACTTCTCAGCATTGTGTGAGACATACTGGAGAAATGGCGGCAAACCTTTTCCTTGTTCTGTGCCGAAAATCTCCCGACGAGATAAATTTACTCACGCCACCCACACCCTGACCTCTGCTGTTTGAAGCGTCACCGTAAGTTAAATTTGCACTTACTGCCTTCCGTAGAGAGCGTGCAAACGTTTGCGAAAACAATCTCATCACAGTGCAGCAGCTGAATTGTCTTAAGATAGCAGTAAAAACTTATATACTTCTCTCTCAGTATAGAGTTAGGAAGGAAAGATCCATGATATCTGCTTGTTTTATTGCTCTTGGATGCAGGGACGTATTTAAGGGTGGCGTCCAGGGGGTCCGGGCCCCTCAAATGAATTTAAATTTCAAACTTTTAATAAATAATTGAAATAACACTTAGTTTAATATAAATCGAAAAAGTTTATTCAAGCTTCTCATCTTAACGTCTCTATTCACTGTCAGGCAAACATTAAGTTATTTAAGAGATAAACGAAAAGTTACTGCACAGCAGCTGTAGAACTCGTTAAAATGCACAAATAATGTCAATTACAATACTGTATTGCAAGGTTAACCAATTCCGATGTATTATAATTTGTTGATTAGAACTCCCGGATACTTACTTAAAGGTATGTAATTTTTAACCTCTAAGGTCCTATTCCCTTTTTCATTTATGGAGAACTAATACTTCAAATGCATCAACCAATGGTTCGGTTTTTAAATATCTGATTACTGCTTATATCACTTTATCCTAGGTAGGTATAAGAACAAAAATGTGCAATGTGCAAGGCCTTTCTACAGACTATATCCAAAGAAACAAGACAAAAACAAACTTTTCTAAGAACAATTTGTAGAACCTTGGGTGGAGAAAGACATGTGAATATAATATATTACATGTGTTTTTATTTCTTATTAACATGATAAAAACATATCCCTGATTAATTATTTATTCAAAGCAAATAATTTGACGTAGGTATTTTTGGACCCCCTCACCCGGAAACTGACTTCTAAATACGTGCCTGCTTGGGTGCTTTAGAATATACAGATAATTAATCTACCTTAATCACACGTTTTCTAGTGTGCTTATGAAGATTGCCAATCGTACGATCCTAAGTCCGTTTTATACCGGCTTTATTTTCAAAGATGCTACTGGAGGCCACCAAGTCTGTAGTAGTAGCTATTAGGTTGAATGGGATCATTCTGGGACAGCCTATTCGTTAACCTACCGAAAGAAACGGTATTTGCTGTTCAATCTAATGTTGTTGGAGCTTTGAAGTAACCTGTCCGTTGACAGTATTGAAACGTGCATTCTTATCATAGTGTATACTACAGAATAGGGCAGTTTATGCTTAAAGGTAGACACATGCAGAATATGAGCTTAAATGAATGCTTACAAGTGTCATGTTTTTGTAGTTATAAGTTGTTAGACAAATTAAACACACTGCATCCATATTGTACAAAAGAAAAAACAGAGCCAAAAGTTCTAATGAAGAAATAATTAGATTCGTCCGAGAAAGATATATATGGGCATGCACGGTCTATGTGACTAGTTTTAGTGAGAAATACTTATAAATGAATTTTATGCAAAAAATACCCAGGTTCGACCAATGAAAACATATTATAGAGTGTGCTTTTTCGATTTTTCGCCATCTACGGATACAAAGAAGCATACTTTACAACACAATTTATAACGACGGTAAGGGTGAGATATTCATATTGTTTTGTATCTTTAGAATCATGTAGGGGAGAAAAGACGGGCAGATCCCACGCTACTGCACGAACGGATTCACAATACAGTGCCGTGGGAGCGGCAGCCTGCCAGTTGCGTTATTGAGATAAACTAGGTAACTTCTGAGCATGATGCAGTACAGTGTGTACTTGAAAGTGTGTGTCGTACCCTACTGAATACAATGCAAGAGAATCTCTGTACTGGAGGACGTTTAACAGAAAAGGGAAACATTAGTGTGCTAACAGTCCTACAGAAATGAATTCATACTAAGTTAACCCAAGGTAATACGTGAGGACTGTGCAAACACAAGGATTAAGAAAATCTTAAGTTTATATTATTTTGGCGTGTCGAGCTCCTATCTCCAGGACTAAAGCCTAGAAATGCGGAGGAGCCATAATTCGCTACAATGCCGTCTAAATTGCCCGTCCAGTTTTATTTACAGCTGAGATATGAGGTCGCTGGATACCCAGTCTATTCAATCCAATTGGAAGTTTGTTTTCAAGAGCATTTGTGTGTATAATCTATTTATAAATACCTCTTTACGCAATAAATGAACTAGTTTTTATTTAATCATTTGAAAACGTTCTTCTTCTTACAGTTTGTGCAGCCTGAACCAAATTCAGATTAAATTCAAGAATTGCAAAAGTATGGATTTCCATTTTAGAGTCACTGCCGGCCTCACGCACAACTACGCAAGGCAGAGGTGGGCGATCATTCAACCGATACAGGGAGGAGATGTGGTCAGCATCTTGACACCTCCAGCCGGAAAGTTGGCTTTTATGAGCAGGGTCGCTTACCTATCGCAAGCTGCTCAATTTCTTCACGATGCTGAGTGGGCACCAGTTCCTATACCCGGGACCTAAAATCCGCACCCCACAGGGGTGGGATCGAACCCGAGCCGCATTCCGTGGTAGGGAACCAAAGCATGAGGCGTTAGACCACTACGCCACGGTGCAGAACCTTTCCCTTGTTTACAAAACAAAAATACACAATACACTAAACACCCATGCCTAAGAAGTGACTCGACCCCGCGACCCTCTACGCGGCGGAACGCTAAATACAGACAGTATTTGGTTAATTCTCTAAGTATTCAGTGTACAAAAAAGATCACATATTTTTAAGAAATGCCTTACCTAAGCTGTAATTGCGGGAATTAGTGCCTTAGATAAGGTTACCCGCATCGGTTAACAGCACATTTCATTCTGTAATATGTGAAATTGGAAACACTTCTCAGTTTCGTCAGAATATATGAATAGATGTGACAGTGGTATTCTATACCTTACACACGAATAGTTTCATATAACGCAACGTTAACTAGCTAATCCTTCATTTTCCTTTGTAATCCATTTTGTTGAACTGATGTATACTTTATAAGCAACCAAAACAGCTCTAAACCCCTGTTGGTATACATTCACAATTGTATTGCAGATTTATACCTTTTTCTTAAATATATACCTACGATTTTCATTTTCTAGAATGATTAGAAACACTGACATTTCAGGGTATTACATACCAGTCCATTAGCCCAGTGAACATGGAAGCAAGTAGTATTAAACGTTATATTTTTAAAAAAATAATTATCCCTAATGGAAGTCCGACAGAATGAAAAACAAAATCTGATGTGGAGCAACCAAAGGACTTTCTGTATCACAAAGTATTTTATTACAATTCTACAAATGATACATTCATGTTATTTAACATGTTGAATAACATCTGTTAACATCATAGAACTTTATCTATCATTTACTTTTATGATTAGCCTCTACAAACTAATCTTACGAAAGGGATCATGCATTTCATGAACTTCTGACCTGCTATATGCTTAGCCAGAAATTAAGTAGTCTTTCCATGATATCAGAAACAACTGAATAAAGACAATAGTTAAAAATGAGAAATAATTTCAAATGCAAGTCATAAAAACAGATATTTCGCAAATAACTGAATGTCTGATACCACAGAAGAGTTATTTTAAATATCTTGTGTGTTATATAAAAGTAGTTTTGGAAGAGAACCTTCTCAGACTACTGCTAAAAAACTAAACACATCAATTTTATTTGTCATATAAATATTCTAAATATATGCTACTTCAGCGGAGGTTATTATTATTTTTTGGATAAAATAAAAACTTCGCAAAGTTCTCTAGAAGGGGTAGTTGTGCTGATTAGCGTGTATTACTATTTTGAATATCTTCGTGTGGCATTTGTGGAAGATATTGAACCTAAACGCCAAATCTGGTATCTGCATACACACATACTCACACACGCACTCTCGCACGCCGATACAGCCCCGCCTCAGTAGCGTGGTGGTGGCATGTCTGCCTCACGTTCAAGAGGTCCCGAGTTCGAATCTCCGTCAGGGTGAGGTACCAAAGTAAGTTTTTTCCGGGGTTTTCACTTATCCTAAAAGACGAATGTCGGATAACTCTAAGCTCCATGGACCCCGGGCTCATTTGAGCATCATTTCACCCATTTCATTCATCGTCCGATATATGACGTAAATTGTATAATAATAATAATAATAATAATAATAATAATAATAATAATAATAATAATAATAATAATAATAATAATAATAATAATAATAATAATAATAATAATCATCATCATCATCATCATCATAATACTAATAATAATAAACGCCGAAACAACATACTTACAGACGCACACTCCTTCTCATAAAACTACCCTTTATCATTCAAGGGGACTTTTATTTACAGCGAAATTGCGATATCAACTTTCTTGAGTGAAAGGTCACCCTATGATATACACATAATAGATGAAAGAATTAGGGACTTTCAACTACCAAAACTTAGAGCCGCTCATCGCAAGCTTGTAGCGTTAATTCACAAGATCAGAAAGCAAACTTGTTATGTCTCCTGCTTTCAGGAAACCTAGTCGTTTGGCAGGAACGAATATAGATATTACGGACAACACAGCTGCAGTAAACATACCTTTTTGACAAAAGGTTGAACTGCAATCTAAGATCTAACCTCGAGTCAGTTGATACACCTGTAATTTATTCTGAATTACAGCATTTATTAAGGTGATGAATGTGTAAAATTTGACCAGAAGCACAGAAGTGTTTGAAATAACTGTTTTTCACAGTAAAATAACGACGTATTTAAGCTTAAAGATAAAGGTAAAGGTACACCCATGCTAGGCTGTACGGCTTCTATCGGGACGACGGGTGGTTTCAGCAATCATTTATATAGACCTCGGCATACAAGCCTGTGAGGTGGTCAGCCCCACGAGGCAGCCGCCTTCACCCCCTGAAATTATCCTGGTACTCATTTCTGTTAGAGGCCGAGTGAACCCCAGGGCTATAGTGGGACAAGAAGGACTATACCAGGGAATAAATTCCAACGGTACCATCGGAAATTGAACCCATGACCTCCTGGCTTGTAGTCTAATGTCGCTATCAATTAACAGAAGTTATAATTTGAAGCGCGCAGGCCTAATAATAGTATAACAATATTCAAAACTTGTTTTCTCTTAAGCATGTTTAACACTATTTCATAATTAAAATCCTTACACCACACAATGTCATTGTTCCTTAATTTATGCCAGAATTTCTGTACTGGCTTTTAAAATGATCATATCCATACTTTTATACTAGTGCTTAAATTTTTAGAAATATATCTTTGACTTTGAGATAAACAACAGCAATTTTGTAAAGTGCAAAAATTAATGTTTACAATAATTAGAGATTAATATAAAAATGTAACGATTTTTTTCTCAAACTGACATAATTGAAAACCTAATTTCATTTGAATTTTTAAAATGTATGCTTCGAGCATTTTAATAAAAGAAATTCACACACTAACATTTTATGTTTACACAGAATTGTGCACCATGGCCAAAATATTTGAGTGTGTCATTATTGACATTAATTTCAATAATATATTGGATTTTTCAAATTACTTTAATGTATACACTGCACGTTAGTTTTATATCTAGAATGAATGCTGAAGTATTAGCAATGGCTTTTAGTTATCTGTGTAAGGTAGATCATTATTGTACCCTCTGTGCTTATTGCTATGTCGCATAAGTGCTTCTTTGCTCCACATTTATCAGTGTTTCCAGCGTATTTTCTTCGCGATGTTTTCCTTGTCGTTACACTTGCTGGCCTACTCATCTACCTGATCCATTGTGTTTGGTATCTGCATTCTGGTAGCAGACACCCAATACACTCCTGCCCTAGGTCACGAACGGGAGCGAAATGGACATCAATACACAGCCAGAACCCCCTTTCATCGAAATTGGTTAGAAGTGTATTGCCGCGGGGTGCAGGTCCATGGGGACTACATCCGCGCTCACATCAAGAGCAAAATCGATTCATATTTTATTACAAATTCATTAAACGTAAAGCAGTTTAAATAAATGAGTTCATGCGTCACTGCCTTGTACATTTGGTGGCCGTTCCCTTCAGAAAACTCTATCGTTCGTTGTTTTTAAGCAATTCTGCGAAACCGCGAGCATTTCTGATTAAGCCGCACACTAGAAGGAATTGCGAAATTTCGTCAACGTAATCCAATTTCCATTTAAATCGGTGAAATGCTGCGCCCGCTTTACTTAAAGACCAAATTTAGACTTTAGAGGTAGCACACACATAGACACAAACACACACAAAGCGGATTGACGAAAAATGTTTCAAATAAAGCATGCGGATCTTAATGAACTAAACCGCTTTTCTAGCAATGGTGACAAAAGCGTAGAAGGCAGTTTCGTTAAATTAAAGATGTTTAATTGCATTAAATTAGTAGCCGAAAGTTACGTAAAGCGTATATTATTCACTTGTTAACTGTTTCGCTCTAAATACAGTCGTCCACAAGCAAAGGAAGCAAAAGAAGGAAGTGTAGAACACTACTATATAATATTTAAGAGGAATCGTGGCTCACCAGAATAAAATAAATAGTGTATTAAACAAGTAGCAAAATCTGCAGCTCCGCTCGCATTAAGTATGAAGAACATTCGTTTTCATTCTCACTTCCTCTTCCTCTCCTTCCCTCCCTCTCTCTCTCCCTCTCTGTCTCTCTCATGTACATGCACACACTTTTAACTTATCCTCTTCACTCCCTTTCCCTTCTTGATCCTTTCCCTTCTTGATCCCTTCCACTCTCTCTCTCTCTCTCTCTCTCTCTCTCTCTCTCTCTCTCTCTCTCTCTCTCTCTCTCTCTCTCTCTCTCTCTCTCTCTCTCTCTCTGACTCTCTCTTTCTTTCCATTTATCCATCTGCAATGACCTGAATATTATGTTTCGAAAATCAGTTTACATAACCGACTTTTCTGCGTTGTTTACTATTCCTATTACCACAACTGTTCTGGTATATTGTGATCTTGGTTGGTGTAAATAATTGATACTAATACAGCCTTAGAAGGGGAAAAAAGAAGCAAAAAACAGCTACCAGAAACAAAGTTCGATTCGGAAAACATCGGAAGCACTCGATAACGCTGCGTTCACAATATACGCCCTGGAAAGGGTTAGTCAGACTGAAAATTTTTAATGACATAGCATGTTCAAAATTTGGCATACACACGGCTAATGTAAAAGAAGAGTTAATTATTCCGATAATATGGTTTGGTATCACTCTGGCTTCATTTCAAAGCTATGCGATAGATCGGGAGATGCTTTGTGGCTTGGCAGAATGTATGGTAGCCAAGCAGAAAAATGCATGTCTCGTAAGTGGGCCACTATGAGTTAGAATCCTTGCTGTGTATGTTTCTTTTTTATTATTTTTACTTGAACAACAATCCTTATGTTTTTCTTGCAGCAGATAAATGATAATATTTAAACATATTCATTTATAAAAACACAAATAACATATCTTTGTCGTTATTTAAAATAAATGCCATGTTATTAGAAAATTGCCTTAATAACCATTTCTTAAACTCTCGGGCTCCTTCACCTGTTATGAATGATGCTGGTATATAATGCTAACTGTACCCTCTCGTGAAAATTTCACCAGGCATTAGGTCTTTTCGTGCGCCATTGAATGAGAGCAGTAATAGAAGCAGCGTTTACACGCCCGATATAGAGTTTATTTCAATTTTCATTTGATTTTACGCATAGGAATAAAACATTTATTTCAGCTACTTTAAAAATAGAGCAGAGAGTTTCAGTTTTTATGTATGAGCATAAATGTCATAAAATCAAGTAAATCTTGGCAAATGGAAGTCATATTACAATGTGCGTAGTACGCATTTCATATTTATAAAATAAAAAAATTAAAATGATAAATGGGATTCGACTCTTTGAAGGTCTAGCTCCTACAAAGATGTCTATAACCGCTCGGCTATCAGTGCAAGTTTAGTAACTGCGACTCAATTATGAGACTCAGTTTTTCGCACAATACAATTTGCCGTAAAGGAAGGATTACGTATGTGAATATGCACGAAACATATGAAACGATACACAAAGTGGGAACCATTTCATTATTATAATTATGAGATGATTCAGAGGACGAAGCTAAAGAGTGACACCATTGTAAACTGGCCGTGGAAACAATATGGACTTAAAAAAATATACGCTTCCCGAGTCTGCCCTTGTGTGTGTGTGTGTGTGTGTGTGTGTGTGTGTGTGTGTGTGTGTGCGTGCGTGTGTGTCAAAGGTGTATGTATAATGGACTACCCTGAAGTAAAACTTCGCATTTTACAAACTCTATGTGTGTTTTCAAACTAAATGCACCATTTATAACAAAAACGTTCTCAATTTCATAAACACGTATATACTGTAATTTAGGTTGAGGAAATAAGCTATACATATATTAATACACTTCCACAAA
The DNA here is from genome assembly GCA_030765055.1 of Mantis religiosa. Classification (NCBI taxonomy): domain Eukaryota; kingdom Metazoa; phylum Arthropoda; class Insecta; order Mantodea; family Mantidae; genus Mantis; species Mantis religiosa. The sequence continues at coordinate 117,540,723 of CM060950.1, forward strand.
CGGATGTTTTTATATAGCCCAAGATCAAAATTTAAAAATATTTCACATCCTGTGGAGTTCTTTTATTGTTACATAACCAAAGAGTTTTAAGAATTATATTTTCTAGTAATCTGTTATATAGAAAATGTAGATAAGAATAAGTTGGGTGTTTTGCGAATTTTTCATCATTATTTATGTTTGTGCTCTATAAGCCAAGCGTTGAAATACAGGTTCATGAAACTTCAGAAGTCATAAAAACTCACAGAGAGAAGGGGGTGTTAGGAAGATTGAGAAGAACTGACAGAATATGAAATATGAAGATAAAGAGAGGGAGAGGAGGGAAGATGGACAATGAGACGGGAGATAGTGATAATCACAGGGAGAATACACTGAGGGAGGGGGAGAAACAATAATCTTCGCGTTTAACCAATAACATGACTATAGCTGTAAGTTCTAACAATCGAAATAGAAACGTCAGTCAAAGGTAAAACTGTATTTTTCATTGCCTTGGAATTCTACTGAAGATATGATAATATAGGATAGCAAGCATGCTGTATGTTAAAGAATGTTAGAAAAATGCACTTCCTGCAAACTGGGAGGACAGTAAATTTAATAGGAATAAATTAATGCATTAACATTTGATTTATTTGTTAATAACCTAATACCGCAGAGTCAATATGTCCGCAACAAAAGAATCCTTGTGAAAGCAAGCAGAGAGATTGTAGAAACATGTTTATGGCGACACATTAATATGTGAGTGATTTCATACTAGTGTCACATTACACTCCATCCAAAATTTCGAAATCTGAGTTTCATCGAAAATATATCCCTGAACCCTCTAATAAAAAATGAAACAGGGTTTAGGGAGCGAGAGAATGGAAGTGAACAGCTGAATAAGACATGTGACATGCAGGTTTTCAAGAGAATCTCGGTACCCCGAACTATCGTTCACCTAAATGGAAACGTTTTCGTAGTTTTCCACATTCTTAAAGCTGACAACCATTTTTACTGAAGTTTCAAGTGTTTAAGATATCTGTAAGGCTAATAAAACTTACACCTTAGGACCTCTGAGATCAGCTTGTGAAGTTCTTTTCATTCTGAATGAAAGGTTTTAGTATAAAAAGAGCTTTAAGCTGTCTTCGAAGGTGTTCAAAACACTAATTTTGAAATGTCCCCTGACATACCTTATCACTTTAATACTTAGCACAATGATACAGTAAATCGTGGAGTATTAGTATTATAGTAGTTTCATTTCCAACAGTCTAATCAACGTCACTTTTCCCTTGCTTTGTAACCATTCCCCACTTAGAGTGAATAGGCACTTAGCAAGGGGCAGTACAGCGTCAGACGGGAAAAAGGTAGACAGACATTTTGAGCAAGCGTGGGAATACATTTGTGTGGCCTTGAATGGACTGGTCAGAATGAAAACACTGTAGTGCTATTAGTTCGACTCAAAATTATATTAATAACATATTATGTATATAAGCCAATGTTTAAAACTAAAATCAAGTAAAGGATACCTAAGCTCTTTAAGATAAAACGTGTTCGGAAAGGTTTATTAAAGCAAACACCAATATTAGAACAAGTTGTGTTTTCCTCCTTTATCAAGATCGTAGTGACACTATTAAATCAACAGTACTAATTTCCTTTATAATACTAACATTATTCTCTTTAGATGCCAAATACTTTTACAATAAGTCAAAAACTATGTATAACCCTTCGCATGTGTTTGTAAATAAAAATTGGAAACTATCTTCAAAACTGTTTTTTCACTTAACTGCGACGAATGTTTCCGGGGTTTGAACATCCCGAAAATTAATAAGATTTTGACGCTGATAGTTTATACTATTGTAGTGCTTTATATAGCTAGGAAATGATTTTGAATCTTACAAGACATTTAAACTTTACTGGAGTGGCCAACAAAGAAAATTACCTAATTGTTGATTATTTATCCCCGTTGAAGATCTATGCCTATGTGCATTTGAATCCTAGCGCTTTATTTCTATGTCTGCTTGTACAGAATATACTTATTAAATTACTTTTGTTGTAACCATTAGCCTTGCACTGTAAATTCCTGGTCATGTATTTGAAAACATATTTGGAAATGTTAACATGAAACTGCCCTTATATTCCGTTAGAACAACGTGGGAATCCTCGGATTAAAAGTCTCCCTAACAGGATTTTCTCTGCGAGTACACTGAAAAAATAAATTTGCAATAACATAAGGATTATGTTCAAGTATTTCAGTGGCTAAAACTGCAGTCACATGAAATCAAATGCTCTCTGATGGAAACCTCGAAATGAAATTTCCGTAACGAAAGCTCTTTTAATTTCCCCTCAACTAACATATTTCACTGCACAGAAACGAAGGCTTTGTTCACCAGATTATATGGAAGGCTGAAGCTGTGTGGCAAATCCCATCACAAAATTTACTGACAAACGGTGAGCGCAGACAATAAGGGTGGTCCGTGTAACCCCCGCGCTGGGTTACTTGATATGGCCCTCAGTCCTTCATTAGTAACATACCCCTTTCCTGCCGAGGAGCTTTCGAACGGATGAGGGGCAGTGTTACATCACTCTAACATTCCAGTTGCCCTCATGGTCATGTTCCATGTTTCTAACCCTTGGGGAACCAGTAAAGTGTTCAAGAACGCGAAAGAGCACGATTCAACTGTACTTGTTTAACATAATGTATTCAAAAGGAATTTTTCCTATCCTTAAGGACATTCTGTTTGCCACTTACTGTTTTCCTTGTACTTAACTATGTATATATGTTTACAACGGTTCATTCTGTTGTTATTAAAGTACATTCCTAGAGCAAATCGTTGCTATTGTCGGTGGATACTGATAATACTAATAATACAGGAAATTAAATAATAATTGGAAAAAAAAATATTTTTCGGATGAATACCTTCCAGGCCGGCATTTGCCATTTGTGAGAACTGAGAAAAGCTTCGGGAATCTCAGTCAAGGAGGTCTCTCCATTATTTCTCTGCTTTCTTCCAACAAATATATTTTCAACACGAGCCTCCCTAAAGTATTTTCGAATTCAGGCTATTACTTCATCAGAGAATATTGAGAGAGGTTAAATTAACACCTAGAATTATCGCAAAGAAATGGTCCTTTTATTTGTTTAATCGTTTAGATTTAAACATTATGGTTTCGAGTGATATGGGATTAAACAAAATTCCTTCCGAATGAAGAAGACCTCACATACTACTCCAAAAAGTGCATGATACACATTTTGTTTGTAATGTAAATATCTTAAATATATCGTGTAATAACCAAACACGTTAGAGACATTTTTGAGAGAGTAAAAAGTTTCAAAAGTATTCCATTTAAATTGTTGTTTGGGGACGATAAAGGACGAAGTAGAAAGAAAATATAAAATAAAATACCAACACATAAAGCTAACGTCTTGCACATTATTTGTTTTTGCACCTGGAGACAAGTTATTTTTTAGATTACTCCAATAGTTTTAGAGAAGCAGAAAGCTTAAATATCCATAAACACCTACTTACAGGTTATTGAAATCAGATAGTTGTTAAATCCTGTATGACAGCCGAGGAGGAATTGAATAGGTTAGCTATAAAAAAAAAAAATTGGCACTACAGTCCATATCGGACCAGGCCCTGCCAATCGACTGCCGGCCTCACGCCCACATACGAAAGGTACAGGTGGGCGATCATTCAATCGATACTGGGAGAAGATGTGGTCGGCATCTCGACACCTCCAGCCGGAATGTAGGCTTTCTTGACCAGGGTCGCTTACCTATCACAAACTCTCAACTCCCTCACGATGCTGAGTGGGCACCGTCGTGTACCCGGGACTTAAAATCCGCATCCCCAGGTGTGGGATCGAACCCGGGCCGCATTCCGTGGCGGGGAACCAAGGCATGATACTTTAGCTCACTATGTCACGACGCAGGACTTAGGTTAAATATGGTAGGATTAAATCGAAATATAAGAATCTGGTGGACTATCATTCTTCATAAAAATATTTGAAAGTTACTTTAAATGTAATATCAGTTGAAGATATAAAAGCAAGGGCTCCTGAAAATAAGTCAGGAAACAGTTTCTGAAAAATTACGTCATCGAGATAATACTCACATAAATACACATTGTACATTTACTTGAATTATAATGAAGCTTTGTTTACGTCTAATGTTTTAATTACCAGAATTGAGATTCGAAAACAGATTTGTCTTGCATCTGTAGGATAATCCAAAACCGTTGTCATGTTGCTTCAAATGTTTGCACATATGGGAACGTCGACAAGGAAACGCGCTGATGCTTGCATTGCCATGAATGGTGGTTGCAATGAATACACGTTCTAATGCACTCACGGCACACAATACCTCTCCAGTGTGTGTACTCGTATCCATTGTAGTAAGGGTATCAGGTCTGCACCAAATCGTTTAAACGATAGGTTGTGCGAATTTTAGAAACGGTGCTAGTACTACTATAGTTTTAACTATTAAGAAATTATTAATCATGGCCATCATTATCTCTTCCTGGCTTAGAAGTTTTCTCCTTTACCGGTTTTATGTCTTTTACATCTTATTATTCTTCCAATGCTTCTTGTTGTATGTGTTTGATAGTTTAATATCATTTTGGAGTAGCGGATAAATATTATTATTAATGATAATAATTCAATTCATTACCATTTAAATGTCTTTGTATCAGACTGGCACGTTTTGTCACTTTTTCTCAACAAGCTACATTTTTACGAAGTACTTCTCAATAAGTTCCATAAAGATCTTTTTCTCTAAAATGGTTTTACTTTCTCCCGTACGAAGTTTTCATCCTTATTTTTACTTTTGTTTCTTCTGCATTTATTTGAGATCGTATTAACAGCTTCGAAATGAGCGACAGTACAGCGTACCTCTTAGGTAGGTTCATATATTTCAGTACAAATCTATATTCTTATTCATTAGCATAGACATTTAGTAACATATCAACATGTATCTAAAAGTAAAAAGTACAGCAAAACATACAAAAACTTCATTATTAAATAACATCAATCATTTATACATGTTAAACACTTAATACTGATTTAGGTGAACCAAACATGAACCAGGAACATAATTTTATATAATTATGTGTTATGCAATTTTCACTGAAAAAAATTAATTATATATAACAATATTTTTAAAATAGAAACTTAAAAGCTACAAATTTCTTACAATAAATAAAGCCGGCAATTTAATGATAGGATCGATGTATTTAATAATATTTAGAGTGGATTTATAATAGCTAAATCTTATATTTTGGCGAAAGGAGCTTTTAATTTAATCGATAAAGCTTTAAGCATTGCAAAAATATTCTCCAGCATAAATGGTAGTTTAGAATAACCGCAAAGCCCGAGACATTTTTAGATTGCAAGTGTTTTGTAGGATAGTGTTAAGCGGTCAATGAGTAATCCAGTACACATTGTCTCTTCTATCTGTTCTTTAGATCAATGTTATTGCCAGTGAATTTTAAATTCCTCATAGGGGAGTTATTTGGTAACTTTTGAAACCGTTATTACTCAAGAATTTCTGTAGAGAATTAAGTCACTTATGAGATCTGTGTGAGAAATCAATTGTCGGTTATGGCCGATGAGTGGATATCCTGGTTTGTCAGGTTGCCCATTACCAGATATTCCTATAATCTATCTCAAACTAGAGCGATGCTGTGGTAAACATATGGGAGTGGAGACAGAGAAAGACGAAGATACTTCAACGAAACGCATTTCGAATGCTAGTTGGTGGAATAAAGTTTATACGTTTACAGCAGAATCGCTCTATTTTGAGACTGATTGCGTAAATGGAATGGGAGATATCGTATTTATACTTCCTTGTTGGATTGAGTGTTCTAGTAAACCTGCACAATGTATTTAACTGTGAGTTCCTTGCTGTTCTAGTTACGGATGCTTTCAATTACACTACGCGATCTGTGCAAATTAAAGAAGAGTTCTGTGGAATATTTATTGCAGAAACCTCACACAAGGAAATTAAGCACTGTTCATTTAGTTGTATTTGATG
>CM060950.1:117551726-117561726 GCA_030765055.1 Mantis religiosa
TATTTATATTTCAGTGAGATACTTCAGCAAACCTGGAAAAAAGAGAAGCCAGATTGAGAAACTAAATTAGCTGATATATTTAATTAATTTTCAACAGGTTATTAATCAACTAAATCTTGTTTTACGGGATATAGAATGAGTTTTTTATTTGAAAGGCTTCAGAGATACATTACTGTTTTTAGTAATACTGCCGCAGATGAGTAAAATGTAGTAAAATTCCTGGTTTGGAATTTTGTCTAGCAAGAGTCTTCAGATATTTAAGAAATGAATTTTATTATTTAGATATTATTTTACATTCAATCAGGAAATGTTATAATTCGCATTATAATTGCTTGGGTGTTGCCACAATGTGCCTATTTATATAATGAGATCAGCCAGAGACAAACCCGTACGTACTATATAAGAATTTGTATGTTGTAGATCATGATCTAAATAAATGTGCATTTACGAATGTCTCGTGTCCTTTTTTTCTCTCTCCGCTGTGCGTTTCTTATCTATGACTTGTTTGAATGCCGGGAGAAGGTCGGTCGCAATCTGCATAGGGAACGGCGAGCGGTACGAACTTCCTAGCCCTGATAATAATACTCGCATTTTAATTACTACCATTATAGTCCCGTTGCATAATATAGTATTACAGTGCTGACGTCTATTTAATTTGCATTGCCTACGTGTTCAGCTTAGGTGTCACATAGCTGTGAATTATTATCGTTAATAAATAAAAAACAAAGTAGAACGATCCTGTCGTAAATATATGTGAGGGGAGAAAGATAAACAGACATACTCTTACGGAACGCTCTTAGGCCGCTGAGTGGTGGAGGGAAAGTTACGGGTATTTATGTCTCTTTCCCTGTTCCCATGCGTTGGTATGTTTGCAATAGGATTGTTCTAGTTGTGACATATGCCACGGAACCACAAACATTGGTGTTTTAAACTTTCAAGGGATTAAAATGCAACATACGTCCGTATGAAAGGGTAGAGCCAGACTGAAAAATTCAATGTCATAACCGGGATTTGAACCACGGATATTCTGGTTTCCGTCCAGCCGCTCTAACCATTTGAGCTACTATGGCCAACGTGCCAACATGACATTGAATTCTCCAACTGACTCGTGTTTCTCCCGGTAAATCACTAGGAGTTCCCATAAACACATGAGGCAAGTACCTTAATGGCGACTTACTATGCTGTAAGTACTTTAAGGCAAGAGCTTTATAGTTCGGACCACTATTAGGTACAATTAATGGAAATTAATTGTTCTTTCACACTAGCCGTGGGTAGGACCCACTATGAAGGGTTCCACACGTTCCAAGGTTTCATACGTCCGTATGGAAGACAATAATAAACTACTAGTATACCAATTATCTAATGCATTTGTACCACTTTTCAAACAGCTACACAGCTTTCAGAAACATAAAAATAAACTTTCAGAAGCTACTGTACCCAACAGCTACCAAATACTTGTGTTTTCCTGCAAAGAATACTAGCTCTCGCGTTTTTTGAAGAGCTACCAACATATTTTGACTAACAAAATCCGCATATTCTTATTCAATTTGCAAATGGTTTAGGGCTCTACGTCACAAAGCGTAACCGAGAGATGCATGGCTCTAGGCTCTAAGGCTTAACTCTAGGATTTGTGAAGTCAAACCTTAATTATGCAGAAATCTAGCGGATTTCACTCGTCCATTGTGTTTACTTCCGTCTCTGCGCATGCTCAATAGAGACAAGTTGGCATGGTTTTGTTAACATTACGGCATGAGTTTCCTACAGAAGAAAGCATTCCGAAACGGTTGGGTGAGCCATGGCCCCTACAAACGCCAACATCAACTATAAAGGCAAATCCGAGTTATTCTCATTGTTACAAATATTATCCAGCTTTATAACACATTATTTGTTAGTATAGATACGACACCTCTGCCGTAAGTTTGAATTTTTAAATAGAGTATAGATATTCGAATTTAGACCTGGAACTAGTTACATTCCCCCATTAGTTCTTTAATGCTTACAATACATGCCACCGGTAACAGTTCTGTTCTCTTTCTCTGTTGTGGAGTCTATATTCAATTACGAATAGTATCTGAATCATAAGAATTGCTCTACTTACCTATAATCTTCGAAGTGGAGGTATCCATTTCACTACATAGCTATTTCTAGAACACATGGGTGTTCTAGATGAATTATGGCTGATAGATACGTGATACAATACTTTGTTTTCTTAACCTTAAAGTCGTCTTACACTAAATTTAGCTTCCTCCCAATAACACAACCAATAAACACTCAACTATACCTTGGCTTGCAGCGAAACTAATGAATGATCCACATCACAGAAAAACAAAACACGCGAGTCATGAGTGGAGCGGCCTTCGACGTGAAATCCGACTAACCATGACGATTCTGCAGTTTATGCGTATGACGTATGGAAAAGGGGAGTTGGCGTAAGTTGTTGCTCTTTTTAAAGACGTTTCGTTTTTGTTTCATGCCTTCAATAATAATCAACGTTTCATTTGCTGGAAAAGCAAGGATAATTTAATAGTTATAATATCATAAATTATAAAAGTAATAACTCAAAAGCTTCCCTATACTATATCAGCGTCCTTATTATTAACATTTGCTATAAATTTCTATCGTAACTTAAAATATAAATAAATCGGAGAAAAATAATTTCAGCGACAATGTTTTTAAAGTTTCAATTATATTTTCCATTGTCACTAGCCATCGTAGTGCTATATAAACATTTCTCATCATTGCCAGTTTTTCGACACAGGTTTTCATACAAACAATTTATCATTTGAATGACGTACATGTTAAGTAAGAGTGCTGTGACATTCGTAAAGGGTTAATGGTCTTTAACCTTCGTATATTTAACCACCTTGACCAAGTTTCGTATTGAAGAAATGGCAGTGAACTTCACACAACACGGAGGTGTTGTTGAAGGTGAACCCTGCTCCATGGAACAGGGACCTTCGACTTGTTGCCATCCTTTACTGGCATTATATGGGGATTAAGCCATCGGGCGGTGGGTAGATGGTTAGTTTTTGTTCTGCTTTTTTATGTATGTTTAGAAAGAGAAGAAATAGAAAGATAGAAATGGTATGTAATGGAGATGTTAATATTTATGGTAAGTTGTAGATGTTTAAAGTCATATACACACAATAAGGGGTTGAAATATTTAGTACACATTACATTTAGTACATATTACATTGTAGTACATAATTTCTTGCTTAAAATATCCAAGGCCGCTCCGTGGCTGAGTGGTTAGACCACTCGGCTCTCAGTAAGGCGGCCTGGGTTCGATCGCAGGTGACTGTCGATGTCTGATGGACAACACGGCGCTGGGGCGGGTTTTCTCCGGTATGTCAGGTTTCACCGCCACTCATTCCACCGGTAATCCACCTTCATCTCATGTTTTACAGTGTCACCGCCTGCGGTGCAGTATGAAGTAAAAGCGTCCATTAAACACCAAACACATACACACGCACACACACATGCACTTAAAATTTCCAGCATTTGTTTTATTACACACATCTTGCTTAGTTTTTAATACAATTTACTTAAGTAGAACAAAAGAGGCAGTTTTGCGTTTTTATTTTCTTAAAATATGTATTCATGACATCGTGATTACATAGTCTATGTATATGAATGTAATACTTTAAACTGTTTTATACAGGTGAAAAATACGAGTAAACTAGCATCAGAGCTCTTATTACCTAAACGAAACATTGGATATCATCACTATCATCAACTTTTTGTGACTGTCTTCTGCAGTTTTATTTTTTACTGTGAGTAAATTGCCTATTTCTCCTTATGAGTGTCGCATGTCTCCCAATTTGTGACACAGCGACACTGCATTACGATATAGGATTTCTTTGAAGTATTTACTATACATTATTTATGCAGCTAAATTGTATTATATTCAAATTAAGGCATGAAATAAGAAATTCTAAGTAAGAGATTCGAAATAAAATTTCATATACATATACTTATCCGTGTAACATGATAAGTAGAAGCACATATTACCAGAAATGCCTGGGCTTGAGTAAACAAAAGGAAGCAACGCTCACAAGAAGCGTTTAAGTATTTGTTCCAATTCAAAACACTCTGATAACCAAAACGGGGACATATTTCTCCTATTAATATGCATAAAAAGAGGCAATGTCGCAGTATTGTGGGGATTTTCTCATAGTTTTCGTTTTATTAGCTTTATAATTTCGTTGAAAATTGAAAAGATATTCCAACTTTTACATATGTGGCTTATACAAAACTATTTTATATATTTACATTTAGGTATGCAGCACGCTTTTGTATATCATAGCTGACACTGTAGCTGACATTAGATTTAAACTGATGGATAAACCTGAGCCGTTAAATCTTTGATAAGTACAGAGCTTGAAATTTTCATTTTCTCTGTCCTGTCAAAACCTATTGTACTTATTATACCAAAACCTTCGCTCTACCATATCCATATCATAGTTAAATTATCTTTATTTATTTGTATATTTATTGGATATTTATGTTTATCTTTTGTAATTCACGTCCTCCAACGATAAGTCATATCGGACGATGAACGGAATGGGTGAAATGATGCTCAAATGCACCCAGGGTCCGAGCTTAGAGTTACCCGACATACGTCTTTTAGAATATGGGAAAACCCTGCAAAAAACGTTATCCAGGTAACTCACTTGGCCGGGATTCGCACTCGGGACCTCTTAAACGTCAGGTGGACTCGCTATCATTTACGTTACTGAGGCGGGCATATTAAAATTAATAAACACTTTACACAAAATGTTGAAAATTCGCAGCGATTAAACAAATTCCGAATCTAATGAAATGATAAGTTTTGGGAAATTGCCAGATTACGTTAAATGTGACGCATTTGTTGTTATTGCATACTAAAAATTTTAACCTTATCTCCCTTTATATGGCACCAGAATGTTTTTAAATGATAATGGATACACTCTGGGATCTCTGAATATATCTCACAATCATTTTCTGTTTAGTAATGGGAGACAGTTCCCAATGACATTTTAGATATATGGGTGTTTTGAAAAATTAATTAATGTAATTTATTGCCAATGTTATTCGTGTGTGGTTTATAACATGTTACGTTTTGGAACAGCCTAGCAGTGAAACTGTTACCCACTGTAATTAAATGAATTCTTAATAAAATAGACGATTAAACAGTAACAGAATCGAATTTACGAACCGCAATATCTGTATAATCAACAATAATGTATGGATATCAATTTTATATGAGCTTTCTAAATTACACTGTAAATAAACGTGCAGTAGTTGCCCTACATAAAAATGTTTCTATTGGCGTAACATGTTTCTCTTAACTGTTCCTTTGTATTTCATTATTGAATGGAATGGAATGCTCATACAAATAAATGGTAGAACGGGTTGAAGGGTGGTGTCCGAGTTCCCACATAAGAGAGCCGCGTGGTTCCAAGGCCATCCTTGCGGGTGCGGGTTTTCTGGTACCTACGTACAGCATCGTGATGAATTTGAGGTGCAATGTTAGGCAGCGATCTATAGGTCTCAAACCTATCATTCCGGCTGAGGCAAGCATTATGGTGACAACATGTCTTGTGAGGATGTGCTTGGCAGTTGTAATGGTAAGCCATTCCCATAAGAATTTTAATGCTATAGATTTAACTTATATCTTTGAACAGAAATTATAATAAAATAATGATTAGAAAATTACTGGGTTATATTTGGCTAAAAGATTATCGCAAGAGTATTAAATTCCCGGAGCTTGTAGTATTGCTATGCCTTCGTTCTCATTTTTGCCACTTCGTTTAGCAGTGCACTTTAATGTACTCCATACATTCCACTGCTTATCATTCTTCTAATTTTTATCTGAACTATGCCCATTAAGGTTGCCGTGGCTAGTGGGATAGGGCGTTGTGCTTTAGTGTCTTTAATGGACCAGTGACCATTCAGCATCGTGAGCAATTTTTACGAGCTTCAATAGGTAGCGAATCCCGGTCAATAAAGCCAACTTTCCAGCTGAAGTTACCGTAATGCGTACCATATTTTCTCCTCGTATGATCAACCACCTCTGCCTTGTAAACGTGGGCGTGAGGCCGGCAGTCGGGATAGCAGGCTGTGGGTCGCTTACGAGCTGTTGCGCCGTGGATTATTATTATTATTATTATTATTATTATTATTATTATTATTATTATTATTATTATTATTATTATTATTATTATTATTATTATTATTATTATTATTATGTTATTTTACAACACTGACACTCGGCCCCGTCGCAGTGGCAAGTCTTATCGGAGGGATTTTTTTGTGTTGTAATTTACGTCCTCCAACGTTAAGTCATATCGGACGATGAATGTCATGGGTAAAATGATGCTCAAATGAGCCCGGGGTCCATAGAGCTTAGAGTTACCCGACATTCTTCTTTCAGGATAAGGGAAAACCCCGGAAAACCCTTATCTAGGTAACTCACCCTGGCCGAGATTCGAACTCGGGACCTCTTGAGCGTGAAGCAGATATGCAACCACCACGCTACCGAGGGGGGCTATCGGAGGGAGGATACCTACTACTTTACTTCATGCTCTCTGGCAGGAAGGTCCCAGTCAACATTTTGCGCTATATTCCAAGGAAGTCGCTTGGGCTTCATTAAAAATTCTGCTCTCATTTCTTTTACGAGAACCGTAGCCTGTGAAACAACTAGCGACAACTTTGTAACGTATTCTCAGGCGTTGAGATGTGGGTTTTCCTTTCTGTTCCACACACCTCAGCGAATTGCCAAGTTATGTGGTCATGGCTGCAGGGTAATGGCTCGTGTGCACAGTTCCTGCAAAAGATAACGTCAGCAACTGCAATGAGTTTAAAAGAATAGCGCATTACACACCAGAACACCAGCAAAAAAGGTGTCCCCAAAATCTTATACATACTTCATTCTAGCACTTGTGTTTAATTTGAAAAAAGAACTCTTATGCTGTACGCCACATTTATTCGTGTAAAAGCATCTGGATGAGGTCATCTAGAAATTATCTGCTAAGAAGACGGATAACAAGGTGTTAGGAATGTTGTTTTCCGAGTACTTCATATTTGTAAGAACGTAGAACTAATTTTTCCCTCCAATAGTGTTCTATTGATTATTTTCATTTGTTAATTCAGTTTCAAAATGTATACGACTACGCGAATAACATAAGAAATATACTTGGGTTTTAACTGAATATCAAAACTCTCTTGAAACGTTACGATGACGCACGCCATTGCAACAGGATAAAGGAAATAATAGGCAGCAAATCTGTGGAAAATAGATTCTAAACTGATGAGTTCAATGAAGCAAAGATACAATAGCAAAACTATTCATTTCAAAAAAGATGAAAGGATGATATATATCTTTATACGCGGCATTCCAAACGCTAAAACATGCATTCACAGAATGAAGCAATAATGGTAGTTTATAAGTGTTATCACTTATGATGTATCATTTACAATGTGATCAGCAAACGTACTTATTTGTGCACATGTTTGCTAGGCTAATCTAAACCTCCACTTAACCGAACCAAAGGAGAGCAAGTCATTTCGGATAATGCAATTTTTTATTTCTGATGATTGTTGCCAATGATTTTATGTAGCGACAGCTAGAATTTATTCTAAATGCATGTTAGAATGTGTAATAGAAACTACCACTACATGCACATCGGTCCTACCATGTCGCAGTGGAGCAGAGCGTGTCAGCTCACGTTCCCGGTCACGGAAGTTTCCTGGTTCAATTTCATCCATGTGTGTGCGGCTTTTAAGCCGGATATTCCTCCAGTTTTTAGTTCATAGAATTCCCAGTTGTAAATAGAGGTAGCACAAAAGGTCCTTTGGTGGAAGTGCGGGAGCCGTCGGTCACTCTCCATATATGTTATTATTATTATTATTATTATTATTATTATTATTATTATTATTATTATTATTATTATTATTATTATTATTATTATTATTATTATTATTATTATTATTATTATTATTATTATTATTATTATTATTATTATTATTATTATTATTATTATTATTATTATTATTATTATTATTATTATTATTATTATTATTATTATTATTATTATTATTATTATTATTATTATTATTATTATTATTATTATTATTATTATTATTATTATTATTATTATTATTATTATTATTATTATTATTATTATTATTATTATTATTATTATTATTATTATTATTATTATTATTATTATTATTATTATTATTATTATTATTATTATTATTATTATTATTATTATTATTATTATTATTATTATTATTATTATTATTATTATTATTATTATTATTATTATTATTATTATTATTATTATTATTATTATTATTATTATTATTATTATTATTATTATTATTATTATTATTATTATTATTATTATTATTATTATTATTATTATTATTATTATTATTATTATTATTATTATTATTATTATTATTATTATTATTATTATTATTATTATTATTATTATTATTATTATTATTATTATTATTATTATTATTATTATTATTATTATTATTATTATTATTATTATTATTATTATTATTATTATTATTATTATTATTATTATTATTATTATTATTATTATTATTATTATTATTATTATTATTATTATTATTATTATTATTATTATTATTATTATTATTATTATTATTATTATTATTATTATTATTATTATTATTATTATTATTATTATTATTATCATTATCATTATCATTATTATTATTATTATTATTATTATTATTATTATTATTATTATTATTATTATTATTATTATTATTATTATTATTATTATTAATATTATTATTATTATTATTATTATTATTATTATTATTATTAATATTATTATTATTATTATTATTATTATTATTATTATTATTATTATTATTATTATTATTATTATTATTATTATTATTATCATTATTATCATTATTATCATTATTATTATTATTATCATTATCATCATTATCATCATTATCATCATTATCATCATTATCATCATTATCATCATTATCATCATTATCATCATTATCATCATTATCATCATTATCATCATTATCATCATTATCATCATTATCATCATTATCATCATTATCATCATTATCATCATTATCATCATTATCATCATTATCATCATTATCATCATTATCATCATTATCATCATTATCATCATTATCATCATTATCATCATTATCATCATTATCATCATTATCATCATTATCATCATTATCATCATTATCATCATTATCATCATTATCATCATTATTATCATTATCATTATTATCATTATTATCATTATTATCATTATTATCATTATCATTATTATCATTATTATCATTATTATCATTATTATTATTATTATTATTATTATTATTATTATTATTATTATTATTATTATTATTATTATTATTATTATTATTATTATTATTATTATTATTATTATTATTATTATTATTATTATTATTATTATTATTATTATTATTATTATTATTATTATTATTATTATTATTATTATTATTATTATTATTATTATTATTATTATTATTATTATTATTATTATTATTATTATTATTATTATTATTATTATTATTATTATTATTATTATTTATGCTACTATTTGATGCAGTATTAAAATATGCGTTGCCGTGTCATAAAATCATTAATTATTTGTCTAAGCTTTTTTCCCCGCAATGTTTGTGAAGAGCGTCTCGTCACTGTTTCATATATATGTATATATATATATATATATATATATATATATGTGTGTGTGTGTGTGTGTGTGTGTGTGTGTGTGTGTGTGTGTGTGTGTGTGTGTGTCTTTATCGATTCACTTTGCAGCTTACACGTCTTGAAGTTCTCTGTTACTGTTGTTTGACTAGCTAATATTGTTAGCAATGACATTCCTTGACATTCCAGTATGCGTGAGTGTGCTTTTAATATAAATAAGGATGCCATGGATACTTGATATCAAATATTTAATGAGAACTC
>CM060950.1:117564226-117696726 GCA_030765055.1 Mantis religiosa
ATAATAATAATAATAATAATAATAATAATAATAATAATAATAATAATAATAATAATAATAATAATAATAATAATAATATAGGTATTACTGTATATATTTATTTTACAATTACTCCGCATTATTACTTGTTTTGTTAATCTATAATGTAATTATTAATACTTTTACAATGAATTATAGTTTCCAAAATAGAAATCATAAACTCCGTACCTTATTTGTTTGGGTACCTTTAATATCCTTTAGGTTACTTTCCCGAAATTATTCTTGTAATTTGCAATGTGGAAGAACAAGTTATTCTCAACTAATAGGAAAACAAGTGCCAAATGTTTTCAGGTTGACATAAAGATTTAACGTCACGTCATCATTGGATTGTGGTTAAAGTTAAGAATAGTATTCATAGAAATATTACTTTAAATTCATATGAAAATTTAATAAAGCCTAGCTTGCTGCTACCTATAATTCTAAAGGTTTTTACAATAGTTCATGGAGGAATAAACGGAGGAACTGTTCTTATTGTTGGAAAATGAGGTTCAGTACTTCACAATCAGAGTCTCAATCTAAGGAAAAGTCTTTTGGAAATGTTTCTTATACAACTGCAGGATACGTCATTGTACCAGGTGGTTGACTGTTAAATGACGACAGAACTACGTAAATCTTTACAAATTCAAAATTTGCATATTTTTTCCAGCAAACAGGAACCTTATGGGAGAGAAAGATAAGCCACTTGTATTTTAGGTTTTAGCGTATTATCACTAAAAATTAAGGTGCACAATTTCCGACATCAAAGTAAAAATGGTCCCTTGAAAGAAATATTAGTAACTTTGTACATTATTTATACTTTTTCTTGGTAAATGGCAAATTTCTGTTTACTGGTTCCTTACTTGTGGATTGAGGGGTGATTTATTGCCATGGAAACAGACATAATTGCAGTCATGTCCCAAACTAGAGATGAGACAGGACAGTTTCCCCTTTTCCGCAAATGAGGGGATACATTCAGATTGTTACAGTCTTTATCCTGGTATCCTGTATGTGACTGTGATGTACTCCTTGAATTTTGTATAAACTGAGTTACAGCTATAGTTTTGTAAGAACCACTTCACAAATATTTTTATATGTCTTCCTTTCAGATTCGTCAAGGTAGAGCTTGCAACAAATAGGATTTAATCTCATTTTATAAATTGCCTGAGCATTATTATACCTTCTTTTCTGCTTGTAAGGAGTTATATGCGTATATAGACAGTCAGACAGGCAGGCAGAGTAGATGATATTAGGTCATATGAGATGAGATGAAATGAAATGAAAAAAAAAAAAAGACAGACGTGCATCTTTCTGTAGACTTAAGGTTTATTGGTGAAATGGTGATGTCTGGCACTGTATGTGAATCTAATATAAGATGCATAAAAACAGGAGTTAAATTATATATAAATTGAGGTTATTTCAGATGGCAGACAGCGTATCCCACAACACATACTCTTAAGTCATTACATGGATATCAGAACCAAAATTTAATCGCAGAAAGAAAAAAAAACTCGAAAGCAGTCAACATTACGGGATATAAATAGTGCTTCCAGAAATTATTTACCAAAAAAATCTGCGGATAAATTAACGAGTTGGAAATTACAGTACTTTTTCAAAATTGAAGTAGAAACGTGTTTTTATACTGTGGAGAAAAGAAATGAAAAAGGAAATTTTTACTGAACATCAAAATCAACGATGTCATGGATTTCTTTAGAGTTACTTTAGATCAATATATTGATGATATTGCTCCGTAGTATATAAACATTTCTGTAAATAAAATAATCTTGTGATATTAAACACAACAAAAATAGGTGTACCAGTTTTCTACAAAATATGACATAACTTGTACTTAGAATTAAGTTAATTTTCCCTACTGCAAGTCATAGTATTTATTTATGATGCCAAATAAAACTCTACTTTTGACACCTGTAAGTAGAAATTTCAGAGGCAGGAGGTTGAAAACCTAGTGTAGCATATAAAATCACTTTTCACATTGCCATATCATAGTAATATGCAATGGAAGGTTCCAGTCTGTTTTTATTTGGCCTTCGTTGTTGCTTCTACTTTTCTTCATTTTTTCGCCTTATGAATATAAAAATCTACGCACGTTTTCTACCTTGCAATATTGAAGAAATTTTAGTTGTGCAATATTTGCACCACTTTTTTAAATTTTATTTTAACAATTCCAATCTTATCCTTACTTCTGTGCCTACAAAACATTTTCTGGTTCTGCCAAATCGTTTTCTGAGTCATTCAAATAAAGTGCCGTTATATTAACTACCTACCGAAATACCTGGGATCCCATTGCTTCTCATCTATAGACAAAATATTCCTCGCTTAGCTTTCTCCAATAATTCATATAAAGTTAAATACTTGTACGGATTGTATTTCTTGGTTTCTTAATCAACTTCCGTGGTTAAAATCCCGGCCATGGCACCGAAATTTTTAGTTTGACTCTATCTCTCACAAACGTTTGCCTATACACGGCTAGTGTGAAGGAACGATTAATTTCCATAAATTAACTTAAATAAGAGTTTAGCGATAAAGCCTAGGACAAGTACTTACAATTGTAAGTCGCCACAAACGGTGTATCTCAATAACGAGAGCCCCTAGTGGTTTACCAGGAAAATATATAAGTCAATTGGAAAATTTAAAGTCATGGGGGCACGATGGCCATCGTAGCTCAATGGATAAGAGTGACTGGACGGAATCCAGAAGTTTCGTATTCAAATCCCGCTGTGACATTGAATTTTTCAGTTTGATTCTATCTCTCCAGAACCATAGCCTATACACGGCTAATGTGAAGTAACGACTAATTTACATCAATTAACTTAAATAACCCAAATATTTAATTATCATTTCCAGGTGTTCTTAATTACTTATGCAGCTTAAAAATGTTGCTGTATATTGACATATTTAAGACAAACCTATGGATTAATATTTGATAGAAAATCGTTAATACATATATCATATCTGTTTTTGTAATATGCCTTCTAACTAACATTTGATTGAGTTGGGCCTATGTATCAGCTAGAAGGGTACATGGCTGTTATGAGTAAGGTGCCAGGTTCAATTACGGGAGTGCGAATTTCTCTCTAGACACGCTTATTCCTTATGCTCCCCGAGTATGGAAATGCATTTGTGTGTGTGTGTGTGTGTGTGTGTGTGTGTGTGTGTGTGTGTGTGTGTGTGTGTGTGTGTGTGTGTGTGTGTGGGATAGAATGTACCAAAAAAAAAGATATGCAAGTTAACACTATTGTCGATTGACAAATATGTTCTGCGCTTAAAAGGCCGTTGCTATAGCCACTGCAGTTAAAGGCGACTACAAAAATTTAATGAGAAGGACTGTACGTAGACTTCCTTATCTTTCATTTTTGAATTAATCAAAAGTTTTGTGATTCTATCCTAAGAGTGACAGAAATGTAGTAAATGTCAAAATGGTTATCAAGTTCCTTTTAATAAAATAATTAATGTACTAGATTTATAACTCGAAGTTAACTTAAGTGTAATGAGTAGAGAAAACGCTGATAAGACCTTTGCAAATTAATGGTACTAACTCAAGTCATGAAGTACAAGAAGAATAAAAAAGCGAAGACAGATTGACGGCTGGAAGGAACATTGGCTGAAATAGAACACGAAGGGGTACATTTTCCCTCCACAAAATTGAATTAAATGAATCACGAAATTGAGAATATACTAGGTGGGAACAGTATTCAGTGGTGTTGAAGATTGGGGTGGGGGAGGGATGGCGAAAGGGTCAGTTCGTCACACCATAACTGTGTATGTGTGGCCCACAATGTATAATTCAGATAGTGTGTGGCGTGCTTACCTAAACTGGATAAAAAAGGAAAAGAATTACTTGGGGGTGTGGGTAGGGCGAAACACCGCAACACTTTTCAATTTACATGGAAACTCGTGCGTGCTCTTTATCACGCGACACGTGAACTTTGTGTCATATTCTTTTGCAACAATCTCTCTGCGGTCTAGCCTTCGCTTTATACCCGTCCATCCTATTAACACAAGTTTCTCTTTTTATCTCGCTTATCTAAACGGATGTCGTGCTTCTTTCACTGCATCATAAACGGAGATAGCAAGAAAAGGAATGGGGAGGTCGGGAAAACAAAACACAAATGCAATGACTTGGAAACCAAAAGACGCAAAGAGCACCGGCAACATACATGTTTAAAAGGAAGAAACAGATAACGAGTTTTAAATTGCTTGCTGAGCCATTAAAAATCAAACGTGTACAAAAACCAGAAATGCATATTTTTAAAATAGTAGAAGAAAGAAGAGCGCACAACTAAAGAGTGCTTGATATAACATTCTTACACGTTGTATACAGGATCACATTTTGTGAATGAAGCAAAATAAAAATAAATAAATTACTGTTTCTCTTACTCTGTGTATCAAGTAGGGTAAATATTGTATTCCCTACCAAGTTCAATATCAAATTTCACCGAAAATACTTGTTTCAGAAACTCCCTCAATACAAAAAAGTATACTTTTTCTAAAAAAAAATAGTGGAATATGTTTATATGATGTCAACAACATGACTCAAAAACGAAAGGTGAATTAAATAACCAAACTTCGTATTTAAGTTGAGCTCTTCCAAGAATGCCACCCAAAGATTTTCAGGAAAATACCTAATACCACAAATCATTCTTTACTTGAACATTTTATAAGTAAAAAATGGCTTAAACGATTTTGATTAAAATTTCACATGTTTAAGACATTTTCATGACAAATCAAATGCATGAATTGCATTTTACGAAAGTTTTCTCAGAAGACTTCATTTTAAATGGCTTTGGTTCAACTGATAAACCGCAAGATCATCGTCATCTTCACTCCATGGAACTTTGTCTGTTCCATTTTTTCACAGTAAATCTCTACGGGCCGTATTGATAGTCAGACTTAGTCCGGACCAACTTGCTTCTTCCGGCGGACTAACGGTGGACCATTTATTTTCTTATTCTTAAACCGGGATTAGCAATAGTCTGGAGACCAAAGACGTTGGTCCGGCTGAAATTTTGGTGCACCTCCGAAGGGTAGATTAAAGGCGGACTATCTTTGCAGTATGGAGGACAATAAAGTGATGAAGGTAGCTGTGGTGCGTAGAATTCGTGAAATAAGACGACGGAGGAAAACTTATCTATGAAGGACAGAAATTATTGGAAGTACGCAGAGCTAAACTTCAAAAGCAGATACTGGTTTAGTAAAGCGAAAGCCAGAAAGCTGATAGAAATGAGTCGTCCTAACCTGTACGTCAGGGACAATAACCGAGGCCGGAGTATCTCAATTGATACTCAAATCCTAAAAGCACTTCGGTATTATGCAGGAGGAGGATATCAAGACAACACTGCTGACCTGCACGATCAGGCATCAGTAAGCCGCATTATCAGCAAACTCGTTATAGATTTCCCTCCATGCCTCCTGCTTTCTCACTTTTGTATTCGTCGACACGGATTTATTTTCTATAATGTTCATTCTTTTTTGGAGTAGAGAAAACATTGGTCTTTCTCTGACCAATTGATACCACGGTTCTTCATATTATCCATATTCAAAGCACACTTTGTCACCGAACCTGAAACAGCAGTAGCAACCGTACAAATGATTAAGAAATAGCTGTGAAACTACCACAGAGATTTATAAACATAAAGGTACACTGTGGTTTGTTTAGCATTCTATAGCACTCGTGCATGCGCAGAAGAACCTTTCTACGTCATATAACATTTACTCCGTGCTGGTCCACGGTTTTACTTGGTCCAAGGCTTTTAATCGTCTATGAATTCCAAAAAGTTAGACCGCGTTTGGTCCGTCCCAATTTAGTCGGAAGATAGTCTAAACCAAAATGATAACTATGAATACGGGACCTTACATTTCTTCTGCGGTCTGCCCACACATCTTCTCCCTGCTGGTTTATAATTTAGTGCTATTTTCGGAAGGCTATCATGTAACAGCTATTTATTTCTGTAGTGTTTTCTTTCTTTGTTTATAGGTTTCACATTCAGCTCTGTTCTTATTACATCATTATTTATGTGCTCTAGTTTTGTACATCCTTTTGTTCTTCTCAAGAATTTCATTTCACATCCCTGTATCTTACTTTCCATCTTCTTTGTTATAGCCCAGGCTATATGTAATAGCTCCATGCAATAGCACTGGCTTTGCCATTGTTTTATAAAATTTAATTCTTGTATCCTTTCTTGTTTCATTTCCTAAAGCGATGTGTAATGTTCCGCATATAGTTTGAAATCTTAACGGTTTCAGTTTAACATCTCTTTCTTTCTTTGAACCTGTTTTATATCCAAGATATCTGAAACTTGAGACCTGTTCTAAAGGTTGATCATCTAAAATAATGTTGATACCGAAATTAAGGGATGCAATAAGTAAACAATAGTAATGGATTTCAAAGAAATTGTGTATCTTGTTACATGTGCATGTGCAGGCAG
Source organism: Mantis religiosa (assembly GCA_030765055.1). Taxonomy (NCBI): domain Eukaryota; kingdom Metazoa; phylum Arthropoda; class Insecta; order Mantodea; family Mantidae; genus Mantis; species Mantis religiosa. The sequence continues at coordinate 117,570,688 of CM060950.1, forward strand.
GTACAATGGGTTGAATAGTTGTTTAAACAAAAGAAACGTAAGAAACAGTGTTCTTAGAAGGGTTCTAAATAGGTAACACTTGACTCGTTTGAGAAGGTATTCTTCGGATCCTTAATAATGGAATGACCGAGACTAATAATCACAATGGACAAAATAGTCACATAGGAGTTTTGGGTGAATAAAGAGGGCTTCAAGAGGTGAAATTTACACACACGCAGCTGTGCCCAGTGAGCGCACACAGTCCGCGGCTGGCAACCTATTAAGACGGTCCTCTGGTTCTGTCTTGGTCGAGGGCAGAGCAGAAGCGATGGGAAAAGATACTGTCGGTTCATACGTAACGACTTAAGTGTTATCGCGTACTAAGCAGTCCACATACGGTAACTCTGAACATTGATATATTGGTAACCCTTGGTCGGCAACTTCGAGTTTGATGTGATGATAAAAAGAAGCATTCATTAAACCAGTTTGAAACTTGCTTTCCAGTGTCATTAGAACCATCCTCACTCATACATATCCACGCATACCCCAAGAGTATCTCTTTGCTCTACACTGCGCATCAATTTTAGAACCTACTTGTTGCTCTTCCCAAAAAGGCCATTATCTTTACTCTTGTTTTAGAAGCATTAAAATCATTAAACCACAGGATATGTAGAATATCTTGCTAGCTCGCCTCCGTAACATAGGGGGCAAGTGTCTGGTTCACTTTAAGAGGTATCGAGTTCGAATCTCGGTTAGGGTGAGTTATCTGGATAAGGACTTTTCCAAGGTTTTCCCTTGTCTTGAAGTATGAATGTTGGGTAACTCTAAGTTCCATGGGTCTTGGGCTCATTTGAGGATCATTTCACCCGATGTGACCTACGTTGCATGACGTTAATTAAAAAAAAATCTTGCTAAATGAGACATATAGATCTCGTTAAAACTCAACACTCAAATGTCATTTCCAACACATTCATTGTTATTTACCTGAATATTCCTATGTTTATATTTTTCGCTAATAGGAAGTGGTTATTCATTTTTTATGTCCTGGCAGTGCAATGTGAGAGGAATTTCAAAGCCATCATATAGGAAGCATGTCTGAAGTGATCTACACTATTGTACTATATGTAATAAAATAAACTATGTAATAAAGCATGTCTACACATTATTATGTAGATTAACATAAAGTATATAGAAGAAAATAAATTTTCAAAGAAAAGTTTGTACAAGAGCCACTTGTACAAGTTAGAATTTCTCACGAAATATTTATATCATGTAGAGCAAATTTTTAAAATAGTAGCATATAATAACAGATTAATATCTTGGGCTAATTCTTCAATGTTCAAGAAGTGTTTGTACATTTCACACATTAAATCCTGGGTACTGTATAGAACTGTCAAATAAATCTATCTCAAGCGGTGCACTTTAGAAATTTTACAATGGAAATACGTAAGAGAGTATTCGTTTTGGATGTTAATGGTTGGCCTTCATGGGAATTATCCATTTGTATTACAAGCTCTCAAGTGCACCATCCCTCTTTTAAAACCGTGTGTACAAATAACACTTCTGAATTTATTTTTGTAATCTCACTTCAGCCCAGATAGGAGTTAAACTGCCTGAAATCCTCTGGCTACTTGCGATACTAAAATAAACCCATAGACACAATTCCTGAGGGTGAGAACCTTATCAGAGAGACCGAAGGACAATGCGTCCCTTTCCCCAAAGCGACGGTCCCAGAAAGGGACGGTGCAACTTCACTCTGTGGAGTTTCTGTATCAGTCACTCGGAGAGTGGAGTTAAATGTTTGTGTGCAGGTTGAGAGTGGATTTTGAATGGTGAGGCAGGATGGGATGCGACATGACGCTGCAACACACCGCCCCCTCGACGCCGCTGCACGGTCGATGTGGAAGACAGCCGCAAACGTGGCCCTTCTGTTCCCTCCAGGGCCACAGGAAGTGCAAACAACAAGGAGGCGGGAAATAGAGATGGACGGGAAGGGGGAGGGAGTGGAGGGGGTCATGAATATCTAGAGAACAGACTTTGAGATCAATAATAGGGTGAGAACGGAGGGGTCCGGGGCGGGGCAGGCGACGTAGACCAAGGCCGAGGGTAGTCATGTCAAACCCGCTGACGAGTTCAGTGACGAAACTCGAGGATCGCGCGTGCTGGCGAGGGGAAGGAGGAGTAGCTTCCGCGGTCCAGATTTTAAAAACGCATCCATTAGCTGAGGAAGCATGTCACACGAAAAAAAGTCGCTCCCCACAAAGCAAATGTTATTTATATCCGCGGAGGCCACCTTCTGCCCCGCTCTCCCTTCCTCTATATAAGGAAGAATGATTTGATAGCCTTGTTCTTCTATGTCCCTTCCAACACAAGCACGGGCACATACACACACACACTCACACCAGTATGCCTCCTAAAGTCGGCGTCAGCCCCTACAATGTCGCATGGACACCTCAAAGCTCTAATAGTTTTAGTAATGCGTTGAAAGAAATAGATCACTTCTGACGCTTATCAAGGTTTACCTGAATGTCACGTGATAAGATGCAGTTTTCTATGATTACATGTCTACTCAATTGACTCATGATACATACACTCGCCCCGGAGATTTCTGTTTTTTTTTCTTTTTTTTTCAGTACGTTTCTGAAAACCAATGCAGTAAAGTCTCAGTTAGTCGTTTATGAATTAAGAAGACTCTCATGGAGCTCTGACCGTTACTTAAACAAATTATATATTATTTAAAACAAGAAAACAAGAAATGAAACAAACGCATATATTAAAACGTAATAGATTATTTAGTCTACTTAAGTGCAATGACAATGAATTTTTTATAATTCAAATAAACAAGAAAAAAGATGATGTACTGAACTCAATAGACATTCTATACTCACTGTTTTCCAAACTAATATTAAAAGCCCTTATACTTGTATCCGCTTCACGTCTCTAGAGAAAAATGTTTGTAGAAATAGTGTCAGCCACATAATACTTCTTACAGTCACAATGGACACAGGAACATACAGCAGGATTAAGCAATTGTCAAATCTGTTAAAACTTAAACGCTATGTGAAAGCTTTGAGATTCAGTTTTCTTTGTAAGGCAAAGAAATAAAAAAAGAATACCTACTTTCTGATTGAGTGACGAATACGTATCTACCTATTTAAAAATTGAAACCAACCACGTGAATTATTTCGGAAGTACTTAGCTTCACAATAAATAAATATATTTGATCTAACAAATCATGAGCTATAATGACATCAATATTTTCTTTGGAGTAAGCTTTTACCTGGCTATTATGGTTTACCAGTTATATAAAAGTCAGCCAAAATGAAAAGGGCACCCCGGGATTTGCCAGATTTACATTTATCTTTTAATGTAAACCCTTTTAAAAAGAGGTACTTTAATTGAAATCGTCATTTTTTTAAAAATCGAAATATGAAAATATTGCCATGTAAAGAGTAGTTTGGAAAGGCAAGATTTTCTTGAAGATCTGTATGAGCATGAACCCTTATAAGATGCTGAACTCAAATACCAAGTTTGGTATTTAACCGAGTTTTCGTTTTTCAGTTGCCTATGCTGTTTGCAGAAAGACAGAACATTAATGAATGTTTGGTGTTTAAAACCCGCTTTTACTACATGCGGCATCGCAGGCGGTGACCTGATGTTACATGAAATGTAGATGGAGCACCGGTGGAATCAGATGGCTGGGGAAACCAGAGATCCTGGAGAAAATCCGCCCCAGTGCCGTGTTGTCCACCACGAATGAAAATTTACTGTCGCCTGGGATCGAACACGTGCTGCCTTGGTGAAAGTCATGTGGTCTAACCACTCGAGCATGGCGCGGCCGAAAGGCAGAAAACATGCTCTCGTGCGCACATATACCTACACAGACTTTTAAATGTCTTTTTTAGATTGGGGTAAATCTAAGCATATAATTTCGCTGAAAACCTGAAATGCAATTTTCGGTTGGAAAAATTATACAACAGTATCTATTTCCTACAATATGAAGTAAGGAATGTATAACTTCAGAGTGCCGATTCCTTACCTTGGTTTAAAGACATAATCAAATTTTCCTTCCAAAGATACAATACACAACTCAGCTTTTACATTAAATATTAAAAGACTAACATATGTCGCATATGGAGCCAGAAGTATATAAGCTATTAATGAGAAAACGTATAATTGCGTAAGTTCGGTACCCAAACATTTAGGTATAACTGCGAAAATCTTAGATGTAAATGAACACCAAGGGCTTCAACTATATATACAGTATCCGAATACTTAATCCACTAATAACCTAAAATTTACTGCATGCTTGCGAAAGGGCAATTTGAGATACAGAGAGGACAAAAATGACTTAGAAATACCTACATGAAGGCATTTGGTGTAACAAATTTAACCGATTCCAGAACAGAATAGTTAATTGCATTCCTCCAGTTTACTGAAGTTACATTGCAATCGTTTGCGGAATTCACACTTAAGCAGCAAGAAGCTCAGTGAAAATCAAGTTGTTATCAAGCTGCGTTTCATGTTATTCTATGGCAACCTCAATAATCACTTACCTTTATAAATGTCTTATAATTAATACAAACATCACGTTAAACATTAAAATGTTTTTGAATATCTTTTTCTGCTCTCAATAACTCTCCGGAATGATATTACAAAAGCTGCAAGTATGCTAGATAGTTGAGCGAAAAAGAATATATTTGGAGGGAAATGGAGGGGAAAAGAATATATTTGCCAAAACCAAGATGAAATCCATTTTATATAAACCTTTATTACTTTGTCTGTGTATACAAATAAATTGATTGTCCTGACAAACTCACTCTAACAAGCAATAAAAAAGCAGCTTGCGTAACATTCTTTAAGCGTCATATTTACAGTAAGTAGGTACAGTAAAAATTACTGTATTTTATGTCCATACTGAACGCAGGCAGTTTTTTCTGTGACCCGGATTCGGGAGGTCTGGATTCGATTCCCGTGGCCGACCTGCCTGGCCCATAGTATTTTTAGGGCTTTCCAGGGTCGCCAGGCGAATGCTGGATAGGTTAATTATATCCCCCGAATTTCGCGTCCCTCCATTTCATCGCCATTATCATTCCACATTATCTCTCCTATGCTGATCTCTTTCAGGGTAAAAGTGCGGCGGGAGTCACAGCGGTGCCGGTCAGGATGATATGCTCTGAGCGAAACACTTCCTCTTCCGTTAGGACCTTTGCCACTCTCCAAACTGGCTGCTGGGAACACTTCCGAACCACAGTAGTGGTGAATGTCTTAGCCTTGGCCTACCGGGGATGTTTCCATCTAGGTAAACTGTAGGGACTCTACCCTCTGCAATGTTTTGGCTCTTTGGGACCCCCGCCCTCTAGCTCCTCTCGCCCCTTTCTTACTCCCGGGGATGCCCCACTTCAAGACAGGCCGCAGTGCCGTATCCCCCCCGTAGTAATCCTAATCCTAATGTCCATAGGCTCAATATTTTCTTTTGTTGTATGAAACAGGATAGTAAATATTGTCACCCGAACATCAGAACTCCCGATAGAACCGGCCAGCAGTAGGGAAGCATTCAGAACACGCCTACCCATTTGTCTCGTGTCACTAACCGAACGGATGATTAGGAGAGTGGCACGAGCCCTGTACCGTCTCTTTCCCCTCCCAACAGACGTCTGGAAACCTCGGGATAATTGTGCGCGCCGCGAACCTTCCAGAGACGGCGATCTTCCCTATATAAGGCCTGCAGTTGGCGAGTCAGTTCAGTTCCTGGCGGGCAGCCGTGAGGAGCGCCGGGTGAGTGAACGGATCGGAAGACTGTGTACGTGTATCAGAGGAGTTGTACGTAATTGTGAATGTAAGGTGGACCTGTGACAGACGAACTGGTGAATTGTAATTGTGTGCGCTACGTAATTCTATGTAATCGGCAAGTGTTCCAACTGTAATTCGGTGGAAATAAAGAACATTTTGAGTTTGTGCAATTGGACTTTTAATTTCACTAACCCACAAAGTCACAATATTTTGGAGCTGTATCTGATAGTGCTGCATAGGCTTTGGGCCATTTGTATGAAACGTGATTGGTGTTTCTGCTGTGCATGAGAATAGCGCTACTAATATTGCAATAGCAATAGGTAATGATGACATCCCGGGAATAAAATATATAATACAAATGCTAAAGACAATACTTCGTTTTAACTGCAATGCACAACAACGAACATAAAGTTGAGAAAGAAATAGCCTAATGTTTATGTCAGAAAGCCCCATATATACCATAGACAATACGGACCTTATTAATTAGGAAACATTGTAGGCTTCTTGGCAAATAAATGGTCGTCAGAAGGGGAAATGAAAACCTATTCCAAGCGAAAGTATGATATCGCTGCATCTCCACTCTGCAGTTGGCGGAAATTAAATTTTCCTTGTCAGAATCTGGATGTTTCCTATACAGAGAACAACAAAATCCTGGAAGTGCGACTACTGTGCTATACTCCATGCTATAGAATTGTGTGTTTAGAGAAGCCACTATGATTCGCTGATGTAACAGCATATCAAGGGAGCATATTTCAACTTTTGGCTTGATTCATTTTGCTCACAAAGAGGGAAAGGTCATTCACTTGCCTGGCTGTTTGGCATCCAATACACCAGGTACTTTTGAGTTTAAAATATCGGGACAAATCCATGTGGATATGACTTTCACTGTGCTTGAGGTAATTTATGAAGCATAACAATAAGCTTAGATTCCTCGGTCAAAATTTGTTTGCTTCTGCATGTAACTCTAGGTGAGATACCGAATATCACTGAGATAAAAATATAATACAGTTGGCTGGTTCTTATTCTCTTTTAAGGAAGTAAATTGTAACATTTATATTTTCAAATAAAGTCAATGAGACTAAAATCATTATTCTAACTGATGACTCCTAAATTTGGTAAAATTTCGTCTCTTTACTGCAATAGCCGGAGTACTCTGTGAGGTTTGAAAGCTCTGCAGCGCAAGTACTTATAATTAATTGAAAAAGTATGCTGAAAAATTGATTTGAAAATTAACACAGCAAATAATTTTATTATAGTTACAGGATATTGGATGAAACGATGGTATAGGTTGAAATATAAGAATGACAGAATCATTTATATCCGTCTCTTCCCCTTGGATTTTTCTCTTCCTTCATCTTGTTAATAATATCATAATTAATACATTTATCTAAATTTTCATTTATCGTTCGAATGAGTTGAACGTGCCCCACCTGGAAGTCCTGTCCGTCACCCACCGCCGCTGGGAAACACTGTTCTAAATAAGAAATATAGATAATATAAATAGAGAAGTGGAGAAAGAAAGAGAAAGAAAGAAAGAAAGAAAGTAAGAAAAACAAAGAGAAATAAAGAGAAAGAAACGGAGAAGGAAAGAAAGCAAGAGAGAAAGAGAAAAAAAAATAAAGGACAGAAAGAAAGAAATGAAGCAAGAAAGAAAGGAAGGAAGGAAGGAAGAAAGGAAGAAAAAGGAAAGAGAAAAAGAAAGAGAAAGAAAGAAAGTAACGGAGAAGGAAAGAAAAAGAGAAAGAAGGAAGAGGAAAGAGAGAAAGAGAGAAAGAAAGAAAGAAAGAAAGAAAGAAAAAGAAAGAAAGAAGGAAAGAAAGAAGGAAAGGGAGAAATTAATAAAGGACAGAAAGAAAGAACTGAAGCAAGAAAGAAAGGAAGGAATAAAGAAAGGAAGAAAAAGGAAAGAGAGAAAGAAAGGAAGAGAAAGAAAGGAAGAGAAAGAAAGTAACGGAGAAGTAATGGAGAAATCAAAAAGAAAGAGAAAGAAAGAGAGAAAGTAAGAAAAACAAAGAGAAATAAAGAGAAAGAAACGGAGAAGGAAAGAAAGAATGAGAGAAAGAAAGAGAGAAAGACAGAAGGAAATAAAGGACAGAAAGAAGGAAATGAAGCAAGAAAGAAAGGAAGGAAGAATGAAAGGAAGAAAAAAGGAAAGAGAGAAAGCAGGAGAAAGAAAGAATGTAACGGAGAAGGAAAGAAAGAAAGAGAAAGACAAAGAGAGAAAGAGAGAAAGAAAGAAAAAAGAATGAAAGAAAGAAAGAAAGAAAGAAGGAAAGAAGGAAAGAATAAAGGAAAGAAAGAAGGAAAGAAAGAAACAAAGAAAGAAAGAAAGGAAAGAAGGAATAAATGAATAAATAAAGGAAGAAAGAAAAAATAAAGGAAAGAAGGAAAGAAAGAAAGAAAGAGAGAGAGAGAAAGTAAGAAAGAAAGAAAGAAGGAAAGAAAGAAAAAAATGAAAGAAAGATAGAAAAATTAAAGAAAGAAAGAAAAATGAAAGAAAGAAAATTGAAAGAAAGAACGAAAGCAAGAAAGAAAGAAAGAAAGAAAGGAAAGAAAGAAAAAACAAAGAAAGAAGGAAAGAAAGAAAGAATGAATGAATGAAAGAAAGAAAGAAAGAAAGAAGGAAAGATAGAAGGAAAGAAAGAATGAAAGAAAGAATGAAAGAAAGAAGGAAAGAAAGAAAGAAAGAACAAAATAAAGAATGAAAGAAAGAGAGAAAGAAAGAAAGAAAGAAAGAAAGAAAGAAAGAAAAAAAGAAAAAGAAAGAAAGAAAGAAAGAAAGAAAGAGAGAGAGAGGGAGGGGGAGAGAGAGAGAAGAGAGAAGAAAGAAAGAAAGAAAGAAAGAAAGAAAGAAATGAATAGAAAGAAAGAAAGAAAGAAAGAAAGAAAAGAAAGAAAGAAAGAAAGAAGGAAAGAAGGAAAGAAGGAAAGAAGAAGAAAGAAAGAAAGAAAGAAAGTTAGAAAGATAGAAGAAGAAGAAAGAAAGAAGAAAGAAAGAAAGAAAGAAAGAAAGAAAGAAAGAAAGAAGAAAGAAAGAAAGAAGAAAAGAAAAGAAAGGAAAGAAAGACAGAAAGAAAGAAGAAAGAAAGAAAGAAAGAAAGAAAGAAGAAAGAAAGAAGAAAGAAAGAAAGAAAGAAAGAAAGAAAGAAAGAAAAGGAAAAAAGCTTTACTCGGTTTTCTGCAGTCAAATGCTGATAAGTTTTTCAGTTTTGCTAAGTAAATGTTTTTGATGCTGTAGCACTTCGGGTAATAAATAACAATTATTGGCCCTTTTAAGTACTAAATAATTAAATTGATTACTTAGAGCGTACTGTGTATTTTATATTTTACTCTTTTTTTGTTAATTTAATTGAAAAAGATATTCAAATCTACAGTATATCGGAGACACATGTATTCCGATGCGAGCAAGACTGACCTACGGGAGTGAGGCGAGTTTCTTATCAGTCAGTTGTGCCAGGATTTTTCAGTTTCCTTATACCTGACCAGCGAGTTCGGCGCACAGGTATTTAAGCCTCAATGGAAAATAAAACAGTTTTGCCACATGAAACGTAGGTGGTTTTATATAACTCTTTAGTATCAACTTAAGTATTTATTGATCCTTTTTAACGGCGTTATTTCCTCTCTCCCTGTTCCCCCCTCTCTCTCTCTCTCTCTCTCTCTCTCTCTCTCTCTCTCTCTCTCTCTCTCTCTCTCTCTTCTCTCGCATACACACACACGCACGCACACACACACATCTCATCCATTTTAAAATCCCTTCCCTCTTTTTAAATGCATTTCCAATTCTCAAAGTAGTAATTTTATCTGGAACGAAATATTTCCACCTTTCATAGGTTAGCGATAATTAATATAATATTAAATTGCGTGGTATATAAAATTAAGTGTATCTTGTTTCGAAAATAAATACATTAATTTAACGACCAATAAAATAGATTAAATAATTATTTTGTTTGATAATGACAGTTCAAATACAAAATCACGTTAGCGTCACTGGCATGTCGGAGGCTTCCCGCAGGTGTTCTTTAAATGTCAGTAAAACTGATATGATGCATTTCACTTTTAGCCACACGTAGAAACCATCGACCTAGACCACCCGCCTCGGTAGCGTAGATGGTAGCATGTCTGCCTCACGTTCAAGAGGTCCCGAGTTCGAATCTCGGTCAGGGTGAGTTACCTGGATAAGGCTTTTTCCGGGGTTTTCCCTTATCCTGATAGACGAATGTCGGGTAACTCTAAGCTCTATGGATCCCGGACATATTGAACATCATTTCACCCATTTCATTCATCGTCCGATATGACTAAATGTTGGAGGACGTTAATAATAAAAAAAAAAAAAAAAAAAAAAAAAAAAAATACGAACTAGACCGGGCTTTAACTCGCAACGTTGGGATCAGAATGCCAGCATCTAAGTCATCCTTATCAGCTTTAAGTCACCGTCTTCGTCGTAGTAGTAGTGACGAAGACAATAATAATAATAATAATAATAATAATAATAATAATAATAATAATAATAATAATAATAATAATAATAATAATAATAATAATAATAATAATACCAAAGGAAACCTGAAAGATCAAATAAGAGTGTAACGCTAATCTAATATTCAGCTATAACATTTAACAGTTAAACATTTAAGCAAGAAATAGTTTATATATTTGAAGCATCTATTGTTGCAAACATTGTGCAGCAATTATTTGCTCTAGATGCTGTGTAACAAATTAACACAGAGATCACGAAAAATCAACTGTCATGTAGATGCTGTTGCTGGGACCCGTCGGTCTAACAACATAGTGCTAGCAATCCCTTCATTAATTTAAAGAATGTTTTAAAATCTCCGTCCTCCAGAGAACTGGTCTACGTAGGCCATAGAACGGTCACTGTGGTTAAAGGGGCATGTGGTCGATGAACTCTGTGATTGGTACCTACTTTCTCGGGGTCAAAGGTCACATTTACTCTATAGCTATAAATGCAGTCATAGTGCAGAATTCCAGAGAGGATCCCTTCCGCCCTTCTACGTCAATCGCGAGGCATATGGGACTTCAGATAACGCGTTCAACTGTTAGAATGCGTCTTCATGCCGCCGGGATCCACACTAGGAAGCCACCTCGAAAAGAGAACCTCACAGAAGCACATCAAGCTACTCTTGTGGGATTTGCTCTCCAGTCCCTTCCAATGTCTCAGACATTCTGGGACACTGTAATATGGACTGACGACGAAGTGTTCTCATCCGACGAAGAGGGAAGGATGATACTTTTGGTGTCCAGACAAGACACGCTACAACCCAGTACTCGTAGTGACCACAGCAAGAAGCGGCAGAATTAGCCCAGCTTAGAGCTGGATGCTGGCTGCCGGTGTGGGTCAACTGGCCCGTGTATCCCCGAGAATGAATTCTGAGGAGTATGTGGAGGTGGTAGACGGCTCCATGTTACCAGGGATTCGTTGCATATATCCTGAGGAATATATGCCTATCATTAACTATGTTCATGATAACAGCAGCATTCATACTTCAGAATTTACCCGAGATTGGATAGAACAACTTCCTGGAGTTTCTCCTCACCCTTGGCCAGTACAATACAATATAATATATTTAATTTATATTAATATATATTAATATATATTTAATATATATTTAATATATTATATATATTTGGTTGATTTAAGATAATTGAACGGAATTTCAGTTATAACAGTCGCTTATGGCGTTGATAACAGTCAGAGTTTGAAAGTATTTCACAGGATACCAGAAACTAAGAATATCGCTTATTTATAACATTTGAGAAACGTTTCTACATATTTTCTATAAAGTGAAACTGTCGCCGGATTGGCACATTTGCGAGTGTTGGCAAAAACCAGGTCAATATTCGTTCACTCCTTCAGCAAGACCTTGAACTTGCAACTACAGACGTAGGCTGCATAAATATTTGTATGTCGGATACGAACTTAAATGTAAAAGGGTGCCCTATATACATAGGATTAGCCTTTTCTATTTATTTTTAATATTCACGACGAACACATCGTTGGCTTCATCAAGTATCTTGAGGGCCTTCAAGAAGAGACACCATCCCTGATTCACATCACTTTCGAAGTGAATGATCCAGACTCGAGAATTCCTTTCTTTTACTCACCCAAGGTAGAGCTAATCACTTTTTATGGCTGGCATTCAAACATGTGGGTGGAAATGGAATGTCATGTGGGAAGAATGTACAAACCTCACAGACATTTAGGTTGGGGAGATGCGGTGCATATTGATGAAGTTGTACGCAAGAGGGAGAAATTTTCTTTAGCATCTGCTGAAAGGAGCAAGCGCCTGTTGCAGCTAAAGAGCAAACCTTACTCTCTCATTTTCTCTTCTTTTGGCTTCAGAGCTGATTTCCTAACTATGCTATCACTAGTCAGAAAACAATTGCTTCTACAAAATTCGGGCGTGTACTTTGGATGCAAACAAAATTCTCGGACTTTTACGAAGGCGAGAAGGGAAGATCTTTAAGAATGGACACTGAAGAAACAGGATTGCCATAAACGTTAAGGGGAGACTAAATTGCCAAAATATGTAATTTTACGTTTTTATACCCTCTAATACACGGAAATTTTCTCTATAACTTGATTTATGTTTTATTACCGAAAACTACTTATGTTTAAAAATGGTACTTCATCTTTCATTTTGTACTCTGAATACTGCATCATCTTACAGAGAAAATCATTATTTCTGTGATCTTTGGACAGAGGGATAAAGTGATCTTTTAGGATAAGGTTTGCTCTCAAATTGGTACAAATACCAAATATATTGACATCTATATATTCAGGCCATGCGATCGTTCTTTTTTAACATGCATGCGCTTTTCTCCACTTTTATTTTGAAAGGTCCTTCCTTTGAATGATATATTCTGATATAACCGACCCATTTTCTGAAAAACTATTGATGATATCTAGATACCACTTTTATGTGATAAACACAACCGCTCAATCATATTACCGATCTACTTTGGTGATAAAACGTGCGTTAGTATATTTTTAAAATTTATTTACTTACAAATGTTGCTAAATATATATGTTTTATATATATAAGATAATAGCTTTAGTTTCCCCTTTATTTGTGTCATGTCAGACATATTGTGGTCTTGAGTCAGTTTAGTTAGTGTTAGTTGTGTGCTAGCTTACGGTTCACGAGTTCGGGGATTCAAACTCGGCGGAGGACGATCAAAATTTTTAGGGCGTAAGAATTCGTAGCATGGCTTCCTTCGGAAGGGAAGTAATGTCGGTGGTCCCGTGTCGTAGATTTACAGCACGCAAAACAACCTCAAGCTTGTTAAGTGCTGTCTGAGCAAAATTAAGCGGTTTTTCACACTCAAGATAGAATAGGACGCTGATAATAACAGCAGTTAAAGCCCGCCTCGCTAGCATAGATGGTAGCGGTCTGTTTCAGGTTCAAGGGGTCCCGAGTTCAAATGTCGGTCAGGGTGACTTACCTGGATAAGGTATTTTCTGGGATTTCCCTTATCCAGATAGACGAATACTATATTTATTATTATTATTATTATTATTATTATTATTATTATTATTATTATTATTATTATTATTATTATTATTATTATTATTATTATTATTATTATTATTATTATTATTATTATTATTATTATCATCATCATCATCATCATCATCATCATCATCATCATCATCATCATCATCATCATCATCATCATCATCATCATCATCATCATCATCATCATCATCATCATCATCATCATCATCATCATCATCATCATCATCATCATCATCATCATCATCATCATCATCATCATCATCATCATCATCATCATCATCATCATCATCATCATCATCATCATCATCATCATCATCATCATCATCATCATCATCATCATCATCATCATCATCATCATCATCATCATCATCATCATCATCATCATCATCATCATCATCATCATCATCATCATCATCATCATCATCATCATCATCATCATCATCATCATCATCATCATCATCATCATCATCATCATCATCATCATCATCATCATCATCATCATCATCATCATCATCATCATCATCATCATCATCATCATCATCATCATCATCATCATCATCATCATCATCATCATCATCATCATCATCATCATCATCATCATCATCATCATCATCATCATCATCATCATCATCATCATCATCATCATCATCATCATCATCATCATCATCATCATCATCATCATCATCATCATCATCATCATCATCATCATCATCATCATCATCATCATCATCATCATCATCATCATCATCATCATCATCATCATCATCATCATTATTATTATTATTATTATTATTATTATTATTATTATTATTATTATTATTAAAATTGAAACATTTGTTAAGAACCAGTATACAATATTTGATGACGCTTTTAATCCCCCGTTTTAATGATTGCCATGCTGACTTTACTTCACATAGCCATGGAGTCAATCTCAATAGAGAGTTAAAGAGGTTTAAAAGTTTTAGTATGGTTTCTTTCGGAAGGGAAAATACGCAGTTGTATTTTCTATGATATCTAATTCGATAAAGTATAAGGTAAAGGTTCTGAAAGAGTTTCATCGAGCAACTTAAGAAGCCCTACAAAGACGCAGCGCGTTTCGCAATTGAACAAAAGGAAATATATCGAGAAAATACTTATTTACACTGCGCTACGTATAGCTGTGTTCACACAGATGCGATGCCAATACGATATTGGTGCAGAGGAATTCTTACAACGATACAAGAGTCTACCATCCAGAATGTTAGGTAACAATAGAATACAACGTAACATTACTTTGTGTAACTAGTTACATAAAAACGTTGAAAAGTAAGTTAAGAATTAATGCAATTTGACTGCGAATGTGGTAATTATGAAACCCAATAACATAAGTGTTGCTGGTAACACAATATAACAACACAGTCTATATATTGAAAAATTGGAAGCTCAATCAAAGGATTGTATTTAAATTATTGTATTTAAGACGAACCCAGAACTCCGTTGTAACGGGTGAAGTTTTTAGGATAATGAAGTTGAAGAAGGAAAAGAATGTAAAACTATTACCGGAATTGGCGAGAAGAACAAAAGAGAAATGGTATAGAGAAATTACTAGAAAAGAGCAAAAGCTAACCTAAGATCTATCATACAGTAATAACCAGGGTATTAAATGCATAATGGACTAAGGCAGTAGTAGCTCTTACGTATGTAAAGAAAATTCCAAATTATATGACTAGTAATTTGGTATGTGTATACTGATAACCCTTGCATGTAACTATTAGTGCATTTTAACTGTGACAGCTATAAATTCTTAGATGCTAGGAAAACGACGTGATATCTGTGTAGTATACATTAGCCTTTCAGAATTGCCTGTCGTCACATCATATCAGTGGGATTGTAACTGAAGATAAGGATAGGTATAACCAGACCCAGCTCAGACTCAGTAATTGATTGACATGTACCTAAAGAGTTGAGATTGAATTGAAACAGGTAACTATGCAGCATAGATGCTATCTGAAGCAAAGAAAATGCTACATGGATTATATTATTGCCAACGCTTTTAATAGTGTATTCTTAGTTTGGATGATTACAAATGCAAAATGTGTAACTTCGGAACTTCAGAATGCATAGAAGTCTTTCACTGATGGAGAAAATTTAACTGGAGTGTAAAGGATATACTTCAAAAAGAGACATCTTGCGAAATTCAGTCTTCACACAGATATATTGCAACTGGCACTTCCCAGGAGGAAGGGATGAAGCGAGGGTACGACATGAGGTAGGCAGGTCATAGAGACGCGGAAGTCCCTAACAAGTGCTGAGACTTCCTCATCCCGACGCCAAGAACCACTGCGCAGCCACCAACACTCTGGACCCGATGTCGAAAAGCGTCCGCACATTTATGGACAGTGACCATAATTAAATGCTGCTCTGGGTACCCCAGAGAACAGCATTTAGAATGCGGAACATCCGCGCTATTTGACCAAGAGCATTCACACACCACGAGCCTAAGAAGGCATTTGAAAGTTGGTGAGGGAATTTAATGGAAGAAAAGATGCAAAGAAAACTGTGGTATGAAATGTAGAGCATTTACCTAAGTGGTAAGGATAAACCAGTAAAAACCCAAACCACACTGTGCAGTCAATAAGGATCAAACCTGTACTTCTCGAATACGAATCGCACATTTTACTGCGGATGCATTTCACTTGTAATTTAACTGTTTTTATAATAACTAATTAGGTTTTGTGAAAGGCTTGTTACTAAAAATTATTAAACCGTTATGTTGTTATTATTTGTGTTATTATGTTATTATTGCTGTTATTAACGCATTATTATTGCTCTGAATTATTTTGAGGAAGTATTAATAACTAGGCTACAGATTTCGCAAGCAGTTTGCTTCAGGTTTCTACACATGCGGCATTAAATCCGTCGCACAAAATGTAAACAGTCGTGGGTAAGAATCACAGGTAATGATGGGGCCACGATCAGTTGACCACTTCAAGCCTAAGATCGGGTGAATAAAAAAGTAGAGCATGGCAATGTTATCGACTAAGAACCATATGCTGCCTCATGTTTACATATTTACTATTATCTAATGCACTATATATGGTGCAAACAATGTATGCTACATGCAAATATTCTATTCAATGCTTATTTTATCTTGACAATATTAAGAATACAATTTTTAATAATATGAACAGGATTATCGTTTTAGTATACAATGCAACAATACCTATAGCTCGTATCTTTAGTGATACAATCCTCCATAAGAGGTATCTACATTTTTATTGTTAATTGCTTCTATACATGCATCTATTGGAATAAATCACCTTGCGCATCTTGAAGTAACTGAACGTGAATGTTTCACGATTTGCGGTAAGACGTTCCTTATATCGTGAATAAACAGCGTTCTACGTCTTGATAGAGGCAAAGCGATATAATTTGACGTCAGTATTCTACTGCTGAAAACAGCAGGACAAGGTAAAGTGTATATGCGCACAGACTGTCCAGGGAGTGGGGGCAGCGATGGAACCTCTGACGGCACTGCATAGAGACCAGTTGCAGTGCAACCTAATTTTTGTTTGCATTGGCGATAGCGCTTACGAAATCCTCAGCTTTCTAATAACATAATAGAGAAGAGAATTAGTTCATATCTGCCTATCCAAAATTCGAACATTTTTCCTAGGATGACGATAATCAAATAGTACAGGACATTCTTTACTAATTCAGTCTATTTTTCAACAGCAATCAATGCAAGCTCACCTATCTATTTGTTAATGTGTGGATTATCACAACTTTTGTTATCGCGCATTGGCCACGTCTGTACGATATTACAGGTGTATCTGAGTATGGTATTGTGTTTTGCGATAAACCCACAGTACGTATCGCATCCATACCGCGCCCCTCTAGGGGATTCTTTTGTTATTTAAATAATGCTTTTAATATAATAAACAAGAATTAAAGTGACAGATATAACCCACTTTTTGTCGGAAAAAAGCGGTTTGTGTCGAAACGTTCTATGTATTCAAAAACTGGAAACTCAGTCAAAGGATTATATTTAAATTATTGTATTTAAAGCGAGCCGACAACTCCGTTGTAATGAGTGAAGCTGGCAATATGGAAGTTCCAGGTTTAATTCTCATAGGTCGTCCACTTTGACCGGTATTTCATGGTTTTACTTGGGGTGATTTCTCATCGAGCTTAGTTTCGTTTCCATAGCTTCTTTTTCATTCCATTTCCTTTTTACTCTTTCAGATGTGATTCTAGGTTTCCTGGGGTATGGTAACGGAGGAATGATGGTGTAGATTCTAGAAGGCTGCTTGTTTGAACTATGGTTCATCGTTTTACCAGCGGCTTCAAATGTAGGATGAGTATTCCAACCTAAAACAACGGGCCTCTGCCCGTCTCTGTGGCCTGCCTGCGTATTTGCGGCCTCTATCCTTCTGTGGCTTCTTCAATTCAGCTCTCCCCCCTGAGGGTGATAGCCACAATATTTCTATGTAGGTTTAAGTGTGCGTTCGTTGCTCTCTCCATTGGATAACCTATACCTACTTATAAGTACCTATTTTACCTACAATGGGGCTTCTTTCCTACCTGAAGCGCAAAGAACCATACGAAGGTGTGCTTAAAATGCATATTGCTTATTACAATATGATAGTATGAATTATCAGCATGCGAAACGCAGCACTTAACAATCAAAATTTGTTGGCGCTTTAAATAACTTCTAACTCCAGTTTTTGATAAATACAAAAAAGACAAGAGTTAGTTACTATGTCATTTCTGATTATATCAGTTAATATGCTGAATATGTTTCACTTAAGCCAACAAAGTATTTTTAGCCTCTTGGTGTGCACTTGTTTATACAGTATAAGTCTTACATTAGGACTGTCAGTTCTCTAAGACTACAAAGTGAAGGTTCACAAGTAAAGTTACATATGCTCGCCATTTCAACATACGATTTCACTCCGTGATAAATAATCTGCTTTCCGCATCATATATACCGCTGTGTCTCTATATATTCCAAAGGTAATGTGTGAGACTCACATTAGGGAGGTCCCGGGTGTGATTCCTGATAACGACTCATGGTTTCCCTGGGACGTTTGGCGAATCCTGGTGGGATTCCTCACCTATCACGATTTTCCTATTGATCACTTGCTGTACCCATTAATCCTTTGGCTATCATATTTTTCAAAATTGAAGGATAGGACGCCGGCGCCGGCCTGTTACGGTTGGGTAATGGAGGCGTGTCTCGTTAATGTTTCTCCCTCTGACTTCTCATGCACACGCCTTCCCTTCTGTTTACCGAGGAGATTTCACTTAGGGTGAGTTTGTAGGCGAGCTTGAGCAGCTTAGAATTCTTTCAATCTGGAAACGTTAGGACTCCTGTCCACGCCTACGCACACTGGCACACGTATTTTACCACGATGCTCCTGCCTAGAAGCCGTGCACAAAGCAAAAAGGGCCACACTGTTACTCGTCCACGGCTGACGGAATCCCCCGACCCCATCCCCATGATATGCATTACTCAGGACAGATACCATGCGTTTGTTTATTTGCAGCCAACGTGCTCTGTCTAACTGATGTACAAGATACGTATATAAACACGATAACAGCACCATCAATCCAAGCACATTGCTAAATGTCCCGAATAACACCTTTACCTTTATATGGCAGCATAATACAGGCTCTGATGTCGGAACGCCAATTTAATTGCTAGAAAACTTCACTGGTGTGGCTCTTGATACTGGACTTTGCGAAAGCGGCAGTGATGCTGAATGAAGAAAAGTGGGTTTAGTCAGATGTGTATAATACTTGATCACTTCATTTATTTCCAATAACACAATTTCGAAGACTGAATGACTGCACAATATTGTAAGGCCAGCTGAGACAATATTTTGTCCTGGTACTGCAAATATTTTAGCATGTGTGTTTGTATGTTTTCTAATTTATACGCTGCTTTTAACTACAACGTCATATCAGCATGATATTAACTTGTATGCATTTGAGTTCTTAAATAGATCACACATATACACATACAGATATATATATATATATATATACTCACTGGCATACACACTTCTAGAAACTGGGTAGGATAGAAGGCAAGGAAATAAATTTGACTAGAGAGAAATCCATCATTCCCTAGCTGGAAATCGAACCTGACACTCCTCACATAGAAACCAAGTGCTACATTATTTTTTTTTCTTCTAATTTACGTCTTCCAACATTGAGTCATATCCGACGAAGAATGGAATGGGTAAAATTATATTCAAATGTGCCCAGGGTCCATGGAGCTTTGAGTTGCCCAACATTCGTCTTTCAGAATAAGGGAAAACCCCGGAAAAACCTTACCCAGCTAACTCACTCTGACCGAGATTGGAAATGGGGACCTCTCGAACGTGAGGTCTACCGTCTACGCTACAGAGGCGGACAACTGCTGCACTGACTGAGTCACGAAGAAGAGATTATTGGTATAGTTCATTGAAAATTAAATGGAAATTTCACATGTTCTTTCCGTCCCAATAATCTCTTCTTTGTTAAGTTCTGACCTTTCTTAAGTTTTTGACCTTTATAAGCCGATCGTTCAAATGTTCGTGTGGCAAGACCCATAGTTCTACATTTAAGTTACTTATAACACGGTGACCAATATTTCATTTGTATTTTGATTTCGTACCGTATGCCATTAAGGTCCGAGTACACGCTTTAAGAAAGTAAATAAACTTAACGTCCTTTAACCGGAAGGTAAACAAACGAGATAGTTGAAATTATGCTCAAATAGGCCGACATTTGTAACAAACCAAGAATTGAACTCGGAACCTCTTGAAGTTTAGGCAGACCCACTTTGTCACAGCCCTGTGTTTGCATCATACCAACATAGGTATATTAATTCTGGAAAGAAAGCCACATATTTTAATGACTATCAACCTTGAAAGATACAGTTTAACTTCTGACCCACGAACTCGTTTTTCCAGTCAGTTTGTGAAAACTCTAACCCAAGCGTTATGTACCTTTGCAGGAGTTACACAAAACGATGATTACGCGATCTTTTGAATGACCGTAATAAAATGTATACGTCACTACTACTTTACACAGGATGACCTTTTATAGCTAAATTCTATTATTCGTTTAATGATTTCACTTTAAAAGCCTGTTTACACAGGTGCGCGTGTGGTGTTCAACAAACGAGTTTCGCTAACATGTTCCTGTAACAGAGGCATTCATGCGCTCTTGGAGAGAAAAATACTCTATTTAGCTCGATTTGTTAGATTAGATAGTTATTGGATTAGCCTCCCTTATTTGAACATGTTCCGAATCGTCTAATCGGATACATCACATTACAGCAAAGTTCAGCCTGTGTTGGACAAATATAGAATTGAATAATTGAGTTTCCATCACTGGGTTAGTATACACTGGCCACTAACGGCATCATAATGAAAATATTGTATTTCTGTTGATTCATGAATTAATATTCGACAGGTTGGTGAAATTGGCGTCCATATGCTACATTTACTCTTGCAAGTGTAGTTTTATTTATTTGTTTGCTTGTTTCAACCTTCTTTTTCTAGCCTCCAAAATGTGCTACACTTTACAGCCAACGGTGTTAAAACGGCATAAGTAACAATCCAGCCGATCCAAAGTTTGATGCATGTGTACAGACTTTAAGGTCTTATTTAGGGGACTTGCACCTAAGTTAGAGTTTAAAAAAAGGTATTTTTATTACTGATTTTGAGAGCTTGATAACTGATCTATAAGGATTCAGCAAGATTTAGAATTTAAAATCAATATAATTATATATATATACTCTGAAATTTAATACGACATTATTGAGTCTTCGTTTCTGTCCTACGTGGAACTTTTAATTAATTGAAGACTTCTCAAAACTACAATTATTAGTATTTACGTTACGTTAAATTGATAAAATGTGAGATAAGAAGCTGCTCTACGACAACATAAATTTAATACTTACGTGGGTATTATTTGTTATAGGTATTATTTTGAGTATTAAATTTAATATAAACGTAACAGGCATCCGTAACAAGATAAACGTAACATTTTTTCGATGTAGTTTACTGATACCAGAAAATTTTCATGAGATGATTAATAGTGTATAACATGTATAGCATAAACCTTTCAAAGCTATTATAGTTTCTATACAAATGTAACTCCAATTTTTTAAATTTAAAACTGTGACATTATGAGAATTTCTTCGGGAGTAACCCAATTTCTAAATAATTAGTGTCTATATTTGGTTCTGACAACTGATGTTCTGAATCTAAACATGGTCTTAGGATGTTAAGAAGCAACCAATATATTGCTCATGTATAGCCACTGGAAGCAGGATTTGACAATAATTTATAAGACAAAGTTAAATTTTCGTGTAATTACCAATTTCAAAATTTGTCTTCTTCGGACTACTTTTCAGAGGAACTATAAACCAACCTGTCAAAGGGTAAGAAATGTTTATCAATGATAGCACGTACAGAATAGTAATCAGTGGTTAAAAAGAAGATGGTGAAGAATAGGAAATGAAATATAATAATGAAAGGGACTATAGGAAAAATTGTAGATAAAATAATCAAACCTAAGGTTTACCAGCTGCCAAGGAAAACCGCAAAAGCAAGTATTAGTAAATTCTTCTATGTCCAAGTTTTGAATCCTGGACTACCCGAATACGAGTCCCTCACGTTACGGAGCGAACACCTTGCTCTGAATTTTTAAACTCTGAAAATAACGGCATTCCTGGTACCGATACCGGTCAAACTAAGACCCAAATGAGGGTAAAACTGAAGCAAAGAGGCATGTGGTGTATAGCTTTCATTCAAGCCAAAGGAGGAAGTGAAATTGAAGAAACTTTGGAAATAATTCCCTAAACTATATAAAAATAAAAAATTATATATTTTAAATGACAGTGACGAACACGACAAATTTCCGTCTTTGGCTATTTCACACGATTATACCTAATTCATGAAAACCTTCACCAAGTCGTTAGGCTGTTATATGTGGCAGAGTGCCTTCAAACACAGTCGTTGTCTACAAACAGGATATGTGCATTTCAAATCTAGCCAATACTACCCTTTCTCACTCAAAACTTTCCAGGTTTTTCTCACTCCTTACATCTGGCAAATGCCAGGAACGTATCCTAAACTTAAGACCGGATGCCTTCTTGCCAAATTTCCTTTCCCAATAATTATTTATTTTCTTACATATGCAACAGCAACGATGGTTAAATGCTGCAAAATCAAAATAAATCTTTAGCGTGAAGACAATAAATAAACACTCGTAATCATAAAAGATTACTGTGGTATAATTTCGCAAAGCTGAATGTCTAATTTAATTCCTATTTGGTACACTAAAATATGAGTATAGCTCATCTGCATTATAAACCTGACGTTGCGAAAATATTTATTTGAATACATCCTACCGTATATTCCGAATGATTCACTTCTATATCACAAATGGTATGAAATATTACTATTTTAATAGAAAAGAGTAGTTTAAAAGTTAAGGAACTTTGCATGGGTTTGATTAGGTAACAGAGACGATCTGGGTGAGTCAATTGGTTAAGGCTGGGCTACTGAATCCAAGGTGGTGCTTTCAAATCCGCTTAATACCATTTACATCCTCCAACATTAAGTCATATCGGACGGTGAATGAATTGGATGAAATGATGCTCAAATGATTCCAGGGTCCATGGAGCTTAGAGTTACCCGACATTCGTCTTGAAGGATAAGGGAAAACCCCGGAAAACCCTTATCCAGATAACTCACCCTCACCGAGATTCAAACTCAACATTTGTCGACTACATTATAAAATACATTATTTTGAGGCCTCACACGTATAAAATATCTCTTCCACTATCCCTTGACAGCGGTAGCTATTTTTATTTCATTTCGGCTACATGTTCTGAGGGCTACACTTACACAGCGTTCTTCAGTGTTCACTTAAGCGACCGATTAATGAATTTGCCAAAGCCCATAGGGTTCCATTAGGTGTGTCGAATATTTCACCACATTCTGTGTTCCGTATTAAGAAGTATGGTTGCAAGTTTTGTCATAATACGACTCGTATCTTAAATCATTTCTTGATTATGCGTCTCAAAACACAAATTTAAGCTTTTAAAGCAAAATTTCGCATGCGGTGCAAATTTCATAACTGTTAAAACAATGTTTCAGGTTTTGTTCCCTATAGATCTATAAAATATTTTTGCTGAGAGATATACTTTTAACTTATTAAGGGCCGTCATAGCTCTTGAAGACTAAGCCCGGTTTATATAGACTTGGTGGCCACCGTCAGGGAACTTCCCTACTAAAAGTTTTTGAAACTCACAGCAATGTACGCTTTG
Organism: Mantis religiosa; assembly: GCA_030765055.1. Taxonomy (NCBI): domain Eukaryota; kingdom Metazoa; phylum Arthropoda; class Insecta; order Mantodea; family Mantidae; genus Mantis; species Mantis religiosa. The sequence continues at coordinate 117,594,310 of CM060950.1, forward strand.
CATTATTATTATTACGGAGAGAGTTATTGATACATTAGAAATAAACAAATATAATTCAATAACTACATTTTCGATAAGGTGCAGATACAGAAATTGTTTAATTCTTCAATTATTACAGTTGGAAACTCCTTTCAGATAGATCATTATTAGACTGCATTAAATTTATTAGCCAGCTAATGTTTACTGTCACATTCGTCCACGCTACCATAAGTAGGGGTTTCACATTTATATGACTGAAGCAGCTCTCATCAGATTCTTCGGGGGCATCAACTATTTAACTAATAGTTTTCTGCTGAATTGTGAGTTTTGCCTGGGCTTGAAGGCGTAAACATTTTGTCTCATACATTATTTGCATAGTGAGTTTAGTTAGTATATTGTCACCCGAACGTCGGAACTCCCGATAGAACCGGCCGGCAGTAGGGCCAGACGGGAAGCATTTGCTCACGCCTACCCATTTGTCTTATAGTGCTAACGAAGGGATGGTTAGAAAAACATCACTGGCCATCTCTTTCCCCTCCCCCTGCTGTCTGGAACCTTCGCGGTGATTCACTGAAACGCGAGACTTCCATAAACAGCGATATTCCTATAAGAAGGGGCTTCAGTTGGCGAATCAGTTCAGTTCTTGGCGAGCAGCTGTGAGGAGCGCCGAGTGAGTAAACCGACTGGAAACGGTGTACGTGTATCAGAGGAGTTGTACGTGATTGTGAGCGTGCAGTGGACCTGTGACCAGACGAACTGACGTATTGTAATTGTGTGCATTACGTAATTCTGTGTAATCGGCAAGTGTTCCAACTGTAATTCGGTGGAAATAAAGAACATTTTGAGTTTTTGCAATTGTACTTTTAATTTCACGAACCCACAAAATCACAATTTATTGAGGAAACCGTTTCCTAAGCTCCATTCCGATAAGATAAACTGCATCGAAACTGCCTGGGATACTTACTAATAAACATGGTTTGAAATTCTGCTTATATCATTTTTCTTAAATAAGGTATTTTTATAAGATATATCATTTGGAAGATAATTAAAACATGTTCACCAAATATTGACAGAAAACTTCTGCAAACTGTGGAAACAAATGTGACACACTTTCAGAAAAAAAAAATTGAAAAAGTGCAATCACTCCCTACGCTTATCGTTATTTATATTGTCGCAAACTTTCTCATGCACTCGGATAACATAAATATACGGAAAAGTTCGCAACTAATAGGTTGTAATAATCCGTTTCAAAGCCTACATTATCATTTCCTAATTATTTTCTACTAATCTCCACCGTTTGGTTCTTTTAAGGCAAAAATGCACTGTATGAGCATGATCCAAGGGCAATACAGGGACCATTCGCTTAAGACCTGAGGTAGTGCGTTACAGCTTTAGAACTGCGGGTGTTTATATCCATGTTTATCACAGCATATACGGCTATCCCAGCATTCACCCCTCATCTTTATGACATTGCGGCAGAAATGCTGTATATAGTACGGTCAAAGTAACGAAGTGGAAACAGATACCACCACTTTTCTAAAGAACCTTCCTTGAATCGTGTTGCCAAAGCGTGCTCTAAGAAACACAAATTCTTTTCCTGAAATTCCCCTTCTCTTGGAGTTGTACTGCACGCGCTCCTTCAAAATAACTGTTGCTTTCACATAATACTCGGTGAGATTCAAATCCAGTAAACTAAATGGGATTTCTCTTTGATGAACAAATACTAAAGCTTTGATCTCTACACGTTTACCTTTAGGATAAGAGATCATATACGTTGTGCAAATTTGGAAGGGACAGCTGAAAACCTGAGAGGTAGGAAATCCGAAGGCAGTTATTATTCAGGGCCAGCGATGTTTGTCATGAGATTCTAAGCACTTAAGACGGTGCCCATATTTCAAGGCAAGACCATTCTGATTCGAAGCGCTTTTATAATTTCTAAGTCTTTACAAATTGTAGATTATAGCGAGTGGTAATTTCACTTTACAAGGTAATAAATTTCTGTTTATGCGTTTAATACTTAGATCATTGTTCAGGAATTATCCTGAAATAATACACGTTATAAATCATATGTTATAGATATGCAAGTAATTTTATGTTACATTAAACCACCTCTAGATATAACAAAATAAAGTGAAGCGAAAGTGTTATACAATTCTTTACTTTTAATAAAGCGGGAATAACCAAATCGTTTTCAAATGTATTGGGATATTGTTTTATGGATAATATCACGATATCATTTCAGTAGCTATTTTAGGACTACTGTTTTCGTTCAAAGACATTGTTAGAACTTTGAACACGAAGTACTATGGTAGTACTGTTTTTCTTTCTTTCTTTCTTTTTTTTTTTTTTTTTTGTAATGTTACGTCCTCCAACGTTAAGTCATATTGGACGGTGAATGAAATGGGTGAAATGATGCTCAAATATGTCCAGGGTCCATGGAGCTCAGAGTTACCTGACATTCGTCTATCAGGATAAGGGAAAACCCAGGGAAAAACCTTATCCAGGTAACTCACCCTGACCGAGATTCGAACTCGGGACCTCTTGAACGTGAGGCAGACATGCTACCATCTACGCTACCGAGGCGGTCTACTGTGTATACTCCTTGAAAATTGTATTAGTTTTTGCAGAATGTCAGTTACATATTGTGCACTGGAGAGTAGGTGCACGAATATGAACTAATGCTGCTATGTTAATGAAAGAACTTATGGCTGAGCTGCATAGAAATGCTAAGAGAAGCACTTGGAAATATGGTTTGTCAATACCCTACATCAAAACTAATCAAATGCGTTCAATGAATTCAAATTACTCACCCACAACTCTCAGAATGCCTAATTAGCCCAAAGCTAGATTATATTTTGGACAACGCCAAGTATATTTCTTGAGACACTTGCTCACCCTCAATTCTGAGAATACCTAATTAGCCCACAGCTAAATTATATTTTGGACAACGCCAAGTATATTTCTTGAGACACTTTGACCTATTGCCCTTGCTTGTTGTGCATGATCCAGGGTGCTTCATAAGGTATCCGAACACCTTACTCTCGTCTCACTTGGCATTGTATTATGAGGAGGCATTGTACACATATCCTTTTGATCACCACTGAGGAAGCAAGGATTTAAAAAGTTAATCCGAAATGTCGCACTCTGGAATGAGGCGTTCGAATGTGAACACACACACACACACACACACACACACACACACACACACACACACACACACACACACACCACACACACACACACACACCCGCATGCACGCCATAGCGTGCACTCAATAATGACAAACGCTATGGCTAATGAATTAGATCCGTTAATTCCATGATGAACATTGGCTATGGTTGGAAGTGTGTCTTAGGAGATTCCTTTGAAATATGTTATTTCTAATCTGCCTCTGTCTTCAGTTGCTGTATTTTAAAACAATAACGTCATATGGTTCAATAAACTCCTGCTGTTTCGCTCGATAACTTCTGTTGTTAAGCTTGTTGAATCCACCTCGGTAGCATAGATGTAGCCTGTCTGCCTTACGTCCAAGAGGCCCCGAGTATTATCACGGTCAGGGTGAGCTACCTGTTTAAGATTTTTCGGGGTTTCCCTTATCCTGAAAGAGTTATGTTGGGTAATTCTAAGCTCTAGGGATCTTGGACTCTTTTGAGCATCATTTCACCCATTTCATTCATCGTTCGATATGACTTAACGTTGGAGGACGTAAAATAAAATAAAACAGTAAGTAAAAATAAATGTTGGCTATTTCAGATCAATTGAGATATACACTTTCTAACTTAAAACATTTGCAGTCGACTTTTTCTAAAGTTTGATAGGAAGATACTTAAGTTTATATTATTTATCCATATATAACATGTAGTATTGTGTTATTTATGCTACTCATCTACAATTGATAACCCGGTTTTATATTTCTGTCAGAGGCACTTAAATGAATGAATAACAGTTCAACAACAGTTGACTTTTAAGATGAGACGAAATGGATTGGCCAGCCATTCGAAGTCATTCCTCGCGAATTCGATTCCTAGCGATTGATTTGAACGGGTACCAGTGTTAAAAGACGGGGAGTTCCCACGTCATCTAGTCGGCTCAATGGTACACGTGACGTTGGCGTTATATTTAACTATAAATATAAATAAGAAGTACTGTGACGTTATTAAAGTTATTGTGACACACAATGGCTATATATATGTATATATATTTGAATTATATTATTACATATTAATATGATATAGAAATTAAAAAAGCGTTTAAACAAGTCTTGACAAAACAGTGCTATCAGTAATGTTTGAGCTAAATTTCAAACATTTCGGTGTTTTACTTGAACCAAAACAAATTATAGTTAATATCTGATATACATAAGAAATTACTGCTGTTTTCTGCGCATCACAGTTGAAATAATATGTGAATTCGTTGAATAAGCATGCTGCTCATTTGTATTGATTTCATTCTAAATTAAAAGTCATGAGTTCTTCAATACAACCAGTTGTCTGTAACTACAAGATAAAACTTGTTTCTATTTCCAGATCTTTGTTTTCGGCGCGTTCGATTGCGCTGAACGAGTGGAATTCCAATAAGACGCATCTGTAGAATTATTCGGATCATTTGCTACAAATGGGGCGAGTATTGGCCTAGACCGCTCTAGGATATTCCTTTATTCACACTTCAACAGGTGTTGCTGTTCCCGTCTTTGGTGCTGCCTCCATGTGATTCAGATACTTGATGCAGCTGGGAAACAAGTGCGTAAAGTTGCTTTTTTCATGCGTGCTACTCGGAAAGAAATATAGGGCATTAAGTATATAAAGGAAGATAGTTAATGCTCCTATCACCAATGCACTCAATCTTTACGTTGCTGCAAATGCACAGGGTTCCAAATTACAATTGTAAGTGTTATATTTTGATAAAAAAATTATTAAAAGGAACAATTTTATACAGGCATGGTAGGGAGACAAATAATAATTGTAATAAGTAATTTCTTTGTACTAAAGTCAGTGCAAAATGTAGAAGCATGACACAAGATTCTGCCATGAGATTATTTGTGAGTTAAGTTTTGAGGAAAATAAATTAATTTCCCCAATTAGGATATTGGTGAAATCAGTTTACAAGAATACCATTAGCTCAAATGTCAGAGAGGTGTAGTCAGTAGCTCACATAGATAAATCTCTGAAAATTAAAAAGGAAAATGAAATTCTTAGGATACAGCAATTAACAAAGTACAGATTGTGTATCAGATAATTGTGTTTTAGTATTTCAGAAGTGCCCACCATGATCGATTATCAGCAGATGTACCGCTTAAACACCGGGCTTGGTTTATATAGTTATAGTTGTGATCTCCAACGAGCTTTCCGCTTAGGACTTCTGCAAATTTCAGGAAGCTTCTTCGTCTTCAATTTACATTCGAAACGACTGCACCAGAAAACACAATTATGTAAAATGCATGAACTTTTCAAAAAAAATGAATAATGAGAGAAATAATTTCAGGTTTGTTAATGGATTCAAAATATATCCCGACAAATAAACAAATAACGGTTAAACTAGAAAATTTAGCACCCAAAATGCGTTAAAAGTCTTTAATTTCAAATGTGACTTACAGTTTCTCTTAGCTGTTTCGCAACTATCTCATAACTAACGCAATTAATCTTTTACTGTCTTCATATGCATTCCTATTGCCAGGGAGACACATTGGTGCAATATTCTAGAATGCAGATGTTGAACTTTTATGAATGAATGTATACTGTTTACAACGCCTGCTTTTACTTAATGCATACGTGGCATTAATGATACATGAAATGAAAATGGAGCACCGGCGGAATGAGATGACGGGGAAACCGGAGATCCCGGAGAAAACACAGTGTCGTGTTGTCCACTACAAGTTTCAGTTTGCTCACTATACTCTACTGGTATAGCTAACATTCATTACATCCATTTTTAATTTTCTTTAATGCATTAATTTTGGGAATATTGTAATCTTATTTATCAAATGCACACACAAGCTACCGGCAAAACTTTCAGCATTTACACCAATTAATCCTGATAATGGAATAAAACAATTTTTGCGATATGAAAATATGTGATATTCATTTAGTTTTGAGATTTTTCAAGAATTTGCTCCAGATTCATTCGAAAAGCAGCGCATGCCGTAAATGCTGCGCTTAGTGTGACTAGAAAATGAAATATGTCTGACTGCTTGAAGGTTATATACCTAATATTTGGTTGCCACGACTCGCTTTTATATTGCATGTGGGAAAATTATCTAAATAAGTATGGAAAGGCAGAGTCAGACTGAAAAATTCAGTGCCATAGCCGGGAACTGAACCACGGATCATCCGGTCTCCGTCCGGATGCTCTTAACCGTTGAGCTACCATGGCCAACGTGCCAACACGACATTAATTTCTCCAACTGACTCATGCTTTTCCCGGTAAACCACTAGGAGTTCCCCTAAACACATAGACAACTACCGGCCTTAAAGTAAGCCCGGGCCTTAAAGTATCGGGTCATCGAAAAGTCGCTCCGCACCTCCCGTGTAACCAAGATTCCCCTAGAGTCAGGAATTCCGGTGGCAGAACTGGAACACAAGCACGTATATTAAACTAACCAGCACAATGACTCACTGGCAGCCGGTGAGTACGTGCTGGAAATAATAACTGTTCGGAATGGAATACGACAAATCAGGGACTCCAACCTTTTCTCGAGCTGTAGGCTAGTACTCAGAGCGGAGGGAGTTGTTGATGGCCCATTACTTACGGCATAGTAAGCCGCCTTTAAGGTAGCTTTCTAATGTTTTAATGAGAAGTCATAGTGGTTTACCGGAAAAAAACGAGTCATTTGGTGAATTTAATGTTAGCCATTGAAGCTCAATGGGTAACAGCAGCCAGACGAATACGAAGATACGTGGTTTAAATCCCGGCTAAGAGATTGAATATTCAGTCTGACTCTACCTTTCTATACTTCATTCTACACATGAGTAGTGGGAAAGAACAATTAATTGCCACTATCGGAATAACCTTTAGTAATGCCTGAACAAATATAATGGGGCTAAAATAGTAAAGTCATGCTACATATTCAATAACTTGCGCATCAGTGCCACAGATAAAAACATTACACTATTATATTTGTAATGTATTTAAACACAGTACAGAAGGTTTAACTATATGTATTTTCATAGTTTAAACACTTTGAACTACTATCCGGCATTGAAATACCACCCATTATCGGTATAAGAGTGTGCTTTATAACCCTTCAATTCTTATTCTGCACTGAGCAATAGCAAAACACCTTGTTTAGCTAAACGTCATGGAAGAAATGCACCAGTTCTCACTTATACAGGTATTTTTGAGCAAAATCGGGCTGGAATGAGAATTAATGTTCTTAAATATATACGTGTTTGAAATTTAATTAGAAGTAGAAGAAATTTTAAAGATTCATGTCGGGCGATAGGAAGAGGTGAGACCAAGAGAAACGATCTCTTCACCAATCCCTATAATTGAGAGATATAGCGTTGAGATCCACAGCGACTGCGCCATCATAGACGGTCATGAATCATGGCATTGAGAGGCCGCAGTGAAGAATTCAATTTCATGCTGTACGGCATCGACCGTAGAGTAATGAATGGGGAATCACATCCTGTCATGTGTTTCTTTTTCATCCATAATTCTCACCAGTATTCTAGCATTCAGCCTTAGCAGTATAGTTTGGTTCAATGAAAATATAACCACCGCAATCTTGTAACGATCTAACCAAAGCTGGTAATGGATAATTAGCACATAGCCAGATCGTACAAGGGGGATAGCTCATTAGGTATGATTCACATGCTTTGCGAGAAGGTTGGGGCTTTCTATCAGGTGTAATTAGATAACAACATACCAAGAACTACAATTCGAGACAAGAAAAGGTTTGCTATAGGTATAAAGAACGATGTATATTTGGCCGTACCGGTCGGGTACCTGCCTTCATCCGCTGCGGGTACGCATGTTCGATCTGGACGTCATTTGCTAACAGAGAGAGCGAGAAACTAGCTTGCACAAACTTTACTATCAAGAAGAGGGAAGGAGAAGTCACGGGACATGATGTGACACACTTAACTAGTCAAAAGAAAATCTAAGGTATTATTTAATTTAAACAATTACTAGTGACAATATTAACATTACTTCACTTAATACTTCCTGTACACTTATGTATTTATGTTGATTATTGTTTTTTCTGCTATTTCTTGGCTAAGTGAGGTGCCTAGAACCATAAGGGCCTAAAGCACTACATCGTCGATTTTGAGATCTTAGTATATATATATATATATATATATATATATATATATATATATATATATATATATATGTTTCTGCCAATCTTGTGGTCAGCCAGCTGTAGCTGTGCTTTAGGCCCTCTTTCATTTAATGAAACATTCATAAGCAGCGGTCTTGCCAGTTTTTTTTTTTTTCTGATGCTCGGTTACATAAAGGCGCAAAGCATAAACCATCATTTTGTTTGCTCTGCGCCGTTCAATTTTTATGTAGTGTTGCCAACATCTTTCCATTAAGTTCGGCAGTAGTACTTCGTATGGGAAATTTTGATTTTAACGAACATCTATTTTTCTCAAAACTATGTGCTTTCTGTCCGTTGGGTCCTTATTATTTTCAGAGTTTCAGTTATGTTATCTGGAATTTGGTTTCTCCAAAGATACGAGATTCCTATGATGTTGGAATTATTGTATTGTAAGATTAATATTTCTATAAATGAGAGAAAGATAGATAACTAACTGGAACACGAAATTTCTGTATTTTCCAATGAACCTATAATGTCAGAAACACGAGTTGAAAACTTAGTCAACTTAGTCAACTTCCGGGATAAGAAGAAGCAACTATATAAGTCAGCGTAGCGAAGGCATTTGAGTTCTAGCGTAATCATGTCGACAAAGAAACCATTGGCTCAACGCGTTTCTGGGATCCTTGTTATGTACAGGTGCAACAGAGAATTTCTTGGAAAATTTCGAAAGTTTATAAGTGCAACAGAATTCTTGAAAATCACGGACTAAAAATTGTCCTTCAGATATGAATTAGCTGCTTAGGATTTGGCGAATTAAATGTAGGAACATTGCTGAGAACTCATGATTTAGGTGGTACTAATGTTAATATAACAGCGTACATTTTTAAAATTCACGTCGTTTACTTTCTGTTTTATAGTCTTACGGAAGTAAACACTTCCGTATGATCATTAAAGCAGTCCATAGCACTTAAAAACACGCTTGGGTTGTACACAATTTGTCGGTCACTGCATGATTATTCTGCGTGTAGCATTTCAGCGATACAGCAATTTACGCCATTCCTGAAACTAAGGAAACAGTTATGGCTAAACCATAAAGTATTAATACGTCAGAAGCTAGCACACATAAAACTTCAATAGTTACGTACAACTTCAAGTGTTTAAATTCGGAAAATGATTAATGCTATATCCTGAAAATACCAGTAGCTCTCTTCAAATAGCTCATGCCTCGGTAGCGCAGATGGTAGCGTGTCTTCCTCGCGTTCGAGTTGAAATCTCGCTCAGGGTGAGTTACTTGGATAAGGCTTTTCCGGAGCTTTCCCTTATCCTGAAAGACGAATGTCGGGTATCTCTAAGCTCAATGGATACTGAGCTCATTTGAGCATCATTTCATCCATTGTCTTCATCGTTCGATATGACTAAACGTTGGAGGAAGTAAGTTAAAAAATAGCTCATGTGTTAATTTCCATTAAACCGATCATCCAACTCGGTGTTGTTCTATTTATATGCCAGCCACATGTACCCTGAGAAAAATAACTCCCAGTTCACAACTGTAACAGCTATGAGCAGATTCATTTAGGACCGAGATATTGGAGACAGTTGCATGGGGACGTTATAGTAATGGTACCGTAAATACTTCACTACAACTACTGCTGTTGAAATCCACGGCATAAGCCATGCAAGGAACAACTTTAGGAAAAGTTCTCATGTTTGCAAGTGCTTCTTTACGGAGCAAGTGTTCTCGCAGTCCTTACCTCAACCAAATTGGTATAGGTAACGATTGCTTTATTTTTTCAAACAATAAATATTACACCATAATTTATACACGATGCAAAGCTTAGTAAATTATGGATATCTTAGCTATCATTATTCAGAAATGTAGCCATTAATGTCGACCAAATACACAACGCTATTTAAAAGCTGGATTTACCTAAAATTTCTGTTAAACTCAGGTAGATTTACATCGCCTCATTTTTTCAAGCATCACAAATAATTTATAAAATTGCACTTTAAACGAATGATTTTATAAGGTGTAAATAAAAATCTCTGCCGTGATTGTAATGATAGGCCTAATTTTGCTACAGACAGTATGGAGGAAATATAATATTTTGTTAGGGATCGACCTTGGAAAGTGGAACAAAGTGATTCTATCTTATTCTTACATAAAACGATATTGGGTGATTTGATTCTTGTTCCTATCTTTGTCATCAGCAGCTGAATACGGATATCATTCCGATATCTGGTGTCACAGGGGGCGCATTTCCAAAGGTATACGTCTAGAAACGAGATTACATCCAACCTCGTGATGGCAATGCAGAAGCCACCCAGAAAAATGTTCTTGAAATCTGGTTAAGAAAGCCCGAAGTAACGTTATTACACAACCTATGCATACCCTTGACTCTATCAGGCATATACTCTCAAGGGAGAATACGTGCCACGGAGTTGTCTTTGGGATCAGAAATATTGACCTACATCGTCGGTCGTTTTGAACTCTTTTCAGAATTTACGCATAGGGAGAAAGAATAGATACGGTATTCCTTTTACAACTTTTATGACTTTACTTATATTTATAAAAGGTAACATAGATTCATGTAGTGATATAAAAGCTAGCCAATTAGAGCCAGCATCTCGATGACTATAAATAAATTCTGACAGAAATATTAACTTTAATTTTTAAAAATGGTTACATCCTCCAACATTAAGTCGTATGGGATAATGAATGAAATGATGCTCAAATTAGCCCAGGGCCCATGAAGTTCAGAGTTACCCAACATTCGTCTTTCAGGATAAGGGAAAACCCTGTAGAACCCTTGTCCAGGTAAATCATCCTGACAGAGATTCGAAATCGGAACCTCTTGAGCGTGTCGCAGACACTCTAGCATCTACGCTACCGAGGCGGCTAATGTTAATTAATGAACAAAAGACCACTCCTAGTCAGAAGTGCAAGGTAAGTAATGAAAATAAATAGGAGTGGCTCGAAAGGATGCTTTGGTAGTATGTCACTTTACGTTGTGAGCATAACAGTAAAATAAAAATTTGTTATATTGTAGTAAAGGTTATAGTGCAGCAAGGGCTGCTGAGAAGACTGATAGAGCTTACAGTTTTAGTTTTCTAACCTATTATTCGTAGGATACCGCAAGCCCTGAGCATAATGAAATGTTCTCCGGTTGACTATACAGATTTGTATCATCACTGGGCCGAGTACCGTAAGTTATATGCCTTAATTCTGTATTTTCCTTCTGTGGTGAAAACAGTTAAAAAATTCTTTCGTTTCGTCTTTGAGCTAAAAAATATAAACCAAATAACAGTACAACATGTTCTATAATTGCAACCTGTTCTCCACTGCATCCTTGGTTGTTATGTTTCATTGTACGTTTGCTTATGTACTTTAATTTAGTCTAACACTCATTGGTCATTTACGATCTATATAAAACATTTAAAACTCAAAATAAGCATCTCACTCTGCACAAAAGTTATCGAGGTATTCACATTTGAAAAGTTCCTGGCAAATTAAAGGAAAATTAGCTCAATAACGATAAATTTTTCTACATGGACATCGTTTAAAGTTTCTTCTAAATTAAACTTTCAATATTTTAATCTTGTTAGTAAAGGCTGGAGGAATGTGTACTAGCATACGATACAAGTTAGCTGGACACAGAGTATGAATGACGTCAGATGTACAGGATCACCATCAAATGTGCATACGTCGAAAAAAACGTAACGTAGTACTCTGCGAACTAGTGAAGCATTGCATTTCAAGTGTATTCAGACACATGGTTAAGGTATAGTATAACGCGATTGTTTTCTCATGTGAGGTGGTTGTCATGCTAATGCTATACCAACCTGCAGTTGTTTACATGTGCATGCAGTAACAGTACAGTCCATATGCAGAATACCTAAGGAAAATCGCACATGCCTCTGGACTTTATTTACTATTCTCTAAAAAATATACAGTATATCTAACAGTTCCGCTACACAACGCCATTTGACTTCAACAGGGACATCACACCTCCCTAGGTTCGAGGTGTGTTTGCTACAGGCAAAGAGGGTATTTGGTTTTTAGCACAGTGAGTTCCATGAACTTGAATTTTTCCGTTCATTAAAATCACATATTATTGTATATTGATGATAAGCTGTCGATTGTGACTGACTTTACCATAAGCAACAGGTATTTTGCTGTGCATGTGTGGTTCTGCAAGAAAATGTCGAAATATTCTGTTGTGAGCTACAAGGCGTTACATCTTGTTTTCGTTAATAATAACGGAAGTACCGGTTGCCACTTTATCAGAAGCATGTGTGTTTCTGTAAATTTTGTTGTGTGTTCGCCTAAGTTTTTCGTGAATTTTGCTATTTATACGCATTTATTCTGACTGGTTACAGTTTTTGTAACAAAGTCTAAACCTTTTACCTAGTTGGTTCAATCTATATCTGGACTCTATATACGTACATATGTATATCCGCAGATAAACGTAGTCTAGCAATAATGACAGCTAACTTGCTGGAATTAAACACTGCAGGTTGCAGGAGCTTTCCATTTCCAATACCGTGTTCCTTATATTGCAATGTTTCCTAATAGTGCGTTGCGCTCTTCCTTAATTCGAAACTTCCCCAAAGCGTGTAGTTCATGTAAATGGTATACATCTGTAGTTAAAATTAATTAATGTGTTTGAATCAGTGTTTCAACCTCATTATCAGCACCAATATTTTAGACAATAAGGAAAATAGTGGCATAGTATTTTTAAATTATATAACACAAGTTCTGATTTGTGACTGAGAGCAGTTTTACCTGGAAGCTAAAGTAAAATATATCTGCATGACAAAAGCAAATTCCTTGGATATACAATAGCTTCAGTGCAGGTGTAGAAGGAATATATTCTTATGCTAACAGTGCTGTAGAGAGGTTGAACGTTTCTTCATTTGAACTGGTAATTGAACTACTAGCCTTTTCTTTCGTTGGAATTTAAACTTATAAAGATATGATAGGCTGAATAATATTGAAGCAAATAACTGGCGAGCAAAGTTCCACGTTGGAGCGACGGTTTGATGCAAATATATTGGCTAGCAAAGTGTTCTACGTTGCGGCTACAGTTTGAAGCAAATAGTGCTTATCTCAGGGTAAAGCAAAAGCAATGAGGTTTCTCACAGGGTATGCGTGTATATGTATGAGAAGGGTGGCTTTAATAACACTGGATTGCCCGTTTCAAACTGGTTTAATGAGTGCTTCTTTTATTATTACATTAAACTCGAAGTTGCCGACCAAGGATTACCAATATCACTGTTTAAAGTTACTGAAGGCGGAATGCTTATTACTTGATAATACTTAATTATTTACGTATAAACTGACAAATATCTTCTCTCATCTCTTTTCTGGTCTGCCTGGCCCAAGACAGAAGAAGAGGACAGCCCTAATCTGCTCCAATCCACGAACTGTCCTCCACAGATGCGCGTGGGTGTATCGCTTTCACTTTCTCGAAGCTCTTTATACATACAAAGATTCCCTTTGTGACAATTTTGCCCATTGTCATTATTAAGGGTCCGAAGAATACCTTTACAAACAAAGTCAAGTGCTATCCATTCAGGGTTCTTACTAAGAGAACTCCTTTTCTCTCGTGTCTTTTGTTAAACAACTCAATGAACTCCGTTGCTATTCAACCCAAATGCACCTGTTCGTTTCATCACAAACATACAAGACTCCTTTGAAATCCATCATGATTATTTATACATTGCACCCCTTAATTTCGGTATCAATATGTACGTATAACATAAACGAGCAGGGTGGCTCCATAGTAACTTATGGGGCACACATTAGTGAGGTCCCACGTACAGTACCCTACAGTTGTCCACTCTGGCCTAATATTTCGTGGTTTTCCTCTCGTTAAGGCGAATGCTGAACTGTGTTTGTTTTCTTCTATTATGATTTTCCTTTCATAATTTTCCTTTAACCTCTTTTCCTTGTGAGGCTTAAGAAGTTGTAACAGGAGGTGATGCTGGACAGATGGTGCGAATGTTGCTTCAAGGAAACTATTCCGTAGGGAAGTAATTACTTTTCGTCCTCTACCGTGTCTTCAGGCTAGGATCTGTTACGGCCTGTCTCGCGTTCTGTGGCTTCTTGCTGTCCCTTCACTTCATCCATTCCTCCTAGCCGTAATAGATCTGTGTAGGTAGCAGTGCACGAGGTTTCCCAGTTCCATGAGCTATAGAACATTTGTTGCTCCTGCTCGAAGTCTTCTGCTTTTAAAATGTAGTTGACTAAGTGATGATCACTGCTGTAAGGTTAAGAAAGGCAAGATGTATGGTGCTTGTAGAGGCACGATCCTGCCATTGATGCTTCGAAGGAGTAATAAATAAAACCATACGCTTGGCTTTACTTATCTGTTGATAACTTTAACATCTAATTACTTCTGCGTGTTTTCAAGCTTTTCCAATGTGCTCCAGGCACGACGCTCACGCAGTTACGAGGCAAGCAATTTGTTTTACCTGTCGCAGTGTATGCTTTATTATTCTTTCTCGGATTTATTTACAAAAGGGAGATGACGTATGAAGCAAAACTATTTATTATATTCACCAAAATATGGAGCTGTTATACGTCTGTAACAAACAGCTTTTTGTCACGTTTTTTGCGTGTGAGAAAGTAGCTCTCAGCAGTTCATTTTGTCACTGAACAATGTCTCGTAGGACAATAAATAACACAGTTACGAATGAACCCACCGGAATGTAAATGGCACGATATTCCCGCTATATTTTTACATTGGTAGTTATATAGTATGGACATCGTAAAACGTGCACTTCGATCTGTATTTTTATCTTAAGACTCAGAGAAATTTAATGCTGAGCTACTTCTCGTAAACAGTGTTCTAGAATTCGCCGTATAGGGACAACTTAATGTAACTATATTTATTGAAAGTATTCACAATTTCGGCAATAAAACTACTAACATTTTAAAACGAACGCTTCTGCTGGGAAATCAAAAGAATGATAATGGTTTAAGAAGCGCTGACTCATTAATTACGTTTGCAACTTATATTCGTTTATTTTGATTTTGGAATTAAAAACGTGTAGGGTTTAAAATGTTTAGAGACATAAGTAAATAATTGCAATATATACTCCGCATGCTAAAATCAACTCACAATGTGAACCAGCCTGAGTTACATTTATGAGTTCAAGTAACAGTAAACTTTATCAAAGTTTAATATAAGAGAAACTCAATTAGTTAGGTGTCGTGCAGAGAATACAATTGGCCCATGGTGTATCTGAAACCAGTTATAATAAAGTGTCACGTACCAAGCAAGGTAGATAGATTCTGAAAAATATAATTTGATTGATTTAAGATACCTAAACGAACCTCATCCAACATAAAGAGGCCTATGAGCAAAGTTAATCTAAGTTTAAAACCCAAAATAGAATGGGACATTAAGTAGATAGCACAGCAATTAAAGAGCGTCCGTAAACAAATTTGCGGTACAATTTTAAATTCAAGGAAGTAAATGACAGGCATTATTTCGTATCCTCTTTACTAGTTCTTTCTAACACTCTGAGTGATTGACCAATATTCTGAATGTCAAGCTTTGAGTTAATAAACCTTCTATCTAGCATTTAAATGAAAGAACAGTATGTGATTTTTTTTTAAAGAATATGAATGGAAACGGGGCAGGGCTTCAGCACTGTGGCAAAGGAGGCCTGGTCTTTTGACCCTACTAAACCTCTTGGGAGAAGTGAAACAGATTAAATAGAGCGCCTAAATGCAGATGACGGCAGGTTTATCGCAGTGGACCCCGAACGTTGTCCTTCTTTGATGTCGATGCAATCATTCTCAGGGCAGAACTTTCCATGCCAAAGGAAGAAACTGTGGTCTCCTTAAACCACATTTGCCGCATACGCTGCATAGAACTACCCATCTCGCCTAACCCTGCTCCCGCCATGTTCAAAGGAAATTAAATGGCAGAGAGCACTGAACTTCGTGGTATGTATTATTTAATCCAACGCAGGATTCACCTACTGACCAAAAAGCCACGAAATAAAACAAGATCTCATGGGAATTGAACCTATGAGCTTTCAAATGCGAACCTCAGACGTTACCGCCTTTACTGTCTCGCTTGGTATCTCATTGCTTTCGAAGCTTCTTAGCTTTTGTGTGTGAAAGCTCCTGTCAATTACTTTTACTTTAATTTGCATGCATAGGAAGGTAAATTTCACTTCGTGATGACTGCCTTGAAAATTTAAAAGCCGAGTTAACCTTTTAACTGATTCGCTTGGCGGGTTGCTATTATCTTTCAAGGTAATGTAAAGGGAAAAAAAGAGGAAGGTATTTCGTGCAAGACTCCATTTACATCTGAGTAGTTCCCTCGCTATTATATTTGAATACTTGATAGTGGAAAGTCGTTAGTTTGACTATAAAGCACAGCGTAGTAACAACAAGTTAAATCCTGATCATGGGTGCCCAAACTAACCACACATTTTGCTTCCTATTACTTCGGCTTTCTTCAACATTTCCTTGAGGTTTCTTTCCATGATTTAGCTGGCTATTTTTTACTCTATCTAGCGCCAATAGCACTTTTGAAAATGCTTAGCCAGGAATTGACTTAATGCCTTTTACGAAATGCCAAATGGGAATCAAAGCAAATTATTTGGTGAACTTTGTAATTCTATAAGATCCCAGATTTAGCCTTCTTGACTACGTCTTTCGTTTCCTAAGCACCTGTAGAATGTAATTATACAAATGACACTTTAGGATTCCTTGAACTTGTCACTCACAATACATTTTTTCTCTTCCCCCAAAAAGGTATATGCCACAGATGCAAAGTATTAATTTTTCTGAAAGCCTGTTACCCTAGGGACTCAGCTGAGGGTGGTTTTCTATGCACAAGATCGGAGGGATCGTATCATCAGTATGATAGCCTCACCATAGCACACTTCTTGGAATGTAGAAGTACTTCAGGACAGACTTGTATTGCTAATATGATATTGTTGGATACTTGCCTAACTAAATTAATATAAGGTATTCGGTCTAGAAAGATTAAATGCGCTTGAAAACTGACTGAAAACTCTATACCAAAATCTTCTTGTTTTGGAGAAAAATTTATATAACATATCGTATTTTTGATATTTGGTGAAAATTTTTTGCCACATTAATTAATACGTTGTTATATAAGTATATTTTGGGAATAACATAAGCAAAACTGAGTCTTAGCAAGGCATGCCTATGTATGAGGTTAACTTTTTCTCTGAATTATAAAGATACATTTTGGAAATTTTGCTTAGCAGTAGTAGGTAAATCAAGAGGACGCATTGTATTCCACTACAAAGTTTCATAAAAAGTTGTCAACGGATACACGAATTTAGAAATCCTCTAATTCCAAACAAAGCATTTTTAGATAGGTGCATCTGTGCATACGACTTAGTGTGCGCGTGTGTGTTAAATCGTGTATTAGCATAATTAAAATTGAAAAGTGAAAAATTTGATAATTAAGTTCAGCAACTTCCAAGAAAGTGACATGAAAATTGTCAAGAAAGTCACCCATATTATGCTACCGTTCACACACACATGCTCACACAAATGTTTATATACTTTACTTATAGGATTAAGGATTTTGAATTCCCAGGTCAATTTTAATCGCTGGCCAATGGGCAGAGCAAGGAAGACGAGGAGCTGCGCCAGGTAGCGGCTCCGGCCTCTTTAGCCAAACTTCCGGTCGGGGGATGTTTAATGCCGGCTGTACATCACTTACCTATTATCGGTTGGTGGATCATTCACCTCTGCCGTGTGAAAGTGGGCTTGAGATCAGTAGTTAGCTTGGCAGATCCAAGCTCTTCGAGGGCTCTGCTGCTTATTACGTGGGCTAAATTAAGTATCAGGTTAGTATGCTGTCAACTAACAAATACTATACCAGCGTCTCCTCTGTGTCGGATTTCCACCTGTAGGAATTCCTTATATGTTACTAGAGATACTCACATGGGTTTGTGGCTTTTGAGCGCGGTTAAAAGTCATCTTTCTGGGCCGGCTTCAAGCCGACACCTCCGAATTAGTACATCAATGTCTAACCAATTTAGACCAATATACGTTGGCAAATAAAATGCATATTTTTTGTGAACAGCATGTGCAGGTCTCTTTATAGGATTGTATTTTATATACTTTTTAGTTCCAAAGAAAGAATATACAAAAGAAATTGCTACAGAACAAAACGTAGGGCTCATTAAAATACATACATAATTGTGTCAAATCGTTTCGTAGTGTTTGCTGTTTTCGAAGATTTCGAAGTTGAAACAGTCCATTCTCAACATCACCTAACGAACACGCATCAAACTTAGCGATTCTTGTTTTTCCTTCTCCCTTTTCCTTTCTTTGTATCTCAAGCACTTGTTCTCACCAATAAATATTTGAATGTCATTTTCGCTTGCTTTAACTAGAAAAGTTTCACTTAATATGAAATAATTCAATAAGAAATATATGCTGGGAGTAACTTAATTTAGATAGAAAAATTCTTTTGACAGAATTATATAAGCTGTATCAGGATTATATGACTTTGTCGTTGGTAGAAATCGTCGTGTAAATATATCGCATACCGAGCTGGGTGTACCTAATGTGCACAAATGCTAATATTGTATACGAAAACGCTTTCTAAATATAGGCGTATATGGTGGCCCTTGAGAACGACAGGTATGGCAAAAGTACCACTCTACACTAAGAGTTTCAAAAGTTGAATACTCAGCAGATTCATTCAGTATGATCCACGCCACTGGTGCAGAAAACAAAGCAAGTGTATTTCAAACACTTGTCAAAGCAAACAACATTGGTTTATCACCGTTCCTCTGTGGTTTCAAATGTTTACTACAACACAGACTAGCTATAACCATTGCAAAATTTTGTCACAAGCCAATTTGTCATTTTGAATGAACATTTAAGAGTAGCTAACAATGTAAGCTACTTTATCACCCCACCTGTAGAACTGTTATCCTATTTTGTATAAAATGAGTACACTTCATAAATGCCTTATAGGATACAATCTGAGCAAGCACTTCAATAGCGCTGAACAACTGTAAAAATCTCTAATTTTACTGACCTACTAATTGCGTTTTTACCTTATTCTTAACGCGGGAGGTCTCAGGAATTTTAAATTTAAAGACTTAAACAACAAGCCTAATTTGTGTTTATGTACAAAACTGAAGCTGCTGACAGTGAAACAACCAAGATTATGTGTAAATTAAACACTTTTAGCAACACACTGGCAAATCCTCCGAAGGATTTGACAGACAGATAAGTAGTGAAGTGCGCTGTTAACAGTGTTTAATTTATTCATAAATTATATTACACGATATAGAACAGTACTGACCTACTACAAAAAGCAGTATTACCTGAGAGAGAATGTTTTCAACATATTACTTAAATGCTTGTCTACAAATAATGGTGAAACCCATAAAATTTATTCGCCTATTTTTAAAAGCATAGTGGCGCTGTTCGAACGGTTACCATGGATTTATCTTTGGTAATAGATACCTCTCAGGTAACGCACTGATTACTCCACGCGAAGTGAACATACATCTGTCATTTGTGAATTTTGCTGATTCCATTGGTTGAAGTGATACGTTCATTGGAGCTTAGCACACGACCGGGAGGCCCGTCAGTACCCCTCTCACTCATACAAGAATAATCAGTGCGCTATCTGAGAGGTTTTTGTTAACAAGATAAATCCATGGTAACCTTTCCACCAGCGCGACAATATCTCGAATTAGTCGTCTTGTCCTGATAGCTATGGAAAACTTTATTGTACAGATGTATTTTTTTATCATGAAAAGTGCAGAGCGATGCGCAGTGGTATCTGGACGAGTCCACCTCAGAACGGTTGCAACTGGAGAGCAGGTCAGTTGCGTACCAGTTGCGAGCAATTAAACACGTGCAGAGCTGCTCGGTAACACTACAGCTTGTTTCAAAATGTGCTTGTCTCCTGGTTCCAAGAGAGCATTTATAAATGACGCCTCCTAGCAGCACATTAGGAAATAAAGTGCTACATTTAAAAACACGAGAAGTAATAACCTATATCCATAGATTTATAAAAAAGGAACAATGGTCTGGGTCAGCTATAAAAATCTGGGGAAGGGTATCTGAGGCAACAGTTGTGTCTGAAAGCAGTTTAGGAGAGTTATTAAGGAAAGAAAAGCCATTGGTGCTAGTGCAACAACGTCCTTTTCTATGACCAGTAAACAAAGATTAAGGACATGCACAAAATCTAATTTGGATGTTTTAATTCAGAAGTAGTTGGGCGAACTATGAATAATTTTTAAAGAACAGAAAAACAAAGACCAACTTTGAAGAAAGTGCTTATGAAGCTAAAAATTCTACTAACTTCCAGGGCAGTGTCTGAACATTAAGAAGAGTTCTTTTGAAGCTAGGATTATTTAAAAAATAAAAACTTTAACCGTGACAGACAAATTTTAATCGAACATCGCACCATACATGTAAAAAGACTTAAGTATTGACGAAATATTCGGAGATATCGAAGTGAAGTTTATATAGTTTATATGGATGAAACTTATATAAATACAGCACATACTGGACCATATGCCTGGAGTGAAATACGTTACAGGGACTCTGCAGCGATATTGAAAGGCCGACAGTTGTTTATCATGCCTGCTGGAGGAGAACAGGGTTTTGTTCCAAATGCCTATGTACTATTTACGATCCAACAAAAGCGTGGAGATTACTACCATAGTAAGAATTACAACTTAGTTTATAAGAGCTGCAAAACTGGCTTCGAGAATGAAATTTGTTTTTAGACATCTTATGCACCGCCCTCCCCTCTCGTAATCTTACGCGTGTGACGCATTGTGGCGATAGGTGCACTATCCCCACCACAGTTGCTACTCATCCCTACCGCGCAGGATTCCTGTCAAGATAAAATAATACATCTGTACGTATTACACAAAATAAACTAAAGTAAAATAATTCTAACTTTTTTTAATTTATGGATGCATATGAGATATTAATATTGTGACTTTTGGGGATCGTAAAATTAAAAGTCAAATTTGCAGAAATTCAAAATGCTCTTTATCCCCGTAGAAAGACACTGTTGTACACCCCTGTGCAGCAAGCTGACGTAACATAAACTAACACAATCTCTCGTCACTTTTGCACACGTAAATAAACAAAAGAGTTCACATTCAAATCACCGCTGCACGAGCACGTTTACCAAGTTCCGATTACGACTCAACTGGCTATCCGCAGCTTCTTGTATAGCTAGACCCACTGTCCTAGAAATTTGTGTAATGTGCTCTAACAATCAAGACGGTACTAGAAAGACGAAACTTCCAGTTATCTATCTGTTTCGGCAAGCTTTTTCTCTCCGCGGTGCATTAACTGTCCCTTTGTGTTTGCCGGCCGCGTTCGTCGTAACAATGACTTCGCGACAATATGTATAATACGTATGCATGCATATGAATACATAATACGCATTTCTATGTGCAAAATGTTACTCTGGCTCCAAGAATACCTGAATTGAATATTAGACAACTAGTGTATCCCATAGTGCTTAGGATATGCGCCATCTAAATTGCCACAGGGGATGGTGTAGCGACTCAAAGAATTTAAAATTCTATCTTTTACGTTATATAGCTTTGTGACAAATTATAGCAAAAATGTAATCACAGTTTTCCTCCTAAAACTTTCATATACAAAGTTTAAAGATGGAAAGACTAAGAAAAACTCTATTCCTTCATAGATGCATTGGAAAAAGCTTAGTAAATCTAATGCATGAAAGGTAAAAGCTTATTACTCGTCATACTGCTGCTTGATGTTCCATTATTGGGTAGGCCTATTGTTATGGATCTATTTTGTGTAATACATCTGTTAAAGGATGCTAAACGCCAACATTTAACTATTGTAAACGCTTGCAGAGCTTACTATAATTAAAAACAATTTAAGTTTAAATAAAGCACAGGATTAAAACTGAAAAATCTTTAAAATGATATTACTTAACTACAGAAAACAAGCTCTACCTTAATTTAAGTGTTTAGAGCCCTCTTAAATTTAGAGATCCTGAAAGTATGTTCTTTAATCAAATGCAGTAAGAAATGGGTACCTTAGCAACATTATTTTTGAGATCCAGTACTACCAAAAAATACACTTACTCCCGTAATTTGAAAGTAATATTTTGTATAACATAGGTTAGAACTAATTTATTATCACTGATATCATAATAAATTCAGTTTGAACTCATGGATTTCATGAGGTAATCGATACAGTCATACGCGTTGAGCTAATGCTAGTATCGTCAAGGTAACATCACAGTTTTCTAAGCGATGGACTTAATTTGTTAGGTATAAATACTGTCAAAGACGGTACAGTTAGTTTTAAATTACAGGACAGAGATTTTTATCCATAATATACAGGGTGAGTCACCTAAAACTTGCACCGTAAATATTTCTGAAATGGTATGTGCTATTGATATGCGGTTTTCACGGAATAGAACTATAGGCAGGGGCTCGCATTTTCAAATGATACACGATTCTAATGTAAGTAGTTTACGAGAAATCGTCATTTGTACAAAACGGGACAATGGCTAGGACAAACTAAAGAAAAACAAGTGAATGAGGAAAAATGAGGATTCTGACAAGTAAACAAAACTGTACCCTCAAAGCCTGTGTTCAAAATGAGCACCACCAGCTTCAATACAAGCTTCCAGTCTAGTATGTAAAGATTGCTGTACACGTTCTAGCATTTCAGTGGAAATTTCAGCGCAGGCAGCAGTAATACGCCGTTTCATATCTTCTGGTGTAGTTGGTATGTCCTTGTAGACAGTGTCTTTCAGCTTCCCCAACAGAAAAAAAATCTAAAGGAGTCAAATCTGGTGAACGGGCCGGCCAAGGTACAGGTCCCCTTCGTCCAATCCACCGATTTTGAAACAATCCTTGAAGATAAGCTGTAGTAATTCGTGCACTATGGGCCGGACAGCCATCATGTTGATACCACAGATTCCTCCTAGTCTGAAGGGGAACGTCTTCTAACATCTGTGGAAGATCGTCTGTTAGGAGGTTGAGATACTTCTGTGAATTCAGTGTTCCTTCTATGAAAAAAGGGCCAATGATGTGATGGTTCACTATTCCACACCACACGTTCACACACCATGGATGTTGACGTTCTACCTGACGCAGCCAACGAGGATTGTCAACAGACCAATAGTGCATATTTTTTAGATTTACTTGGCCATGATTAGTAAATGTTGCTTCATCAGTGAACAAGATACATGACAAATTTGGAGTATCATGTCTCAATGCCCATGTACAAAAGTTCACACGATTCTCAAAATCATTGCCATGCAGCACTTGATGGAGAGAGATGTGATACGGATGGAACTTATGACGATGGAGGATGCGGATTACATTTCTTTGACTGATGCCGCTTCCTCGTGCGATTGCACGAGAACTAATGCGGGATCTACTGCAACAGCAGCTAGAACATTAATTTCTCCTTGCTCTCCAGTTGCTCGTTTGTTTCTGGTGCGTTTTCTAGACGTTATACTACCACTTTCACGTAATTGGTTGAAGAGGTTCACAAATAATTGACGAGATGGTTGACGTCTATTCGGATATGTTTCCAAAGTACACTGTACAAGAAAGAACTGCATTCTTTCTACATTCACCATAAACTATGAGCATGTCTGCTTTTTCTGCATTGGTAAATACCATCTTCCAAGCACGTCCTACTGCTTCAACTATCACAAAATAACTGCCAGTGTAGACAAAACACATTGTAATCAAACATAACAACATCCTAGCCTAGCAACTAAGCAATTGAATGGAACAAACAACTGCCGGTGCGCTCAATTTTCAAATGACGATTTCTCGTAAACTACTTACATTAGAATCGTGCAAAAAACACCATTGACATTCTAATTTATTCTACTTTTATTTTCTTAATGTCAATACGCATTGTTCCATTTAAAAAAAAATGTAACTTTTGTACATAAATACACTTTCTAAAAATTATAAAAATCTGCGTATCATTTGAAAATGCGAGCCCCTGCCTATAGTTCAATTCCGTGAAAACCGCATATCAATAGCACATACCATTTCAGAAATATTTACGGTGCAAGTTTTAGGTGACTCACCCTGTATAATTCGTTTTCTTTAGTCTCTTTAATAACCATTTTAACGTCTTAGAAGAAAGAGAAACTTAAAAGGATGAGGCTATAATTTTCATATTCCAATGCCTCCCCTTTCTCATTCAGGGATACTGCCCCATTGAATAAGCTCCGGTTGATACAAAAAGTCAGTGAATCAGAAAGTTAAGAGATGATTAATTCCATTACGACTCTATCGTTGCTGTAAATATCTTCACAATTTAAAATATGAAGATAAGGGACAAATGTCCAAAAATCCAATATTATTAAGGTACTATCAGTGCCTATCAAAATTGTGCTGAACAAGTTAATGAACTGTCCCTTTGACTCACTGTTTTCATGTAAAATAAGGTAGTGAATAACATTGAAAAATACGTTACAACAGTTTTAAATAACAGCTTTATTGTTTAAACTGTGACCGAGAGATTTTGTTATTTAAAAGTAAAGAACTCTTCTATGTTAACAAAATCAAATGAGAACAAGTGTAACCTAAATATTATAATAAGAACATTATTGTAAAAGGTTTTGCGATAGCTACCTTAGCTTTCTACAGTGATCAGATAAAACCCACTTCGAAGGGAATTTTCCGACCTGATTAGACAAAAGGGTTAGGAATTTCATAAGAACAGGTACCAAATTGTTCTCCAAATTATGATTTGATTGATTGATACTTAACACGTTACTATACTGACTGGCCCACGTTGGATGATGTTACTCGGTGTTAAATGGTACTGGGAATGTATATACTGCTTTAGCAACACAGTAAATAGCACCTAAAACTTTCGATCCGAGCCACTGATTAAATAATTTACTTCATAAATACGTTTAGGTTTCAGGTTAAATTAGCTTAAAATTAGCCTGACATTTACTTCCGTAATTTTCTTGGAAAAGGTTAAAGTTGCACATACCGCAGGGCCTCTTGGAACCTGGATGGTATACTGCATATAGGTGGTCCTCTGTGCTTTGAACGTGACCCCGAGGAAGGGGGACACGAAGGACAGTGTTCGCATGCTTGGACGGGATCCCTAACATTTCCATATTGTACATATTCAACGCCTAGCGAGTCGTGAACGCTCAGGAGTCTCCTGAATGACAGTCTGCTCAGTAACTATACGGTTATCGTTTCCGACGCCACCGAGAAACCTTCACAAGGCGTTCTTCTACCGCCCATTCACAACACGGCCGTCTAAACTAAAACAGATGATGTAAAATAAAATTATAGGATTAGGAAATTATGGACGGGAAATGTAGTAGAAGAGCACCACTCCAGCATTCGCTTACTGATCCACGTAAACCACTTAAAATTCATGGTCAGAATGTGCGGTAGCCGGAAATCAAACCCTGGCCTCTAAAATGTGAAGCTCACTTATTACCACGAAGTCATCTCTCAGGAGCTTGCATATTTAGATAGAAATAGACTGTTACGGTCATACGCATCACAAAATGCGTTTTACTATGTGTAACACACGCCCCCAGAAACACTTACTGCTTATGCAGTAAAAGGACTACAAACATTTGTTTTCGGACTGTCGATAATGCAGAGCCGATGGTCGTAGAACTCGTATTGGATAAAACCACATTTTGTTCGTTACTCCACACAACTCAGAAGGAGAGGAAATGTGATAGTTGAGTCAATGAGAGTGAAAATTTCAAAATCTACAGCAGCGTTAGGTACTGGTTTAGCTTACACCCGCATCATTAAACTGTGCGAGCACAGAAAAATATCCCACCCAGGCAGCTTCTCCCTAGGCTTCCGTGTTTACTTGCCTGTTTCAAAGTGGAAATTTTGCCTTTACATTAGTTGCAGCTCTGGCACATCACGGTAGTACTTAGATTCTCTCTGTTCTGTAATAAAAAGCCAAAGTCGTAAGAATTGTTGGATTTGGAGCATTTGGGATGTTGTTATTTTGACTGCTCCTAAACATCAAACATTGGTAAGAAGTAGAATCAAATTTGAAAATCTGATGCGTGCTTTCACATTATTATCTCAACTCATCTTTCTACGAACTATTCTTACGAAAGTGTTTTATTCCACCTATTTCTTTTTAATCGAGATAAAGTTAACGTTTAAACATTCCGTTGTAAGATACAATAGGCAAAGCTGAAGTCAGAATTTCAAAATACGGTCAATATGTGATAGCTTTGAAACTCTAAGCTGTTTGCACAAACACAAGCAGGTCTCGTGGTGGGACGGTTTTCGCACCGCATTAGGGTGGGATGTTCGTTGTCCTAGCCTCCCGGGGGACGTTTCCAACTAAGTAAAATATAGAGAACCTGCACTCTTCACTTTCGTGGTTCTTTGGGACGGCCGCCCTCTGTCTGCTCTCGCCTCATACTTCCTCCCGGCAATGCCCCATTAGGGGGCATAGGTACAAAGAGCCAAGTCTGGTTGCCGTGTCCATTACCTGCTGGTATAATCCACTTCCAGTTCCACGACCAAAACCGAGGGAAATGGCTCAGGCTGTTTCGTCTGTGGCCCCCATTCGGGATGCCTAGTTTCGATTCCCGTAGCCAACCTACCTGAATCATTGGTTTTTTAGGGTTTTCCCGGGTCGCTAGGCGAATGCTGGGTAGTTAAATTACATCCCGAATTCCCTGCTGCTCCATTTCACCTCCGTTATCATTT
The DNA here is from genome assembly GCA_030765055.1 of Mantis religiosa. Taxonomy (NCBI): domain Eukaryota; kingdom Metazoa; phylum Arthropoda; class Insecta; order Mantodea; family Mantidae; genus Mantis; species Mantis religiosa. Next base: position 117,621,281 of record CM060950.1, read on the forward strand.
CATATCATCTTTCATACGGTGGTTTCTTCCAGGGTAGAAGTGTTGGGAGTCTCTGCGGTGCATGGTGGGATGACATGCTCTGAGGAAAACGCTTTCTCCTCCAGCGGGCTGGACTTCGGTGTCCAAGGCACCCTGGTAGGACAAATCAGAAACGCGGCGGTCGGAATGCCGGTTGTGCAAGCGCCCTGGAATATCCTACTCTGGGGGGGGGGGGGGGAGGCAGCCACCGGTCTCCGAGCCAGACTCGTGACTGCTTCTGTGCCACGGCAGGTGGGATGTTGATTATCCTAAACCCACCGCCGGAGAACTTCTATCTGCTAAAGTTTAGGGACCTCGCCCTCTGTACTGCAGTGGCTCCTTGGGATCGGCGGTTTTCTGTCTCCTCTCGCCTCATCCTCCTCCCGACCCCACCTGGGGCATAGGTACAAAAGACCAGTCTGGTCTAGGTGCCGAATCCCCTATGAACAATCCACTCCAATCCAATCCATGACCACAAGAAAAAACGGAATAACAAGTTAATATTTCAAAAAGTGAACAAATATTTGAAAATTCAAACATATAAGAAGAAAATTTCTGAGGTGGTGTACCAAAAAGAATCTAATTTTTGTGCCCTAACATATGTGTATTCTTTGTATTGTAAGGTGTTGTCTATCTATTGCTTACCAGTTATATTAACCTCATTCCCAAAGAATATAATTTCAGAGACTTCTCATGATAAATGCACAATATTTATTTAAGTATTTCATTTGCCATGAAATATCCTGATCTTGATGTATTTTATTCGCAGCAGATACACTTGTATTTGTGAACTAAAATTTATAGGAAAGAATACAAATGCAAAGGGAATTTTCTTGGAAATGCTCGCGTCGTATCCTTGGACGACAAAAAGGTTAAGTAGCAAGTCTGATATTTTAGCACGAAATATGCGTTCACTGACAGACAAATATACACTTTTACCTATCCACAAAGAATCTTTACATAAAAATTTCTTTTGTTTTGTATTCAGGAAGTGGTAAACATGTGTTTCGGATGAATCTCAAAATATATGTTTTTTGCATTGGAAGAGGTCCAAACATGATTAGTTACCGGACTTAAATGCTCGGAAAAATAAATACGTATTACACAATTATTGTATAGTAAATGGATACATACAAATCAAGGTGTAATACAGGGTTGCAGTTTGTCTCCTGTTTTATTCATAATTTATATAGATGATCTGATTAGAGAGTGGATGTTTAAGATTAACGGAGGCATTCATCTTGCACAAATTTTATTCTTAAGACGATGCTATTTGCGAATGACCAAATAATTATAAGTAAAACTGAAGACGACTGCAAAGAGCAGTATATATTTTACAGACGTTGTGTAAGAATTACAATTTCCAAATTTCGAAAATAAAACAAAAATAATGGCGTTTGAAGGTAAAGGCACTATTAGAACCAAAATAGTAATTGATGATATTATCTTAGAGCAAGTTACGGGTTTTAAATATTTGGGAACATATGTCAGTTATAAGTATGAAAATGACTTTAAAAAATAAATTACCAATGTTTCAATAAATATGTGGCATAATAAATGCAAGCTTAATATCTAAAACCAGAAAATAAACACGGATGAAATTTTATAAAGTAACGGCTGCGCCTGCTTTTCTTTTTGGTTCTGAAACATGGACATTAACAAAAGCAGACAAAAACAAGATACATGATGCCGAAATAAGATTTTTAAGAGCAGTAAAGGGATGTAGTCTTTTCAGATAACATTCCAAATGAAAAAAAATAAGAGAAGATTTAGAAATAAGTTCTTTAGAAGAAAAAATAATAAATCATAGAAATGAATGGAGAGAGCATATTGAGAGAATGCCGAGAGATAGAATCCCAAGAAGAGTTATAAAACTATAAACCTAGAGGAAAGAGACATCCTGGAAGACCACGAAAACGATGGTCAGACATGTTTTTAAGCCGGAAGAGGCAGCATTGTCTAGCCCTTGGAGTGAAGAAGAAGAAGAAGAAGAAGAAGAAGAAGAAGAAGAAGAAGAAGAAGAAGAAGAAGAAGAAGAAGAAGAAGAAGAAGAAGAAGAATAAGAAGAAGAAGAAGAAGAAGAAGAAGAAGAAGAAGAAGAAGAAGAAGAAGAAGAAGAAGAAGAAGAAGAAGAAGAAGAAGAAGAAGAAGAAGAAGAAGAAGAAGAAGAAGAAGAAGAAGAAAGAAGAAGAAGAAGAAGAAGAAGAAGAAGAAGAAGAAGAAGAAGAAGAAGAAGAAGAAGAAGAAGAAGAAGAAGAAGAAGAAGAAGAAGAAGAAGAAGAAGAAGAAGAGAAGAAGAGAAGGAGAAGGAGAAGGAAGAAGAAGGAGAAGGAGAAGGAGAAGGAGAAGGAGAAGGAGAAGGAGAAGGAGAAGGAGAAGGAGAAGGAGAAGGAGAAGGAGAAGGAGAAGGAGAAGGAGAAGGAGAAGGAGAAGGAGAAGGAGAAGGAGAAGGAGAAGGAGAAGGAGAAGGAGAAGGAGAAGGAGAAGGAGAAGGAGAAGGAGAAGGAGAAGGAGAAGGAGAAGGAGAAGGAGAAGGAGAAGGAGAAGGAGAAGGAGAAGGAGAAGGAGAAGGAGAAGGAGAAGGAGAAGGAGAAGGAGAAGGAGAAGGAGAAGGAGAAGGAGAAGGAGAAGGAGAAGGAGAAGGAGAAGGAGAAGGAGAAGGAGAAGGAGAAGGAGAAGGAGAAGGAGAAGGAGAAGGAGAAGGAGAAGGAGAAGGAGAAGGAGAAGGAGAAGGAGAAGGAGAAGGAGAAGGAGAAGGAGAAGGAGAAGGAGAAGGAGAAGGAGAAGGAGAAGGAGAAGGAGAAGGAGAAGGAGAAGGAGAAGGAGAAGGAGAAGGAGAAGGAGAAGGAGAAGGAGAAGGAGAAGGAGAAGGAGAAGGAGAAGGAGAAGGAGAAGGAGAAGGAGAAGAAGAAGGAGAAGAAGAAGGAGAAGAAGAAGGAGAAGAAGAAGAAGAAGAAGAAGAAGAAGAAGAAGAAGAAGAAGAAGAAGAAGAAGAAGAAGAAGAAGAAGAAGAAGAAGAAGAAGAAGAAGAAGAAGAAGAAGAAGAAGAAGAAGAAGAAGAAGAAGAAGAAGAAGAAGAAGAAGAAGAAGAAGAAGAAGAAGAAGAAGAAGAAGAAGAAGAAGAAGAAGAAGAAGAAGAAGAAGAAAGAAGAAGAAGAAGAAGAAGAAGAAGAAGAAGAAGAAGAAGAAGAAGAAGAAGAAGAAGAAGAAGAAGAAGAAGAAAAGAAGAAGAAGAAGAAGAAGAAGATTGGAATCCAGGAAATGATATTAGTACTAATATGTTAAAAGTGATACTGTTGTTTAGGTAAAACGTGTTTGCTACCTTACTTTCTGCAGTGGAAGACACGGCTGAAGACTAATATTGATTTATGCTGTAAGTAGTTGATTGCCGGTTATTTTACACAAGCTCCACTCTACCCTCTACTTTCCCCTTTGCATTAGTAGGGACACGCCCTGACACGAACTCGTCTTCTTCGCATCGATCAGGGTTCGATTTAACTATACACAGTCGAGTGCAGAATATACTTAAGATAAAAGAAACTAGTAATTATTACATCCATAGGTTGGTGAATCTTAAGACGTTAATGATTCATTGGACGCTCCGCCACAGGAAAATGTCGAAACAAACCTATGAACAATACTTATAGGGTGTTTTAGAGAGTAATTCAATTTCAAGTCATACAGTATAATGTACACTTTTAAAGATGGCGCCACAAAATGCTAGCGGCAAAGTTAATTTACATCCTTTCATAGGCTTCCTTCCTCGACCACGTTGATGTACAGAGGAGGTATTCTAACTACACTTCCCTCTTCTCTACATACCTTATCGATTTGCCGAACCAGAAGTGGCAGAGCGGATGGTAAATTAATGGACACCGGCAAGTCGTCATTGATGCCACATTCTTAAGTTATAAATTTCTTCCTGGAAACACACCCTGTACAAATAATACACTCTGCTTTGACCTATCAAACAAGGAAACGAAATCAAGTGGGCCGTAATTAGATTGTGTATAAAATCACTGCCTTTGGTATGAAGTAGACATGCTATAAAATTTACACAAAAGCATACGGGGAAATGATTGTTCATTTTATTCTTTCCTTACTATGAAATAAGGCAATAAATCTTAGAAATCTGCGATAATTCATGGAGCAAACTGTTCGGAAAAGTTATGACAAGCTAATATGCTAGTGCATATACAGTAAACATACCAAAACAGTTCAGCATAAACAATAATAAGAGGTAATAAAAATTTGAAACGTACACTGCTTATTATTAGTTAACACCAGAAATAGCGTTTCTGTTGTCTTCAAGTTCATTAGATATTGGATTGCTCGAAGGCGATTCGGCACCTCGACCACACTGAGCCTTTGTACCTATGCTCCAAGTGGAGCACCCTCAGGAGGGAGAATATGGTGAGAGGAGACAGAGGGCGGCCGACCCAAATGAGTCACTACAATACAGAGGGCAGGGTTCCAATGCTTTACTAGCTAAAAAATCCCCGGTGGTCCAGGACAACCGTCGTCCTACCTAGCAAGGAAACAGTCACAAGACCGGTTCGGAGACCAGAGTTCGCCCTCCCCCAGAGCAAGGAAGACTCCAGGCAGGCTTACACAACCGGCATCCCGCCAGCCGCATTCCTGAATGGTCCGATAAGGCCGGTTCGGAGACCGGAGTCCATCCCGCCGGAAGAGAATGTGTTGATTCAGAGCATACCATCCCGCCATCCACCGCCGCAACTACCGACCACACTTCTACTCTGAAAGAAACTATCAGATAAGAAATGATAATGTAGGTGAATTGGAGTGACAGGAAATTCGGGGTATATAATTAACCTTCCCAAAATTCACCTAGCGTATCGGGAAAAAACCCGAAAAATACCCATGGGTCAGTAGGTCGGCCATGGGAATTGAACCCGGGCCTGCCGAATGCGGGCCACAGACAAAACCGCCTAAGCCATCCCTCTCGTAAATTAAGTTACTCAAACCTTTGCACTAAAAGGAATACCAAAGGTATGTAAGAGATGCTGGTGATTTAATGTCTAATGTGCCGTTGCATAATAATCCAGTTTACAGTTCAACCTTGCCGTCCTGCCTTTACTGCTGGGAAATTCTTATGCTTGGTTATCATTGTATTTTGATAAATGGAATTAACCTCACGACGTAGGACTCTTTAAAATATACCTACCAATCCATAGTGATAAGTAAGTGTCCAAAGCCAAAAGACTTAGTGAAAGTATATTAGGGGAAATATCAGTAATTTGGCACTAATCTAAGATACAAAAATTTGAAACTTTCAAGCCATACTGAAGGCGGGACTCGAACGCGCGACCTTCTACGGGCCGGACGCTAGAGATCTGCACACTAACCACCACGGCTACGAGGGCTCCCTGGATTTTACAGCTTTCTTTATTCTTTCCGTTTGTTTATGTTTTGTTTTCTGTGTTTTTACACATATACACTATACGCATAAACGCCCATGCCCAAGGCGGAACTTGAGTCCACCGACCCTCTACGCGGCGAGAGCAACACTTCACTGCAGTAACCTTCGGCAGTTAGGGCGGGTCATCAGCGAGCGCCTCACAACCAGGTGATCAAGCCAGTAACAATTAGCGAACTCAGCGTGTCCCTTCCGGTTATACGTCCGTTTCTGCAGCCCATATACCACCTGCGATGTCGTCAAATCATCGCTCCTCCCGAGGATCTATGTACAAATAATCTAATTGCGGGTCAAGGTACAAGATATCCTCTCCGTTACTTAATCTACTTCTATCTACTATACAAGACTCGTTTTGTTGCTATGTGATATGTTACAAGCGATTGTCACAACTGGAGACTCGAACCTGGAACATAACTGAGTTAATCTTTACACATGTTGCGTAATAAAAATGCATCTGCCTCTCCCTTTCTCCTATCCTCAAAATGGGTATTTTGGTGATGTCTTTTTCTCGACCATTTTCTGCATATTGTTTTTCTATACACAATATATGTCAATATATCTATATATTAGTGTTTGTAACCCTTCTTTGCATTGTCTTACAAATGTTATTTACAGTAAATTTTAAACCCTCTGATTTATCCCACAGCATTAAGGAACATAAGTTAATGTGATAAATATTTATAACACTCGTAGAATAGGAGTTTTAAACTACATGTTTATAAAATGGTGTCATCAAGTGATTAAATACGAAGACCAGAGCAATATATTGATTGAGATATAAATTATATAAACATTAAACATAGGTTAGTCCTGCGCCGTGTCGTACCGGGCTAAGGCAGCATGTCTTGGTCCCTGGCTACGGAAAGCGACCCGGGTTCGATCCCACCCATGTGGTGGGGATTTTCGGTCCCGGGTATAGGACCGGTGCCCTCTCAGCATCGTGAGGAAAGTGAGGAGATTACGCTAGGTAAGCCGCCCTGGTCACGGAAACCAACATTCCGGCTGGGGGATGCCGAGATGCTGACCACATCTCCTCCCCGTATCGGTTGGATGATCGTCCACCTCTGCCGTGGGCAAGTAAGTGGGCGTGAGGCCGGCAGTCGGGTTGGTAGGCCTTGGCCCTCTAAGGGCTGTCGCGCCATGGGTTATTATTATATTAAACATAGGTTACAGGTATCTTTTCTCCATTCTCGCTCACAGAAGTCCTATATATTTCTGGGGTCACCGAAGGCATATTTGTTTCAAAATCATATTTTAAAGGATCTGTATCTCTCAGTAAATCCAACGTTTTTTTTAGAAGCAGTGCGCGCACACACACGCGCGCGCACACACACACACGCACACACACACACGCCCACAGAGAGAGAGAGAGAGAGAGAGAGAGAGAGAGAGAGAGAGAGAGAGAGAGAGAGAGAGAGAGAGAGAGAGAGAGAGAGAGAGAGAGAGAGAGAGAGAGAGAGAGAGAGAGAGAGAGAGAGAGAGAGAGAGAGAGAGAGAGAGAGAGAGAGAGAGAGAGAGAGAGAGAGAGAGAGAGAGAGAGAGAGAGAGAGAGAGAGAGAGAGAGAGAGAGCAATTGCTGTTCCAAAGAAGTAAATTATGTAAAAAATCATACTAATGCCTAAAACATCTGAAGAGAACACAGAAGAGATTAATACTATACCTTGGTCATCAACTCGGCTTAATTGTATGAAAGAGAAAGAAGGGAAGCAGAAATAAACGGAAAGACAAGAGATACAGGGAATGTGTCTGATAATCCAGCACAATATAGGGAAGGGTTTCAATGACGTACTGCTTATTATACTCATATATTTTTTTAGCTACATTCACAGAGTAGAGCTGATTGGGGTTGGATGGGGGTGGCCGAACGGATTACAGCCTCCATATAATGGAAAGTGATTTACCAGAAAATTGAAGCAGGGTAGCAATGAAGTAAAACCGTTATAATAATAAGCACACAGTACAGGACAACGTTCGAGGTCCCCGTGATGGAGGCACTCAGAGAATTTAACGAGACGTAGGGTTAGGATCCGCTATCCAGAAATTAGCGCAATACAGAAAACATGTGAAATACTTTGAATCCCAAATTCGGTATCATGAAGTCTATTATTAATATAGCGAATAGTCTTCCTTGTACTTGTACCAGGAGCATCAATTCGTTCCAAAGATGATCAGATATGTCCATGAAAAAGCATATGCTGCAGATGTGAAGTACCGAAGAACAGTGCACCATTTGTGTTGTGCTGGACGTCCAGTACAATCGGTTTTATTCCTACGAAAGTTTTACTTCAACGGAAAAAATGCAGTTTGACTTTGAGAGCATAATATTCGTAACGTTGTGCACTTATTCCTATGTAACAGATTTGAACGAAAACACTGAGTTTTATGATTTCATGAACATGGGCTTTTTTGTGGCATAAACCAATGACGGGGATCGTGTTACATATTTATTTAAGGCTCTACAAATAAAGATATGAAAGTATACAATTTGAACCATGTATCGCGTTTTTATGTAATAATTTATGAAATACGTAATTAATTCCGAATTTAAACACAAGAAAACCAGAATAGTTTATTGAAATTCATAATGGCACAAAAAATTGTAGTAATAAGGATTTTTATAGAGTGAACAAAGTATCCTATTATTTAATTAATTTATCGACAGTAATCACAGTATATATTATTTTATCACCTACTCTATGAGAGAAGCACAGAACAATTATTCAGAGAAGAAAAAGCTCGGTGGAATTTAATTGGCTTATACCGGGGTTAAAAGAAAATGTATAAACATTACAAGACAAATTCAATCAAATATTAATTAACTTACTAAATTAATTATTCGAACTACTTACAAATCTACTCTCTCTCTCTCTCTCTCTCTCTCTCTCTGTGTGTGTGTGTGTGTGTGTGTGTGTGTGTGTGTGTGTGTGTGTGTGTGTGTGTGTGTGTGTGTGTGTGTGTGTGTGTGTGTGTGTGTTGTTTGGTGAAGCTGATTTTAAATACGCACGCGGAAAAAATAAAGATCGCAAACAGATTCTCAGATGCCAGGGAGGTAATAAATATATTCGATAAAATACCATAATTGGTTCAGATTGTTTCATAACGTCTTATAGTTCGAAATGAAATATGCCATAGTAAGAGTGGCATGGTTAACATTTTTTGTGCGGAAGAACTTGTCCTATATATAAATTTATTATTATTATTATTATTATTATTATTATTATTATTATTATTATTATTATTATTATTATTATTATTATTATTATTATTATTATTATTATTATTATTATTATTATTATTATTATTATTATTATTATTATTATTATTATTATTATTATTATTATTATTATTATTATTATTATTATTATTATTATTATTATTATTATTATTATTATTATTATTATTATTATTATTATTATTATTATTATTATTATTATTATTATTATTATTATTATTATTATTATTATTATTATTATTATTATTATTATTATTATTATTATTATTATTATTATTATTATTATTATTATTATTATTATTATTATTATTATTATTATTATTATTATTATTATTATTATTATTATTATTATTATTATTATTATTATTATTATTATTATTATTATTATTATTATTATTATTATTATTATTATTATTATTATTATTATTATTATTATTATTATTATTATTATTATTATTATTATTATTATTATTATTATTATTATTATTATTATTATTATTATTATTATTATTATTATTATTATTATTATTATTATTATTATTATTATTATTATTATTATTATTATTATTATTATTATTATTATTATTATTATTATTATTATTATTATTATTATTATTATTATTATTATTATTATTATTATTATTATTATTATTATTATTATTATTATTATTATTATTATTATTATTATTATTATTATTATTATTATTATTATTATTATTATTATTATTATTATTATTATTATTATTATTATTATTATTATTATTATTATTATTATTATTATTATTATTATTATTATTATTATTATTATTATTATTATTATTATTATTATTATTATTATTATTATTATTATTATTATTATTATTATTATTATTATTATTATTATTATTATTATTATTATTATTATTATTATTATTATTATTATTATTATTATTATTATTATTATTATTATTATTATTATTATTATTATTATTATTATTATTATTATTATTATTATTATTATTATTATTATTATTATTATTATTATTATTATTATTATTATTATTATTATTATTATTATTATTATTATTATTATTATTATTATTATTATTATTATTATTATTATTATTATTATTATTATTATTATTATTATTATTATTATTATTATTATTATTATTATTATTATTATTATTATTATTATTATTATTATTATTATTATTATTATTATTATTATTATTATTATTATTATTATTATTATTATTATTATTATTATTATTATTATTATTATTATTATTATTATTATTATTATTATTATTATTATTATTATTATTATTATTATTATTATTATTATTATTATTATTATTATTATTATTATTATTATTATTATTATTATTATTATTATTATTATTATTATTATTATTATTATTATTATTATTATTATTATTATTATTATTATTATTATTATTATTATTATTATTATTATTATTATTATTGAAGTCGCTCATTTCCTAAAATATGATTCCTCTGTTATGTACTGACTTACTGTATTTTGCTCGGTGAAGCTGATACAATGAAAACTTTGTACATTGAGCTTTAATCTATTGGCTTGCTAGATCCCGAATCCATTCGTTCTGCACTGGAGGGTCCTCGAAAGACACAAAGGACAATTTCCCACCCTGTCCCTACAGCCAGTTGCCAACATTATCCTTAACACCCGTACAGAAGTACGGTTCAGTGGGAGAGGCGTGTTATTTAAGCCTAAGTGATTCCATGCTGACAGCTGTCGTGAGAAGGAATTGCTGTTGGTCTCTGTGACCGCCACCCCAACACAGTTTGTTTCCCAAGGTAATTGAAGAACCACACTTTTACGGTAGTGTTCCTTTATTACCCTCTGTTTTGGCTGGCTTTGAGATAATTACCCCGGTTATGAGCCCTCTTATTCCAAACAAATTTTTGAACACCTGCAAGAGCTTATTTCTTTCGTTCTGTGTTTAAGAATGCCAACATTAATATTATCAGTAGCAGCAGAAAATGCCATAAAAAGTTCTGCAGCCTCTATCTATATATTATTTAACAATCCGCGGGGCCCAGCTTTTAATTCCAATGAGAATAGGTTGCTCAGATTATGGATTTTATGAGGGGCCCTGTTTTTTCTGAAATGAAAGGTGCTTTTTGGCCGATTAGAACTCGTTATCATCTAAGTTGTTGTTAATCTTCGTTACTTCATTTTGTGTCTTTGATGTAGCAAATGAGGCAAGGAAAACTATTAAATATCATATTCTCTAGGTACTTTACTACTGTTATTATGGAAACAGGGTTTTAAGGAATCTGTAGTTAGCAGACTTAAATTTATGTACCAAAGATTTATTTTTATATATTACTATAATCCAGAGACTCTTCACGCACATCCTGAGTAACAGATCTCGTAGTTCACCCTGGAGCAGCTGATGCAGAGACATCGAAGACTGGAACTTTGGAAAAGGCATAAAAAATGTTACGTACGCTAGGAAGTCGTTATCACCTTTCATCAAAAAAATCGAAAATAACTGCAACCTTTTCAGTTAAAATGTTATAATGCATAAGCATATTTTGGAAGATTTTTACCCTCCTTTGATATTGCCTTTGGCAATAGACGCAACTTCCCACAAATTGTGTGAGCAAATTTTGCCAGGACAAACTACAAGGGCATTGAAGAACACAGAAGGTTTGAGCTGGTAATTGACTGAAGTCGCAAGCTAATTAGGAGCTGGAAGCTCGCAGCAGTGAAATATCAGCAAATATTAAGCTACCTAGTGTAGCACCAGAGTTATAGAAATATCCTTCCACTACAGCATGTACAGTGGAACTACATTTTCCGTAGTATAGAGAAGTACCTACTGATAAAAACTGAAGCTCTCACTAGAAAATATGGCAATTTATGTATTTGCTTGATTTATAGCCAGTGTATTTGTGAAGATAACCATTTGTAGTATTTTATTTTTCATTTGTAGTATTTTCTTTTTTATTGATTAAATATGAGAAAAAAATTCATAAAATCCTTGTTTGGAGAAACCGCATGCCTAATCTGATCGGTATAAGCGAAGGGCCACATTTCAGTTATTTCATATCGTACTTGGATAAAATAAATTATTTATGTAGGCGAAGGTGTCTCTATATTGAATCGTGCTCAGTTATAGAGCAAGATAAACACTAATTTATCAGGAAACCAGTTTCAAAACCATTGACGAACTGTCAGAGAACACTGATCATTGGCATATCAGAGAATACCCATGATTTTACCAAAATTGCATGAAATGTAGAGGATTTCAGTTCTGTAAGACTGAGGTTTAGGTTAGAAAATCAGCAAGACGGATCTCAGCAAACAATTGCCGCTTAATGGGCTGAAAAGTATAAAATCACGGTTTTGTGATTCTTCTGGTATTTCCTACAATGAAAAAGATATAAATATTACACACATGGATATAGTAGGCTTAAAATAATATACTATAATAAACTCGTAATTTGTAGCGTACCTACATACTTAATCTGTTGGTTTAGTAGGTTTGCACATTTTTTATTTCCACACTAAAAGAATTCTCATAATATATTTAATTTTATTAATTAATATTTTACTTTATCTCAGAAAATGCATATTATTTTGTGAAAACTACCACTTTTAACTACTCCTCACTCCACAGCAAATACTTTACATGAATGACGTACTGAAACGAAGAATATTTGTTTTGTAATTATCCAATTTTGTTAGATGAATACAAATAGGTGACTAGGTCCAAGCAAAATGCTGCATTTTTATAATTTTGAGTGTTTTCAGGGATGTATAAAATGCTATTTGATTAGTTAAATGCCCTAAAAGAGGAGTAATAAAGTGGCATAAATAAAAAAGTTGAAATAATTTACACATTACTGAGTTTCATTACATTAAATGTAAACAGTTTTCCATTTTCCTCTTTAAATACTATTTAAGAAATTTAACTTCTTGTAGCTTTATTAATTTTGCCAGAAAGCATTTAAGATATAGAACTGCAAAAATTAACAGTAGTGGTGCGTTCCAACTAAACAGTTTGGTAAGCTGTACGAAAAAAATAAGGCACACGAGGAGGTGTTAGACGAAGTATGTAGTCAAACCCAAACGGGCGACGTTGCCCAGTTTGCTAACGCTTTGTCTAGGGCAATAATTGTTTTTCATTTTCTCTTTGCGTTTAACAAATCCAGCAACGCTTCATTAGTATAAACTGTTCCTCTGAAAAGAGCTGGAAATATTGAAGCGTAGGAATATTCTATGCGGCCTGTAGTCCAATATAGGAGTGATTGAATAAACTCTGCAGTGATAGCAAACGTCAGATTTTTGCATTCTGGTTTACTCTCTCAAAATTATTTTATTCTCACGTATGTTAAAATAGCTCCAGAAAAGCAATTAGTTTAATCTGATAAGTGCCGGTTTCACATAATCTTAAAACGGTTTAACAGTTAAGCTAATTTAGAATCTGTTTCATCGAACAATGTTTGTTTTTATACAGCGATAAAACTTGGTGTTAACTTAATATCGCCTTAACTCTGTGTTAAGGAGTTTAAGGAAGGTTAACATTTAGAAAATGGCTGCCGCAAACCAAGCTGTTACGAGATTGTTGCAAGATCGTAGAAGAGCCGTAAACTCAAAGTATTTTGCCAAGTGTTTTGGACTTTTTTTTTTTACGTTTTACGTATGTTTAAGGAAATGTGTGTACAAACACAGGTATTTAAAATGTTGTTCAGTCATGAGTTTCGGCTTTTGCAAAACAAATAGTCCTAACAAATTGGCTGAGTTTGTTGAACTAACATGTTTGCTTTATATTAAAAGCTAAATAGCACTTTTCCAGAAAATTATTGTGTTAAGAAAACTGTTCCCGAAGTTACATTATGCTAACTTAAAAACTGTATCGTATGGAACAATTTTAGTGTTGTAAGATGCAGGCTGTTTCAACCGAGGAAACCAACTTTTGTGAAAACTTTATATCTGAAAACGTTTCAAATGCAATCCCTTCGCTTTATTGAAATTGTCACTTTACTCTCATTTGTAATCCGATAGCAAGGTCTGTTACACGAAATACGTTTCTAGAGAATCGGATGTAATAAAGATTAGTACGCCTAAATTACAACTTTCGTCATTTTGACCCAATTTTCACCGATCGGTTCCCTGCTATAAATGTTTTTGTAATAGTAGATTGCTAATTAAAAATGTTTTCTTAGAAGAGAAATTGATATTTAAAGCAAATTACAAAATTAGAGAGCCTAACGAGTCACTTTAAAGAGAAGAGTAATATTAATTGTTCATCTTGTATCTTTCACTGTCTTCGCTTGCCGTCTATGTGTATCGTGCCTGTGTATATCTGCCCTCTCTTTTGTATAGTGACGTTTACTGACAACGCACCATTGTCGATTATGGATTGGAGGAACTCGGGTGACTTATTTCGTATGTCCTCTATTGATGAAATTAAGGTATTTACATGGATATGCACAACAACTAAAATTAAAAATCTCTTTTGTGGATTTTGCATTTGTTTAAGAAATTACAACATACGTAACACAATAATGCATTGTAAATGTTGCATAGTTATTGATACCTGTTGCGGTTCCGAATATATCAGATCTTATTGTTGAGTAATTTAATATGGCTAATATATTGACATTGACTCGTCGAAATAAAATTCACCGTTTTTCCTTTGTAATATGCTCGGCACTTTTAATTATTATATAAAGACTAGGCGAAGGATTTGAAAAATACAATTTTTTAAAGGATTTTCCGTAAAAAGTACCATAGATTTTGAACGTGTACTGAATACAGATATGTAAATTAATTGAGAAGGTGGCTCTGTTACGCGTCAGGCTTGCAATCGACAGGTTTCCGGTTCGATTCGCTTTAACCACCCACGCTCGTAGATTTGATTTGTCGGTTTCCGAATTCTGGTGTGGTTTCTCATCTATAACTATTTCTTTTCCATAATTTCCCTTCCATTCCTTTCCTTCTTCGTTTTATATGTACTCCTCGGTTTCATTGTGTGTGGTAGTGCTCGACAGATGGCAAAGATGCTTGCTGAAAACGAAGTGTATTCCACATGAACAGTAGAGGGTACTTGGTCAATGGGTTTTGGAGTAGCGTATCTTTGGCAATCTCCTGTCTGCATGCGGCCTGTAGCCTCCTGTTGTTCACGTGATCCCTTCCTCCTGGTTATGGTAACCATCCCTTTGTTGTATAATTTATAGCTATAGATCAATGTTTTATATAAAATAGCTATTTTTAGAGGCACGGTATATATCTGCGCACACATTAGAGGTTGTGCAATTGAAAAGTACAATATTAATTAGACAGGAAAAACTTTGGATATCTCAGAAGAGCCAAAATTGTCGCAGCATGAGAAAATGGGATTTTGTGTTCTGGTACCACGTATGTACAGATAACCAGAGCAGTCTAACAAGTATAGATAGATGACATGTGCATTCAGTTACGTATAAAAGTGGGAAAATTTCTAACGTTACTACTTTCTGTACGTCTATCGAGAGGTTAACTCGATGATGGTACGAGCAAGGACAAAAAGTGTGATTAAATATTTTAATTTGTTGCCTCATTAACATACTTATGTGGCAGAAGTTCACGGGAAATATAGCATAAGTTTTACGGTAATTAGTGAAATGTCCAACAACAATAGTTGTAACTGGCTAAGTATTTTTGTTATCCTCACCTTCTAATTATTCCACGTCGCTTTTACTAAGTGATATTATCGCAGCGGATCGATTAGGGGATACCTCTTGTATCGGTGTGTTTCCAACAGTTGCCCTTCTCGGTCCCATCCCTATACATTATCATCTTGCTTCTTCAAATTCTACAGAGGCCTTACTGCTAGGCGACCGTAACTCGCTTTTGTGGCGGCTGAATAGGAAACATGTCTCTTGCTTCTACACGTGCCGGACAGAAAGTGTCAATGTGCTGTCCATTCTACTGCTTTCATTACCTGCAGATAGGTGGCAGGACATCTCCTATCCGGTATTTACCATGGCGGCTGAGCGAAATCATATAAAATCAACAGGAGATTGCTGAGCCCATGGAATTTAAACTCAGAATATCTCAAATGTTACAGACTGGATTCTGTGTTTTAATCGTAAATATTGCTGTACATGGTGCTTAGACAAGAAACATGTGACTTGTTCATCTGTCCTCATAGCCAACCATAGGGAAGAGTAGCAAGAACATCTAAGCTGGAATGAAACAATATGAAGCAGGGGCAGCCGGTGAGGCATTGTATTGACGGTGCCATAAAGAAATAAATTAATAAATAATAAGTAAAGAAGTAAATAATAAGTTAATAAATAAGAGTTGTTAAATATAAATATGTGTACCAATTTCGAACGATTAGCTAATCTTATCAATAATCCATCCTATTTTATAATGTGCTGTACCAAAGAGAACGTACAGGGAAACGGAAATAGACATTTATTACATCCGTACTCTTGTTACACACAGGTGTAGCGAATACAGTAAAAGTTTGGAGAATATGATACGAAGCGTTCGTGTACGATTTCGCGACAGAGAGACAGTTATCCTAAGTCCCGTGCTTTAATGCACTCTAGCGGAATAAGCGTAAGTTATGCACCAGAGAAATCTCGACACCAACTTCTCCTATAAGAAGCCGTGTTTAAGCAGACTGCCTAGCCCTTAACACAGACGCTTATGAGTGTAGATGGTGCCGTTCTCGAATCGGCGCCAAGTCACGGAAAACAACCAGGACGGAGTGCGTTTAACGCGCCTATTCACACGAGGGAGCAGATACTCAGAAACAATCTTTTTTTGCGCAATTCCTATACACTTGTCTTTCTTTCGTTTTCACACAGATGGCACAGCGGCACTACCTCAGAAGCCGCCCCTGATATGAAGATTACTGAGGAGGAGCTATTGGATTGGGCAGTCAGCATCGCACATGTTAAATTCCAGCATCTCACACTATCCTGCCACAACCTCCTCTTCTATTTTGTCTCATTCCATCCACCGTAATATAGAACTTTAACTAAGACTTAGGAGTAGATCTTATAAGTCATTGCACCTGTAGTGGTATAAGAGGTCCAAGATCACTATGTGACTCTTAGGCAAAGTTTTCAGGGGAAAAATACCAGTTCGAACTATGGAAAATCTTTTATGCCTAGCCCTTAACGAGAGAGAGGAGTGAAGTGAAAGGATAAGAAGGGCAGCCGGACCTAAGGAAAGACAACACAGAACAGGATTCTTAACAGTGATATATTGAAACTCCTCGGAGGTGGCTAGTGAAATGGGTTCCCTTTCTCCCTCTTGCGGTCTTACAAACTCCCTTTGAGACCCGGGAACCGGAATCCTTCCCCAATTTGGAAGATCGGGACTTGCAGGGACCAAATTTCTTGCCGTGCACGCCGGAACCTTCGCCAACACTTCGAACACTGAAACAGCGAACCAAATGAAAGCTTAAGTAAAATGAAGCGACAGGAAATTCTAGAGATATAATTATCCTTCCAATATCCGGATAGTAACTTGAGAAATCCCGAGAAAATCCATATTCCAAGGTTGGCCAAGGGTATCGGAACCACAAACTCCAGAATGTGGACCACAGACGCTACCCTGTGTGGCATCCTACTCAGCTGAGTATTAGATTACAATATATAATTGAATACAATAAGAGCCCTGGTAGATAAAAATTTGTATGTACTACAATCGCAAATCTTTCTCCATTCATTGTCGTTTAATTTTTATAGCATCTACAAATGATTCTAACAGAAGCATATTTTTGCATTTACCATATGCTAATCCAGATGTACCTTTGCAGAAATGGTTTCATTAGACATGCCATTACAGATACACGGGATAAAGAGGGATGGAATCGATAGTAAGAATCTGAAAATCAGTATGCTATATTTTGACCTTTAATTTTCATATTGTTTCCAGGACATTGCGAAAAATAACTGAACAGCTCTCCACAAGGCACTAATGGAGTTCAGTACCTGACTGTATCTACCTTGTGCTGGTAGAGGAAGTAAAACGTTTTTGAACCTCTGAAACACATAGAATTGAGACGTCACATCGTCAAGTTTTGGAATAACATAGCGCAGCTTTTATTTTCCTATTAAATACGGTATTATTTTTTATTTGAGTGTATTAAATTTTTAACGAAACCATCATTGCCATGATAACATAGCTTTCTGAATTGTCCATTTCCGTAAGTCCGAAGAAGCAATTGCACACTCAAACATTTCTCCACCACGTCAAACACCTACTCAAATTAGAAAATGTTACTCTAAGAAACAAGCAATCTTATATACTGTCATATGTAGTACAAGATAAATATTAATAAACGTGCTTATGATCGTCAAACTCAAATGCTCCAGTGATACATGGAAAGTTTGCAAGGAAAATTGTATTTCTGCACCAAAGAGAGGCCTTATGTTCCTCGCTTGGGATTGCAAAACGACTATCTCTTGGCACATAACAGATGTGCCATGTTCTGCTTAGTGCTTGTTCAAAATCCGATTAAAAGTCATATGATTTCTAGCTGGCGAGAGTTAAATATGCAATCAAACTGCGAACTTAAAATTGATAGCACATATACATGATAAAGCCGAAATTGCAATTTTCCTCCATTGGAACTTGGGCTCCTCTGCCCATCTGCCCGTCTCTACGGAATACAGGATATGGAAATCAAACCGCTCTAACAACATTAAACATTTTATTGCGTCTCCCGTGAAAAGCCACTTGCGAAATTGACTCCCGTAATCACATTATACCGCTTTGCCATTGCCGCAAGCTATAAAATGCTGCGCGCTAGGTAGGTAGGCCAACGCTGTAAGCGAGAGAAGGAAACTGTTAATATTTGAGTCGTGCAGAGATTCTGCTACCCCCACCCACCCTTATTCAATTGGTACCGCGCTTTTTATCTCCAACACATTTTATTGCTTTTTTCCTTTCGGTTAAACTACGTACACGCTTACATCATATTTCCTAATCTCACATGTTTCAATGACTGCTAAAACACCGAAGTATTTTCACTACAAGCATGAAACTCAACAGTACAACTTTATAACTAAACGAGCTCAAATTAAGCAATACTACTTGTGGTATGAGGTACGGAAAGGCTCAGAGGGAGGACTTGGCACCTCAAACTTGGGTGCCCCCCTAAGCGAGGGGTAAGGTGAGAGGAGACATAGTGGCTTCTCCGTGCAGGCGTTCACATCTTCTGGGAGGCCCGGGATTCGGAGAGGTTCCGATCGGAAGGGCGAAGGATTATATAGAACATATTCCCTGCCATGCAACGCCATATTACCCGCCGATTCAACCCTGAAACGCTAAGCAGGATAAAGGTAAAGTGAAAGTAGAAATAAAGCAAAATGAGAAGTTAGGTGAAACAGAGAGAACAGTATTTCGGGGGATTCTATTAACTTTTCCAGCATTCATCTGGCGATCTGGGTAAGCTCCCACAAAACCCATGGATCAGGAAGGTTGGCCTTTGGTATCGAACGCACGACCTCCCGAAAACGGGTCACTCATAGGAATACATGATTGCGACCTTTCGCACTGGAAAATTACAAAGAAAATAAAAAAAAAACATCCTCAAGCATCTTCCTTCAGATTATATCTTTAGGTTTAAAATGTAAGCAATAATGATATTTGTGAAATCTGATCTTTAATTTGATTAACCTTTTTTCCTTATACATTATAGCTATACAGACACAAACAAAATTCAATCATAATGAAGAAGACTTCACTTATCACCAAAAATTCAAAATATACTTTTATTACTTTAGCAATTTTCCGAAATATATTGTCGTATTTTAATAAAACTCATTTCAGATGCATTTCTAAGGAATCAAGTATAAAAAATTGCCTTGGTCCCTAGCCACGGAAAGCGGCCCAGGTTCGATCCCACCCATGGGGTGCGGATTTTCGGTCCCGGGTATAGGACCGGTGCCCACTCAGCATCGTGAGGAAAGTGAGGAGCTTATGCTCGGTAAGCGGCCCTGGTCACGGAAACCAACATTCCGGCTGGGGGATGCCGAGATGCTGACCGCATCTCCTCCCCGCATCGGTTGGATGATCGTCCACCTCTGCCGTGCGTAACTGGGCGTGAGGCCGGCAGTCGGGTTGGTAGGCCGTGGCCCTCTAAGGGCTGTCGCGCCATGGGTTATTATAAGTATAAAAAGTTTTTCATTTGAAGAGGTACTTATAGTACCTCTTGTGGAACATTCCTGGAAATTTCCACCTAACATATTTAAACAGTGTCTAACTCAAATGTCAAATTTAGTATAAGTTATCTATTTTTCCTTTGTGACTTGTATTAGTTTCACACAAACGCAAGCCTATTTTCTAAGAGTGGTGCACGAGATGGGTTCAGTAGCCATCAAAATACATTACCGCTAAGATATCGAAATCGTATTTTGTATCGAAAAAATACTCTCTTTCTACCTAATGCAAGTAGATGATAGAGAAACAAAAGGTGTTCTATATAGGGTTTGCCCTTCCAGTACAGAAATAAGCAATCTGAGCTTTAACGAAGTGCAGAAACAGTTTCCAAATTTAGATCCAAACAAGAGAGAGGTTAATACTTTATCTGTTGCCTCCAAAGCATTGGACTGAAAAGGAAAAACAGAGCTACAACACTGCACTAAGTATTGGCACTAGGCGTCAACAAATATGGGTGCAGACACTTGGTGGTAGGTGGATGAGTATCATATGACTATGAATTCAACCTTAAAATCTTGGTACTTCTCCACAGCTCGTTCGGTTTTACCCAGTTTTAGAAAGAGCTAACATTAGTTTGTTTACACCCACGTCAAAGAAGTGACTGCATTTTCGCATCTGAAAGCTTACAGTCTCCTTCCAAATCCTGTTTCTTAGGAATTGTTATTTGGCCATTTTAACCACATCTCCTGTCAGTCTAGAACGTAATCAAAAGCACCTACATTTGCTTACTTGTTCCAATTATCCTAGATGCAAATCATGTAGATTTTTGTTTCCTCTAACATAAAAAGCTTCCTCAAATCTCCAGAAGTGCAGTGCTTGTTTTATTTTGTATTAATACAATCATGGTGTGAGCTCAGAGCACTATAAATTTCTCTACTTGCTTCTGATTTATACTGAAAAATAGGTTACATGAAACATTATATATCAGTATCACTCATCGGTTTGTCATTTTCCGTAAAACATCGTATGTATCCATTTGGATAGCCACCTATAATTTTGCAGAGTTAGTTATCATCTACATATCATAACAGACACCACGCCAATGAATTGGTCACGACATCCAAGAAATATTGACGTGACTATGGTCTATGAGAATGGCGTCAGAACACAACTCAGAAAGGAGATTTTTCACCTCTTGAGTGTACAGTTATTATTTTTAACTTTTTTACTTTCTCCCTTACTGTTCAGATTCACCCCAAAGGCAGTTTTTTCACAGCATGAAACTGAAGCATGGAAATGAAGGAACATTAAAAATAATTAAAACATCCATGACTTACGCCATCATCCATTTTTGTCGTTCTCTCTTGTCTTGTTTCCTTAATGCTGTCCGTTTTCGTGAATTTCCTTCCATTTCCCTTCCATGAACAAATGTCTTCTTATTCTGTTCTTCCGTCTTTTCCTCAACTATATTTCTCTCTGTCTTTTCTCTGTAATGATACTCTGTCTAAACAATTCTCTTTTGTTTTACAATTCTTTGTCAAGAATTTTATTTATGTGTCGCATGCTTGTAAACTTTGGCTGCCTTTCACGTGATGCTTTTTGTTTTATGTTCACATGGCTCTATGTTTCTCTTCTACTCATTCTTAATATGGATTATTACATGATGTCATGTACTTTACTATTAATTTTGCGTGCTAGTGCAATGTTCAGGAGACTCACTAAACTGAGAATACGCGAGTGTTGGCTTACTCTCTTGTAGACTCAGGTTTGAAAAGACACTGTTATTTACAAGTTAAAATATATCATAAGTAGTACTTAATTCTTTGTAAATCAACGTTTTAAAAGTATTATACAAAAGTAATTCATATTCCTTCAGTTATTTTCTTTCTTTTCATTGTTGCGGACATCCATCACTGGGAAAAATAAATAACACGGGTGATTTTCTCTTCGTTACATGTAATCCTGGTTGCAAGTTAGCTTTAGTGTGGTCTTGCGCGCAGATTCTTGTACCTTTGGTGGGAGCAAAGTTTATTACCTCATTTCAGGCAATTGATTGCTGAACGGAAGAGAGACCTAAGTCTGACGTTATTACTTAAAAACTTTGTAAATGTTTTCCCAGTGGGAAAATGGGAGTCGGGACACGGATATTTTTGCCTTGTCAGCTTAAAGAAACCGTGATGCTATTATGCTTCATAGAATAAATGTTACATTATTTGTTTGTAGGACTGCAAGACTTATATAATTAAAGTTACTTAAATTTGAACATTTAAATGTTTTTGGTTTTGATATACGTTTATGATATAGAAAGTATGTTACTGTTTGTGCTGGCGTGAGGGAAACATAGAATACAGCATTTTGTGGAGTGATCCTGCTAACGGAGAAAAAATGATTACTCGAGAATTGAAGATATGTATATAACCCATTTGCTAAGTTAAAAAGGTGTCACTTGGTTGATGCTTAACCATTGACTGCATCACCCTGAAGTGAATTAGCCCAGAGTTGAGGCGGGTTCAGCAGCCTGTCGGCCGGTCGGGAGGGCGGCATGTTGGCGAAGAAGTAAGCGACTCTCGTCGTGACACCAAGCTATTATTTCATGAGCGTGCGTGACTGTTAAGTGAAAATTTGGCTGTTGCACGCGAACACGTAAACACAAGTTTGGAACTAGGGATGGAGAAAATAGTAGGGGAGGAACTGACTAGCAAACTCTCCTATTCGGTCAGCGGTTGACCGACTGGGTCCCCAGCTGAGTTACTTTCCTCGCTTCTGCATAACGCTAGTGGTGCTAATAGGAATATGGGATAGATACTATAAATGCGCTAGTTAAACTCTTTGCTTTTTCTGCCAAAAAGAAGAAATACTATCCTGCAATGATTGTTAAACAGAAAGTATCAGGTTACTGCAAACCTTTGGCAATGTGTTTATTGTTATCGAAAAAGTTTCACTGCAACACTTTGTAGTTTTATGTTTACGACTTAGAAAACCATTTTTATTAAGTTTAATAGATCTATTTCATTAACGTATACTGAGTACTAAAAAAAGGTTTGCAAGATCCACAGGTTTTAAGCGTGGGTAATGTGGAAAAATTAAACGTACTTTGTCGGTCTGCTAGTAAATGTAAGCAAAATATAATTGTAAACAATACTTAAGGCACCTTGGGTTGAAATTACCTACCTATAGTTGGCCTTAAAACAAACTAACATTTTAATATTTATTTTGTTATTCGGCAGATATCTTTTGAAATGTTATTAACTTATTTAATGATTCATTTTCTTTCTGCAGCAACCACTTTCTGACAATGGTAAACACAAACAAATAGTTACATAATTTTACATTCATAAACAGTATATAAAAGTATATAAAGATACAAATAGAATTACATGTAAGGAAAGTACAGGAAGCTCATAACAAACTTTATGTATGTGGTTTCAAAAATTTTTCGCCGATATTAAGAATGAACTAAAATATCAATGTTAGTACTGATATTTTATACCCATTGGAATACATTTTTTGCAGGCAAAAGCTTTACAAAATTCAGCGAAGAAGCTGTTTTCCCCCACGACCTCCAATGATTAATCCGATTATAATTTCTGACAGGGTGGATGTTGGGCAGGGGGAGAAGATTCTCTGTTGCTAATGCAGTGACGTGAAGGGAGCTACTGGTTCTGGTAGTCTGAATTAAAATAAGTGAATAATTATTTATTAAATTCATAAAAACAAGCATAAAAGCGAGGGTTGGGAAACAGAAAACAAAATTTTAAGCATTTAGAAGAAAAAAAAAAGGTTGTTCCATTAGCAACGGTTGTTCCGTTTGAAAAATGTTTGAAAACACACAAATATCAAGCCCAAGAGGTTCGATGTGGTATTTTCAAAGTGTGAAGAGAATTACTATAACAAAAATGTGTGAATAAAATATTTTATTGCGGTGAACTAGTGAAGAAATGGGTTTAACATTTGCAGAAAGAACAGTGGGACCATAGGTATTTTAGTAAAGACGGCATGACTGTAAATCAGATATTATTTTGCAATTAACTTACTTTAGTTTAGAAAACTCATATTGCTCTTTTGATGAGGGTATAATGAACCCTATACTTCTAAATAAAGAGAAAAAGAAAAGTAAATCAATAAAATGCTAATATTTGCATAAGCTTCTCCGCTCATTACTACCTAACACAATTCCTCCTTTATAATAGAATTCATAGAAAGCGTACTTCTTCTGTTCAAATTGGCAGAATAAACAACTGCTATAAATAATCTAAAATTGAAATATGGATATTCTTACTAGAATGATATAGAGAACTGAAACAGCCATTTGGATGTCGTAAGTCAATTTCGTTAATTCAGACCCAAGTGGGAAAGATTAGGAATCACGTAGGCTGCTGTATGAATGACGCATGACAAACTTGAAAAGCTTAATGATTTACTAATGCAAAATTCTGTGCAGAAAATAATCCAGAAACTGAGCGAAATGAGTCTGCGATAACATGCGTAGCTTGAGTCATTTGAGATACCGGGTTCGATTCCTGCTGATTGATCACTGTTACATTGGGCTTTTCATGGTCGGGAGACGAATGCAGCAGTGGTTACTCAACTACCACATTCCCCCCCCCCCCCCCCCCATCATTTCCATTTACTTCCATTTCCTTTTTCATTTTTCATGTATGCTTATAGAACGTTTCGTGGGGTATGATGGTGGCGGATGGATAGCTCGGGAGCTTCTTCAAAAGAAACAGTCCATCCAGTGGACACTAAGTGTTTGATCAATAGGTCTCTCTAGGCACCTTCACCGATTGGACGGTTCTTCGAGCGTCTTCGAAAGTTCTGAGCACCTGCCTACGTGTAGCAGCGTCCTGTGATTCCATCAGTCCCTTCCTTTTTTCTGTAGAAGAGTATTCCTACTTTAAATAACCTATGTTTTCTGCATAAACATTATTATTAAAAAGCTGTACGTTTCATCGGCTCTACATTTTTATAATATTCTATGTAACGGTTACGGTTTAATACAAATTACAAAATTATAGGACTATATACATATAAATATAGTTGATTCTAACGAAAGAGGAATACACAGGCTTTTCAATAAATGTGAAATATATAAGGCTGCATTAAGTTTAGCATGCTAGTCTTTTAAACATAGGGACAGAACTCCTTTATAACTGCTAAAGGTATTTCTGAGTGTTTAAGTCAAAGTTGAAGTATGGCATTTATTCGTGTTTTGGGCTTGAGGTTATACTGGTAACAAACACAAAACACATGTTGTAAAAATGTTCTTTATTCATACTGTGGAAACTGAAAACGTGCATTTAATCGATATGAGAAGAGTCAATCTGTGCTAAGTAGATGGTAGAGAAAATTAAACCAGAATTGGACGAATGTTTACTTGTAGCAAAATTTAAAATTGAGCAATGTGACACACCATATGAGAATTTTGAAAAACTAGCACAGAAAAATCAATTTAGGAGAGCTGTACGTTCGAACGAGATTTATATTTTATTTTCTGCCCAGATTTACATGAATGGATAAAATTACCATTTACAACAAGCATCAAACCATGTTAACTTTTTTGCTGGGCTAACATTATGGAATCATGTACAGATTTTCACTTTTGGTGGAGATTTTTTCATACGGAAGGAAATTGGAGAGTACGCTTCCACTTATCTCACTTTTTGTTTGCTCACAGCTGATTTTATCCCTCGTTTTTTAATTTGCTTACTTTCGGTAATGGCTACCAGTCCTTGAGAGTGAAGCAGAGCCTTATTTGTAAACCAGGGTTCTGCTCTTTGTTAAGTAGCGCTTGCACCTCATACCTCGGAAAGCATGCAAATAAAAGCTATAGAAGTGGAAGTTGCTGAGCGCAGTAGCTAAGCTTGCGTTTTCTATGGAAATCTACATGGATGGAAAACACACCTCCCACTCTCGCAATCTGTTCCTTTTTAACTCTTTGCGTGACGTCATTACTGCTTTACCGACAAGAATTTCCCTGGAAATTCTTTCCGTACACGAACATATGACCATTTGCCGAAGAAATGGTATGCAACAGCCTTTAAGGTGAAACCACCTTTTTACTTAAATTGCGGAAGGACTACGTAATGCGGCGCGTTTTACATTAAATTGTTTCTCTAACAACCATAAATGACATGGTCCTGCTTTATCTGGCAATTTCGACATGCTTTTGTGCCAAGGGACAATAAACAACTTCCTAGCACCATTTTCATAAATGACTTAAACATAAACTTTTGTTTAACTCTATGTCACCTATTCATATATCTACGTATTTGAGGCAAATTTTAAACGCTGTCTGCACTTCTGTATACGTTTATCGTCAGTCATGTGTATACACACGGTAAAAGAAAAATAAATCTTTAATGGCCTAGAAATGTTCGCCATTTTTCTGGTTTTCATTTCTTCTTCTATGTACTTGGAGTAAGTAGGAGAAATGCATTATTTCACCCAAAAAATTGGGTCCCGAGATTTCACTGGAAATATATATTTTGAGACCACCTTTATCCAAAAGAGCATTTAAATAAAATGGTTTGTATGCCTGTGAACAGCATAACTCAAGAACGTAAGCTGGATAAATAGCAAACTTGGTATTTAAGTTCAACATCTTCATAGGAGAAGGTCTCCTGACTTCAGACTACATTTTAAATGCAAAAAAGAAAAGTGAGTTGATCTCGTTGAAACACACAATTTGTGTGATTTCAGGTGAAACGTTTTCGATATTTTCTTAGTTATTTGTTTGAAGGTTCCAATAATTATACTTTTCTCATACCGAAATATGTCTTCCTTCCTCCATTTAAAGGGTATAGAATCTGAGCCATCACATAGCAACCTGCTCTTAAAGGATTTAATTAACTCCTAAATCCTACGGCATTGACGTATTACCTTTGCATCTCCAAGAGAACAGTCATAAAGTGACTTTTCCAAATGTTTATTTAGATTAACATGTGGCAGATGGGGCAATAAGTACTTCTAAGAATAGTTTGTGCAACAGAAGGCAGGATCACATGGGGCTAAACACCACATCCGTTTTTCTTTACTGTCCCCGACTACAGGGCAACTATTAGCAGCTATTACTGTGATCAGTCGGGTGTCCTGTTATAGGAGTGCATTATATGAAGTGGCGAAGTAATTGAGGAAATGAAAGGTTATTATGAAGAATCTGGTGACACGAATGGCGGGGGAAACCGGATACCCAGAGGAAACCCGGTCATACACAGCGTTAACATGGGCATAATGTATTTGTGGCACACCAGTCTAGATATTTTAATCAATGCCTGATAAATAACACTGTTATTTTATTTATTTATTTTTTTTTGTATACCACTGCATCGGTAAAATTTGACTATAGCTTGTCTCAACCATAAAAGACACTATTGAAGTAAATGGGATCTATCTCCCTCTGATTAATACACGGAAATTCTCATTAGCTTTGTTCTTTCATACCCTGGCGTTCTCGCCATTTGCTGATAACATGGTATAACTAATTAATTGTAATATTTTGAAGCTTTGAACACACTGTCTGATGCAGAATACTTTCTCTGTCAGATTATGCCATTTTTACAGTCGTTTTGTGTTTCCATGCGCCCAAATTTTTCGAAAAAGTTTGTTTTTCGGTTACAGTCCGATATTTGCTATTTGTGTGTTCATCATGCGGTAACTATAAACTTTACCTTTGTAATACTACAAGTTTTCCTTAAGTAGAGAAGACTACAGTGCTCCTACGTGTCAAGTTTTAATAATAATAATAATAATAATAATAATAATAATAATAATAATAATAATAATAATAATAATAATAATAATAATAATAATAATAATAATAATAATAATAATAATAATAATAATAATAATAATAATAATAATAATAATAATAATAATAATAATAATAATAATAATAATAATAATAATAATAATAATAATAATAATAATAATAATAATAATAATAATAATAATAATAATAATAATAATAATAATAATAATAATAATAATAATAATAATAATAATAATAATAATAATAATAATAATAATAATAATAATAATAATAATAATAATAATAATAATAATAATAATAATAATAATAATAATAATAATAATAATAATAATAATAATAATAATAATAATAATAATAATAATAATAATAATAATAATAATAATAATAATAATAATAATAATAATAATAATAATAATAATAATAATAATAATAATAATAATAATAATAATAATAATAATAATAATAATAATAATAATAATAATAATAATAATAATAATAATAATAATAATAATAATAATAATAATAATAATAATAATAATAATAATAATAATAATAATAATAATAATAATAATAATAATAATAATAATAATAATAATAATAATAATAATAATAATAATAATAATAATAATAATAATAATAATAATAATAATAATAATAATAATAATAATAATAATAATAATAATAATAATAATAATAATAATAATAATAATAATAATAATAATAATAATAATAATAATAATAATAATAATAATAATAATAATAATAATAATAATAATAATAATAATAATAATAATAATAATAATAATAATAATTAATAATAATAATAATAATAATAATAATAATAATAACAACCCATGGCGCGACAGCCCTTAGAGGGCCAAGGCCCACCAACCCGACTGCCGGCCTCACGCCCACTTACGCACGGCAGAGGTGGACGATCATCCAACCGATACGTGGAGGAGACGTGGTCAGCATTTTGGCATCCCCCAGCCGGAATGTTGGTTTCCGTGACCAGGACCGCTTACCTAGCATAAGCTCCTGACTTTCCTCACGATACTGAGTGGGCACCGGTGCTATACCCGGAACCTAAAATCCGTACCCCATGGGTGGGATCGAACCCGCGCCGCTTTCCGTGGCCAGGGACCGAGGAATGCAGCCTTAGCGCGCTACGCCGCGGTGCAGGACGCCAATTTCGTATACTCCATCTTAAACCAGACGAGTGTTATAACTTTTAGAATAAGTAACTTCCGAAAATTTTATACCTATATACGCAATACGCGAAAATGTTGGCAGCGAGAAACTTCTTTATTATTGGGTTTACATCGGGGGAAAAGCGAGAGAAATGTAAAGGAGTGTAGAAGGCAAATTTTAAAAGAAACCGCAATCGTCTAACATTTTGCATTCGTTTGTTACCCAAACGACAAGCCTACGATGCCGATCAATAAATGAAGGCCGGCGGAGGGAGGGGAATCGCAGGGGTGTCTGGGTCTTCGTTTACCGCTCCTCCTGCCGCTCGAAGGAGCACGAAGCTTCGAGAATGTTTCCCCCTCCATAAAAGGCAAACTCGAGAAACTTCGGGCCGCCGATCAATACCGGAGGCGACTGTTAGTTGAGTTGAGTGAGTTGTGGCGAGCGGTGCGTAAGGAGCGCCCAGTTTACGTGGAAAGACGATCTGGCTTAGTTGTAATTGTGTACATTACGAAATTTTAATTGTGACATTGGAATAAGGTGGGAATAAAGAACATTTTTTGAGTGGTGTAATTGAACTTTTTTTATTTCACGAACCCACAAATTCGCAGTATTAAACAAAAGAAATTCTGTATTCTAAGAAACGGTGACGCGCGCGAAGCAGGCCAAGCACCGTCCGTCTAACGTAAGCAGAGAGCGGGCAATGTGATGCAGTCAAAATGAACACAGTTACAAGAGTTCCTATGAGTATGTTTATAGCGCGAAGAGTTACGTGAAGCTTAACAGTTTTGTAAATACTTATGGAAGGGGAAACTAAGAAGAAACAAAATATTGGTAAACTATGTAGTAAGGAGGGCACGTTGTTATTTAGTGTCGTTAATTTTAAAGTTAAATTAGTATCAGTAATGACGTGTTCAGAAGCATTAGTATATAAGGTAGAATAAAAATGGAACGAATGTAAAGTGTACTATGCGCTCCATAAAAAGGGCGAGGAAACAAAAGAAAATAGTGCAAAGCTGAGTGCGGCGTATTGTTCATTCTTTGCTTTTTGAAAACTTTCCACCCACGCTGAATCTAGTTTTGGATAATGTAAACAATAATGAAGACACCCTACGTAATTTCTCAAGAGCCACATTGAATCAGTTGCTACACGATTTGGGGTTCGAATATGAAAGAAGGTGTAACAAGTCTATGCTAATAGAAAGCGAAGCAAATATTTTGGCGAGCAAAGAGTTCTACGTTGGGGCGACAGTTTGATGTAATGTAAATAATGGGTGTCGCACAGTTCCACTTTCCGCGACAGTTTGATACAATAATGTTTAGCTCAGGGTAAAGCAATGAGGTTTCTCCCAGGGTATGCGTGAATATGTATGAGAAGGATGGTTTTAATGACACTGCAATGCCCGTTTCAGACTGGTTCAATGACTGCTTCTTTTTATCAGAACATCGAACTTGAAGTTGCCGACAAGGGATTACCAATATCACTGTTTAAAGTTGCTGTACGCGGAATGCTTATTACTCGATAATACTTAATTAGTTACGTATAAAATCTCGGTCAAAGCCCCGGAAAAAACCTTATCCAAGTAACTCACGCTGACCGAGATTCGAACTCGGGACCTCTTGAACGTGAGGCAGAAATGCTATCACCACGCTATCGAGGCGGGCGGAACCGGTACAGTTCTGCCTTCTGGCCACTCAGACACACTTCTTAATAAAGCGATGGTGCTATCGCATCTATTTTGGCAATTGTGGAAGATAAAAACTCGTTGTTGCAATGGCTATTTTCAAAAAGAAATCACACACATGTAACGAGATATTCAACTATGTTTGGTTTACACAGCATGACTAGCAATTCTTGTGCTAGTTTCCCAGGATCATATTCAACAGGGAAATTGAAGGCTAAAATGTTAATTATTTGAAGTGATTGGAGTACCATGAAGCTTTTGTACATAGTACCTTTTATCCTGTAGCCTGATGCTTACAAATATATATATATATATATATATATATATATATATATATATATATATATATATAAACCTTTTAAGGATTTCCCTGCTGATTTGGTTTCTTCTACAACTGAAAATTCCTGAAAGATCTAAAGGGATTTTTTTTTTTTTACTTAAAAAGTTGGCATAGTAAAGAAATTGCTACAAGCATTTAATTATGTAGAACATTAGATAAATCTATGGCATATTCTTTTCTTTCATTTCTGTTTGTATTATGATAATCTGTATATTCATTTAGGTTTCGAAACACAGCAAACTGATAATACTACGCTTAGAGTTTTACTCTCAAGAAAGCTAACATATCAAAGAAAGTCATTTTCTAGATGAACTTCTGGAAGTCATGCCAGAGTTTCTGTAATGGAGTTCAGAAGGACCTTGGTAACAGTTTCTTCAAGGACCGAAGCTACGTCTTTCAAGCACCATCCTCTACTGGAGAAGTGTCCTTGATAGCCACTTTGCTTCGTTCATTAGCTAAGCGCCTGCACGTTGCACACATTTAAATTATGTTAACTGATGTTAGGCAAAGCTTTAATGTTTCAGTAGTATGCATGAAGTTTTACAACAGTGCCAATGAAAGTTATCATCATTAGAGATTTTTCATTACTTGGAGCGACCTAGTTGTGTTTTCTACAACTGCTAAAACTTGCCATTACCATATTAAAAAAAATCAGTGAAATGAACATTGAAAATAAACAATAAGAAGAATATGCAATTATCAATTTATTTGGAATTTGATTATATTGGAATTGATTTTCTCTGTAACGAGCTCTACTTCAGAGAGAAATATAGCGATATTAGGAGTTGAAGACTTCTTGCTCATAGCTTAAACTTTTATGTTGAAATTAATTGTTTGTTTCGACAAATGTATGGTGAAGTTAGAAACCGTAACACCATTTTCTTAAGATCTCAACGTTGTCCTGAAATATATATTTCTACAAAAGGTGGCCAATACTCTGAAAAATGGGATCATATATAGATTTCATTGAAGAGATTATTTGTTGTTTTGAAGAGATGGCCCATGATTCAGGTGCGCCCAAGTCTGTTTTATGTCGAATTATAATACAACTTTTTCAAAACATTGTTACTTCACATTAATCGAAGGAAAGTATTACTTAGCTAATAGGGCATATGTAATCGTTTGCAACTGAAGAAACACACACTAGTCTGCTAAGTTGTAGCACAAGTCTTTCTCAACATGAACAGTTTGCTTGAAATAACAACGCACTCCAGTGTCAGCCTCTAATATCCTTAAGGTGAGTACAGCTGTTACCAATGCTTCGAGAAGTTACGTGTCGGTGGAGACAAAACTGTATTCAGAAATTTAATCTAAGAACGTTGAATTGAACCTTCAGAACTAAAATACGACCATTTTGAAGGAATTTATTAAAGGTACATTTAGCAATTTAAAATAATATCAATTAAATATACATGTGTATTATTCTGAAATCACGTCATTTCACGGGAAATCTGGACTGCGATTTTAGTTCAGATTCCATCTCTAGTTTTACCGTATGGCACCCTTTAGATAGAATGTTAAGTCCACTACATCTTCCATAAACGACTGTTGTTCCTACTCCTCTGTTGTACGAAAGAGTTTAAAATGTTAAATGCGGAAAAGAAATTTAAATAATGTTAGAATCTGATCTCTCCTTAAATAAAAATGGGGTCATAAAATGTTTGGTAATTATAAACGGAGAACTTCTTTGCGTAGTAGATTGTTTGGAGTATCTAATCCAACATCGCTTGCGCGATAACAGAAGCTCTTCGTAACAAGGAAGCTCGATAAGTTTTCGTATCCCTGCGTGTGTGTTTAGTGAAATTTGCTTGCTCCCCTCGTGCCCCGCTCAGATGAAACCCCATCCCGCTGAGAGAGGCATCACGCCATCAGCGCTCAGCAGTCTGAATGTCTGCATGCGGCCAGCAATCAAGAGAAACATGCAAGGCCGGCCCCGAATCAGCATCCATTTTTACAAACTCTTCTGCCCTAGTTCTCTACTTTAACGTAGTCCATTTTTATTGCCATGTTTTGTAAGAACTTCTGATAATTCCTCTTGCCTTGCTTGGGAGTATATGACCGCTGTAATGGTTCAATTACTTCCACCTGCAGTGCGCCAAAGTTAGTTGCGATTGCTAAAAGTGATGGTCTTTCTGTCTAATGTGATATTAAAAGTTTCTGAGTTCAATTGAGTGTTGAAATCTAGCCCTGGCTTCCATACCGTTGTCCAGTTGTACGCGCTCGGAGTACTACCACTACTCATTCCTGCTGTAACAAAGTATATCATTAAACTTCTGCTGCAGTTTTCCTTCATACTCAAATGACGAAATAGCCAGAAACTTTGAATGTTGACGGAGTTAAGTCTCTGTCATTATAGTCCATACTTGCTGTCTTCCTTAGCAATAACTCAGATCCATTCTAAAAGTGAGGGTTTGAAATTAAGGACAGGGAGCTTTTGAAAGTCTTTAGTAGCCTGCAATTTTCACTCCAACCTAAAGCGCAAAGCTATCCAAGGTTTTACACATGTTAGTCAAATGGTAGAAATTTGTACTAAATAGTTCAAAATATGGCAACGGTTATCTTCTTCAATTTGTTTTTTATTCATTTCTTTTTCACAGCGAGGTCCAACAGTGAAGTCAGCAGCTTATTGTGCGTCAGACCTCAGGAGGAAGGATGAGATGAAGGTATCCTGCAGACCGCCAAAACGGATCACAAGCGGTTCTACAGCCGCAAACATTACTAAAATTTTCATGACGTCCTGTATCTCAAGTCCGCGACTGTGCAACGCAATTGGGAAATCAATATTAGTGTGCTTGAAAAGAAAGTGTAAGCTTAATTTCTGAAACTCAGAGTTACGACGGAAAATGAGGTTCGGGAATTGCAGGAAATTCTTTGGTAACTTAAAATGTTTTCCAGGTTGTTTAGTATGACTGTACAATATTTTGAGTAGATGTGTTTAACGGAGCATATATATTAGATTGAAACCACTGTCGAGAAGCTTTTGAAAGTTTAAGGTAGCCTATAATATTCCTTTGGTCTTCTGGCATACGAGCACAAAGTTGAGTTTAGCATAAACACCGTGGGACAGCAAAAGTGATTACGTGACACATTGCTCTAGCCTGTCTTCTTGTGCTGGGCCAACAGTACGTGCATGTTCCTCTCTCATTGTGTACCACCACGTAGTATGTACTATCAAGGAGGTGAATGAGCACTTTTTTTTAGGGTCGGCGTCATTCAGGCGTTCAGTAAGTAGAGTGTATTAAAACTAAATCGACCATCGTCGTAAATGTGTAGTATCCTGTTCGCATTTTAACGTGGTACTCACTTCGAAGATTTT
Organism: Mantis religiosa; assembly: GCA_030765055.1. NCBI lineage: Eukaryota > Metazoa > Arthropoda > Insecta > Mantodea > Mantidae > Mantis > Mantis religiosa. The sequence continues at coordinate 117,655,414 of CM060950.1, forward strand.
CATAGTTATATTGACCCAGTATGACGAATTATGGACTAAATATTATAGAAATTGCAATTCTCTTGCAGCTGAGCCATTAACCACATAGCGTTGGAGAATATGATAGATAACAGAAAACACTTGGAATGATTTAACCTGGTACAGTCTGATTTTTAAAAGAAGATACGTGAAGGGCATTTCTTTCTCCACGTAAGGTACTGTAATGCTGCCCAATAGCAGATAGAAGGTAATGCAGATCCCCTTTCTTTTTCCTCTCAACACTCGAAACATAAACAGGGGTACGAGCTACCTGAGTACGTGATTCACCAGTGCAAACAATCTGGCAACCTTTGTTTACGTTTCCATAACAACGACCTTCCCGTCTTACCCTTCGTGTCCCTTGCTTCATGACCTTCACGTATCTTCTTTTAAAAATCAGACTGTAATCATGATGATAAGATATTTCAATCCAAAATGCCAGGGACATAGTCTGTATATACCGTGGGAGTGCAGTCTATGAGGGTTTTCCCGAAGACACCTTGCTGCCATCCCTCGTGCTAGGTACCCCGAAGAAGTAGAATGTTTATTTATGCACGAATAACATGATGTACATAACTCAAATGCCACCAAGTACAGGTTAACGAGACATACAAAAGTAACGTACACGAACTGGCCTCGAAAATACCCGATCTGAACTACACTGAAAATTTATGGCCCCTCTTGGTAAACGAATTGGAAGAACCCTGACCCTAGGCTCACTTGGCACAGCGTACGTTTTGCCGCTGAGCTACATCAGAAGATATTTATTGGAGTGTGGGTTGTATACGGTACAGATATTGTTTCCGTAAAATTCATTATTTAACGGTTTTCCGCTTTCTTGTGTTTTCTCGAATGTTGCATATCTAATAACTCAGTTACAAGAAAACTGCAGCTGCTTATGTACTATTTAGTCCATAATTCGCTGTACTGGTTTAAGTAACGATAGAAATATTCCAAGTGGCTGACAGGTTGAAATGGAGAACACGAGAGAATACTTGTATGACGATGGCCGATTTCGTGTTCATATTCCCCACTCACGGAACGCATGACTGATAGGTACTGATCCTAGAAAAAGGCAAATTTACTTTTTTGAAAGATAGTGCACCTAATATTACATTTTAATTTTGACCAGCAAATGAAGATGCTCCATAGGGACAGAATTAGTTCATTGTTATTGTTGTTATCATCATCATCATTATTATTATCCGCATCATCAACGGACGTGTGCTCTTGTAACTAAAATACTTATTTCGGTACCTCCCTTCTGTTATAAAGATTGATACCGAAATTAAAGGATTGCCATAAGTAAAGAATCATGATGGATTTCAAAGGAGTGTTGCTTTTTTGTTACGACGCGTGCAGGTGCAGTATAGTCGAATAGCAGTTAGGGTGAATAGTTGTTTTAACGAAAGGAACGCAAGAAACAGTGTCCTTAGCAGAGTTCTAAAGGGTAGCACTTGACTTTGTTTGAATAGGGTATTCTTCGGACCCTTCATAATGGCATGACAAAACAGTCACAAAGGGAATCTTTGGTTGAATAAAGGGCTTCGAGAAAGTGAAAGTCACGCACACCCACGCGCAGCTGTGGACAGTTCGTGGCATGGAGCCGATTAGGAAGGTCCTCTTCTTCTGTCTTGGTCGAGAGCAGACCAGAAGCGATGAGAGAAGATATTTTTCCGTTCATATATACGTGAAGAACGAATTAAGTTTTATCGAGTAATAAGCATTTCACATATAGTTACTTTAAACAGTGATATTGGTAACCCTTGGTCGGCAACTTCAAGTTCGATGTTCTGATAAAAAGAAGCAGTCATTAAACCAGTTCGAAACGAGCATTCCAGTGTCATTAAAACTATCCTTCTCATACAGACTCACGCATACCCTGGGAGAAACCTCATTGCTTTGCCCTGAGCTAAATACTATTTGTTTCAAACTATCCCGTTAAAGTGGTAACCCTTGCTCGCCTACATATTGTATGAAGCTCTTTGCATGTTTCTTTTTTTTCCGCTTCACGTATATATACCTACTGAAACCGAGCGGGATGGCTTAGGTGGTTTCACTTGTGACCCGCATTCGGTAGGTCTGGATTCGATTTCCGTGGCAGGCCTACCTGACCCATGGGTTTTTGCTGGTTTTTTCCGGGTCCCTGGGTGAATGCTGGGTAGTTTAATTATATCCCCCAAATTTCCTGTCCATCTATTTCATCTCCGTTATCATTTCACATCATATCTCATCTTGTCCGTTTCAGGGTAGAGGCGCTGCATGGCTGGATGATATTCTCCTAGTCAACACTTTCTCCGTCCGTAGGACGTCTGCAATCTCCAGGTTGGCCTGGTGTGTAGCTTTAGGACCACAGTGGGTGGAATGCCGGCTGTACTGGCCTGCCGGGGAGATTCTAACTGGTTAAATGTAGGAACACTGTCCTCCGCACTGTCGTGACTGCTTAGGCCGGCCGCCCTCTTTCTCCTCTCGCCTCATCCTTCCTCCCGGGGATGCCCCACTTGGGAATAGGTACAGCAGACCAAGACTGGAACTCTGTGTGATCCAGTCTTATATATACTGAAGCCTTTCAGTAATATTATCTACCTCTTTCTGCAGCAGTACTTAGTTGCAAGAAGGCTTGAGAAACAAATGAAGTAGGAAACGTAAGCATAGAATCAGTAGGATGGGCTATTAATCTTAAAAATTATTTTGTATAGCCTTATTTATAAATAGTTCTCTTCCAAAATGCTACCATATGTTATGAAAAGCATGGGAAGCATCATGAAATTTGCCACACTATATCAACACAGTCTTCAGAATGTCCTGGATGTGCATTTTAAGGATGTTTGGAATGTACCGTGACAAATTTCGCAATATGTAAGCAACAGATATGTACCAATGCACATGTTGCTTGGCATTACACTGCCTCCACAAGAATAGCATTTCCGCATATCCTTCATGCGGTTATTTCCTCTATCCCTATGTAAATCTGATTCAGGTCAGCAGTCCTGTAGGTCAGTGCTGTTAATATTGATTCAGTTAATCTGTTCATGTTCTTGAATAAAATAACAAATATAATGCGGTTCTCGGTGTTCTCTTTATGACAGGTGGTGTGGTGAAATATGAGTAAACCCCAAATTTCCTCCCCTCTTCTTGCTCTTTGAGTTCGAGTAAGGTTTTCGGAAATGTAAACATAAACGTTGCGTATGTCCGAGGTGCAGACGAAACCGTCTGAGCTATTCGGCTCGGTGATCTTTCAGGCTAGAAAAATTATGTTCTGTAATTATGGCCATTTACGATGAAAATTAAGTGAACTGTGCTACCATTCACCACAGAAAGGTCTGCAGAATGAGGTTCCATCACTGATCTTATAACGCGACTGACGGAGCAGGATAACACTGGCGATAGCGTTTGTGACTCACATGGGTGAGGTCATGGGTTCGATTCCCAGGCAACCCTTTCCACCATGGATATTTTCGGGGTTTCCTTGGGTTGATAGGTGAATGTTGGGAATTGCATCTCTCGAATTTCCTGCCCCTCCCTTTCACCTCAATTCATATTTCACTTCACCTTTTACTTTAGTTGGCTATTTCAGGGTTTTAAGAGTCTGATGGAGCTTCAACGTGTGTGGTAGGGAACTGCTCTCCTTAAAGCCTCCAGATCGAGGGAAGGTCCCCACCTAGGAAATTCGTAAGCTCGCAGAGTGGGAGAGGAGCCGGTTGTACGTTCCACCACCGGAGAATTTTTATCTATACATTTTACGGACCCTGTCCAATGCTGACGTCTGTCCTTTAGTATCCCCTTATCTTACTTCTCCTTTCTGGGCCCACCCTATCAAGGACAAAGGCATAAAATATATTCTATAGGTTGAGGTGCTGATTCCCCACTTTGTAACGGGTTATAGCGTCATACACCGCAACTAAATTCTGTTGGCGGACCTGTAAGTTTACGGAAAAGGTTAATATTCCGAAATAATAATGCCCATTTGTGACTAAACGTAAGTGTAAATTAATAAGTAAGTTAGGGTAAAATTAAGATGATAGGCTACCATTAAAACGAAATAAAATATTTGCAGTAACAAGCTTGCCGAAATTAAACTACATTCGGCGTTTTACTTACCATTGTATCCGTATTAAACAAAATATGATGTAGATTTACTTGACACTGATTTTTAAAAATTAGCTTCATATATATTTTACAAATAACTCGTCAAAAACAGTTTTTTTGACTATTTAAGGTTAATTGTGACCGAAATAGAACATATTTTCTTAAGTATACTGAAAACTAACCATCAGGCAATTAAAGTTCATTGAAGCGTATAACACATATATTATGTATAGATGAATTGCATCACACAGTCCTTTGCTCTTACTTTTACGATTAATCTTCAAGCATGCATAGTAATTTTAATAGATATTCAATAATATAATATGTCATTGTGGTCGTATTATTTTATCATTGCTAGTTTTCTAACATTTTCCTATTTTTGAATACGGAAATATTCCTTATGCAGTACTCCGGTAAGCAGCCTAGTATGTTTTTGGTGTTGGACATTATTTTACTACAGTTATTTGCATGATTTGCTAAATACGTAGACTTTAGTAGAAAGCCAATAGAGGTGCACTATGGCCAACACTCTTGAGTAACTTTTGCACAAATTTCCTGTAGAAAGTAGCACGTTAGTTTCGCTGAAAGGTTAACATTTTTAACAGACTTATTAATCTGAAAATGTTCCTACTGTTAAAATTGTTTAAAGTAGCTGTGACTAATGAGTATTTAAATCTGGACTTTTAACACCAGTTCTTCGCCGTGGCGTAGCGGGCTAAGGCAGCATGCCACGGAAAGCGGCCCGGGTTCGATCCCAACCATGTGGTGGGGATTTTAGGTCCCGGGTATAGGACCGGTGCCCACTCAGCATCGTGAGGAAAGTGAGGAACTTACACTAGGTAAGCGGCCCTGGTCACGAAAACCAACATTCCGGCTGGGGGATGCCGAGATGCTGACCTCATCTGCTCCCCGTATCGGTTGGATGATCGTCCACCTCTGCCGTACGTAAGTGGGCGTGAGGCCGGCAGTCGGGTTGGTAGGCCTTGGTCCTCTAAGGGCTGTCGCGCCATGGGTTATTAATTTTAACACCAAAGGAATAACGGGCCCAAATGACCTTGTTGTCGACGGGCCCTAAAACACCACACACTCACTCACACCCAAAGGAATAATTTCAAAATAATCTCTTAGCCATTAGTTTCCTACGTAAATACGAATCATAAGTATACTCAGCGAAATTAAACACCTGAATTCAGGAGTGTTCATTTAATAAATATTGATAAAAATTCACCTTAGCCACTGTAACAAGGTCTGGCAACACAATACTCAGGTATTGGTTTTCCAACCATCTATATTGGTTTTAATTTTTTTTGACGTTGTTCCTGGTACCTGTTTCTTAACTAGGAGTATTGATACATCAGGCTTTACATATTATTTTACAGATTATTTTGAGCTATTAGCATCTTAAATGAGTTCACGATATATACTCATCATACTTCCGGAATACCTTCTGATACACAAGAATGCCCTGCCTCGGTAGCGTAGATGGTAGCATGTCTGTCTCACATTCAAGGGGTCCCGAGTTCGAATCTCGGTCAGGGTGAGTTACTTGGATAAGGTTCTTTTCCGTTGTTTCCCTTATCCTGAAAGACGAATGTCGGGTAACTCTAAGCTCTATGGACCCTGGGCGCATCTGAGCATCATTTCATCCATTCCATTCATCGTCCGAAATGACTTAACGCTGGAGGACGTAAATTACAAACAAACAAAATAAAAAAAAACTCAAGAAAATAGCAGCCCTAAATCACATTTTTATTTTTCTTATTCCTTCTTTCCACTTATTAATCATAAAAACGGATGGGCGTGTAATTTTTTAAAACAGTAACTTCAGCCTTAGAACGTTAAGAAATAAAATGTAATTCCAGCTTTATGTTGGAATCCTCTAAAGGGTACTTACATGATTATTTCTTCTTGAAGGAACTTGATGGAGTTAAACATTCTTTACAAAAGGCGTGCGAACTTCTAAAGCTTTTAACGAATCCAATAGCTGCTGGCGTTTTTATTTTATTTTATTCTTTTCCTTCGTCTGGAATATTCACATCGTCGTTTGCTAAGAGGTCGGTTAAATGAAGAAAGGCTTCCAAATAGGAAGTTCAACACATGCCCCACTGGAATTCCCTGTTGTTCGAGCCCAGGACCGTAGGATGACTGACACCACAAATCACTCGCGCTGATGTATAATTTATTTGGCTTTCATCAAGCTGTGGTGAACAATGGCATTTGAATTAACACCTGCTTCAGGCATCCAGTGTAGAACAATCACACCTACCTTTTCCAGAATATCTGGAACGGTTAAACTGGGAAAAAGGTATAAGAATTCCTAACGACTATTAGGTTAGGTTTGTGGTTTATGTTTTAGCATGGTTTAGTTTTTAATTTCTTCAATGCGTAAGTAGGTAAAACAATTATTGATTCCCACAGAAGTTTACTGTATCGATATTTCACAGGGAATATATTTTAGAGGCTTTCTAATTTCCACCAAAAATTTTTGGAGGCCCGTATGCATATGTGTGTGCGTATGTGTGAGGCTTTGAACAGCGTAAGTCGTAAATAAAATCCTCAGTAAGTACCAAAGTTAGTGGGCAGGTTCCATAACCTACAAAGATGCTGTAGCCTTTCAAAAGAAACGCCTTTCTATAAAACCCTTGATAGCCTTTTTCTCCTTAAAAATTGTTCTAATAATTTTAATTAACATACCATATCCCTATTTGCTTGACAAATAAAATATATGTTTTTAACCTTCTGGGAATCGTAGATGGAGTCATCTTCATTCAGAATAAATAAATAAAATCATGCTAAGGAAGGAAATCTATATCTCTTAAAACACACAATTTATTATGCAGCATCACTAATTCCTAAGAGTTTCGTTATTACTGCTGTGAAATGTTCAGTTTATCATTTTTTTAAAGTGGTGCGCTGCTTAGTTGCTCTTCGCGACATCATGGAAATAATATGATATCTCAAGATCAATATAAAGACACCATTTTAAAAATATTACACCAGTACTATTGCTTTTGCGCCTATAGCGAAATGTGTAATTAACCTATTTACACAAACGTTTATTTGACTTATCTTGAAGTGGACAGATTAATAATCTTTTGCAGTAGTAGTTCCATATATAACTACACGATTTTTTGCGGCGAAAGCTAAATGACTTTTTTCTTCTTATTTTTATTATTTTGTTCCTGAGACAAGCAGCACAAATCCATAGTGTAGCTATGGCACTTGCGTCAATTCGTTTTCAGAAAATTGTAGATACATGGATAGCGTACTCATAAAGACTAAGTCGTTCTTCATTGACATTTGCTCCACCCGCAGTTCAATTGGCGTTATTTCGTTAACTAATAGAATTCCAATTCTCTCTTCTCCGACTCCCTACCCTTCTTTCCCTCTCTCTGCGCACTATATTTTTCGTTATATTTGGAGAACATGTAATGAAATCATCCTTTTCAGGGTATTAATGAATGAGGTGGATTGATGTAAAAACATGTTACAAATTATTTTACATACATATTTTTTTCATTGTAATGATTGTACTTCGAAGCTTTATTATTTCATATTCCTGAAGGTTTAATATACCTAAATCTTTAATAAACATTATAATATTTTTCTGTAATATTTTATCCTTTTCCTTTAAAATGCTTGACGTATGTATGAGGTAATAAAATTATGAATTTAAGTGTGCATTGTGTATTTAGTGCCAAAAATAAAAGAAGTCAAATTAGATTTAGTTTTAGTTGAAAATTATTCTTGGTAAACCATTTCTAACCAGAAATTTACATTAAAGTGTTTTATGATATATGTTTATACTATCGGTCTGTAGTACTTTAGTAGATACATATTTATTTTGTCGGTTTACACGACCACTTATTCTTTGATTTACATATAGTGAAGTATTTATTTTAAATGAATTCGCAACTTAGGAGAAAAAACTGGAGATGTCCAACAAATTTTAAATTGACGTCAAGTACATTACCTAAGATTTCTAGTCGAAAACCAATGTTTCGAACAATGAATCTTCATCTATACCTGCACTACCAATAGATATATATTTTTTTAATCTTACATTTACAATCAGAGTGCAATTGCCTTATTTTATCTTGAGATAGTTTGGATTTGTCGTGATTAATAATCCCCTAGGAGGTAAGCAAAATTAACTACAAGACGTAATTCCGTAAAATATTGCTCACATAGGAATAGCGGTTGTTGATACTGATTCTAGTGGAGTTATTTACGAATTGCAGAACCTGTGGTTGGAAATATTGAGGCAGGAATGGGGTGTAATAGTGGCTAAACAACGAGCACAATGGGTGGATACTGCAGGTTAAGAATTATTCTTGTTTCCAGTTGCCGCAAAACCACCGTAGTGACAAATTTTACCTGTGTCTACTGAGTTGTGCGCGTGTTCTAGAAAATAATTATTGTGTTGTGTATCGCACTCCCTATCAGATACGTTCTCCGGTGTGTGGAGGGGTGGCTTTAGTAGCCGGAAGCCGCCGGCGGGGTGTTCGTGTAACGGTAAGTGAAGAGGGGAGATGCAGAGGCGCCTTAAATATGGTTCTAATCTCACTTGTGTTAACCGTTTATCGTCTGGCCTAATTCGCCGATATGTCAGCCCGGAGTTCCCCTCGAGATACCAGTTCACCTACAAAACATCTTGCCTGTCCATCTATCGCATTTCATAGCGTCAGTCTGGGGGAATCACTTTTACCTTCTGCACATAGGTACAAAACATATTGCGCTCCACTCGCTTTAGTATTTAACTGGAACTGGATATTTTAAGGCCCCTGAATTAAAAAGAATCCGCTTAGAAAAATGCTAATATCTGTATGTGGAAGTGTTTTATTATCTTAAATATTGACCTAACGAGTTTGATTAAAATGACACATATAAAAGGTATTTAAATGATAAAGTGCATATCTTAAAGTTTTCTGACATTAGTTTCTTTAGTCTCCTTTCGGAAGGAAATTCATGAAATCTTTAATAACTGGTAAACGTAAAGTGACAGACGAAAACTTATTTCACGAAAAGTTCAGATACCTTTAAAACAAACATCTTATTTAAAATAAATTCATTGATATATCAGCCACTTCTGGCACACAGTACTGATTGTTCTAACCGTACAGTAGTCATTCTTTTAAACTCCTGTCTGTTTTCAGTTATTCCTTTCGATGTCATGGAAAGGGTATAGAATTTTAACCTCTTCGTATAAAGCCCAGTTCGAAAACATCTGTCATATTCTCTTTGTATCTAGCGCAATGTATGCAAAGAATGAGTTTCCGGAATTGTTTATCTGTAATGAAGTTATTAGGAAAATAAGGAATCGTCAGAATAATTTGTATAGCCACTATTTACATAGCATAGAGTGTAGAAAAAGTCACGTGACAATAACAACAGCTTTCCGGTTGCTCTGTTAAGTGACATACAGCCTTTTGTGTACAATGAGGTGTATATTTGCAGACAAAATACCTGACAGTCTTTGGTATCCTTAGGGGACACTCTGGAATACTTTCTGAAATCCAAAATGCTCTGCTTATTACTAACTTGGGACTTGTGAGGCTAACATCATGTCTGTTTTGGACATGACAGAGAGAATTCTAAAAGAAACCCGTCAGAAATAGAGTTGTAATAGTTTATGCAGGATTCCCAAATGTGCTCATTTGGCCAACAAAAGCAATTGCTCCTCTTGTATTCATAGTATACAAGAGATGTGAGCCATTCCTTAAAGCAAAGAAATGTAGTTTGCCGTTTTACCTCTGTAAATAGCCACCCACTTCAGCACTAATATAAAGCTTGGCATATATCGTGATATACTTGTGACCCATGGAATCATTCTTCTAATGAAATCAATATTTGTGACGAAAACATATTAAATCAATAAAGCCTATGCATTCTGTGACCTAACCTTTGGCAATCTCTCGTCACACTTAGCTGGCATTTAACTTTAAGGCAAAGGGATCCGTGAAAAGGCTAAAAATATGCACATTTTCAATTTTGTGTTTTATGCAATTTTATTGTATATTGGAAGTAGATTACATAATGGATGTCAAACCGTAATTTGGATATTTGAGGAACGGAAGAGATGAATGAACTATAGGAGACATATGATTCAAGAATGTACAACATAAGTGTCAGATATACCGAGACTTCCCTAACAGTTACCGGCTTGACCACCCGTTTGGGAGGAGCACGCCGACGACACGCCCAAACCACCGGAGGGTGACTCAGAGGTTCCTTCCAGCAGGAACTGCAGAAATCTTGACTCGGCAGTGCAGACTCGAGCGCCAACCTTTAGCAGAACCAAATCGCAGAGAGGAGAGCCGTGTTAGAAAACGCCAGTTCAGAATTTGTCTTGCCAACCCAAAGAAAAACACCACCACCACCGCCACCACCACCACCACCACCACCAAAACAAAAACAACAACACACACACAAAACCATGTTCAGAGTGGCCGCCATCGATATGAAAGCGCGACCTTCCTGATGCTGCCTTGTGTGTTACCACGTAGCCAGATTGCTCGGTTGCATTTTTTATTATACTTGTAACTTGTCTTTAATTTGTGCTATTTAAATCGTTCTGTACCGTGGATGTAAAATACTGGTTAAAAGTTAAGCCCTAATTTTTTCAGTTATATTTCTTCAAAGATACATGGAACTACTTGTTAATTCGACATTTCTAGGAGAACATAAGGAACTTAAGTATAAAACGCTTTATTCATCACTTAGCTCTTCTGAAATACTTCAGACCAGATTAGCTGTTTTTTCGGAACTCATACTGAAAACTAAAAACACTTAATAATACGTGAACATACTTTTATTTAAAATTAATTATAATTAAGAAGTACCTATACGATAATTTCTATCAATTGGTATACTAAGTCAATTTAAAACCTAGCGCTTTATTTTATCATATCAAGAAGTGATTATTTACGAATAAAAGTATTATTTTAATAACATTAGAATATTTTTTTAAAATATTGTGTGCACTATATATTTTAGGTTCTGAGTATGTGTTAAAACGGTAAAAGGAATCACAAGAAAAAAGTAGAAAAGTTGAGTTGCCTTCAGACATCTTTTGCAAATAGATGGGAGATTTGATGGCCAAACGTTTTAGAACACAGCACAGGGTCTCAAGTGTTTTGAAGAGAATATTTTCAGTGGACAGATTAGATTTCTCAAACAAAAATCAAGAATACGTTGTTAGAAAGTTGAACTTCCTATGTCTGATTATAGAAAATATGTTGTTAAATCAAGACCACTTTAGTCTTATCCGAGTGTCTGCAAATAACTTATGTTTTATTCTTTAACAATTTATTTATTACACTGTTAAGTCTTATTGAGCCAGAGGCTCGGGGATAGTGATGAGAAGATATAAATATACATTCATAGCTTACGCGTTACACAATGAGGGGATACCTTACGCACTTTGTCCTGTGGCTACTATCCTTCAGGAAGAAAGCGTGAAGAGAAGCCATTATAAAAGACTAAAAGCTGCAGGCGTATAGGCTAAGGAGGCGCGCGGAGTACCCTAACAGTTCCAGATCTTAAGACCTGTCACATTCCTGGAACAGTTTGGAGAGGGCGATGAACGATCTGTCAACCAACCAACACTAGAGTCCACAAGAAGTATGCTTTCCTTTGAGCAAGGATCTGCGCCATCTCTTTGGCACTCCCATAAGCCATGGAACCTAGAAGCACTGAAGGAAGTGGAATGTAAGGAAAATAATGGAAAGGGAATCATGGCGGATGATAAACCACCACTACATTCCTCTACGGACAAAGTAAAACTACCAAAACCAGGTCAAAATGGGTTTCAGAGTGGTTTCGAACCGGATTATCCCGAATGGGCCTTGAGACAACACTATCTCTGTCGCTAAACTATGCACATACCTATGATAGATACATGATCTCGTAGCGTAGATGATAGCTTGTCTGCCATACGTTCAAGAGTTCCTGAGTTCTAACCTCGGTCAGGGCGAGTTATCTGGAAAGACATTTTCCGGGGTTTTCCATTACCTTGAGAGATAAATGTCTGGTAACTAAGCTCTATGGACCTTGTGGGATGGCTCAGACGATTTTTGTGGTGGACAACACGGCGCTGTGGCGGCTTTCACTGGGAACGCTGGTTTGCCCAGCTATCTCATTCCATCGGTGCTCCATCTTCATCACATATATCATCTGTGTCACTGCCTGCGGTGTCGTATGTAGTAAAAGCGGGCGTTAAGCGCCACACATTTTATTTTCAGGCGGTTTTATCTATGGGCCACATTCGGGAGGTCCGGCTTTGATTCCCGTGGCCGACCTACAGGCTTCCTCGGGGGCTTTCCCAGATCGCCAGGTGAATGCTCAGTAGGTTAATTACATTCCCCGAATTTCCTATCCTTCCATTTCATTCCATTATCATTTCACATGACCTCTCATATGGGTAGAAGTGTCGGCGGGTGTCTCGGAACTGTTCTGACTCCTTGGATCAGCTGCCCTCAGTCTCCTCTCGCCTCACCCTTTCTCCCGGGATGCCCCCCTTGGAGCCTAGGAACAATAAACCATGGGTTTCGGTGCCAAATCCCCTCCGTGGTAATCTTATCCTAAGCTCTATGGACCCTGAGCTACTTTGAGCATCATTTTACCCATTTCATTCATCGTCCGATATGACTTAACGTTGGAGGACGTAAATTAAAAAAAAAAACATACCTATAATGACTAATCAGATATAAACAACTGAAATAGCTTCATTAAATTAATTTGCAAAGAGGCATCTATTAGCTAATATTGAATTGGCACAGTAGGTAGTGTTATATGAATAGGAAAATAAGGTTATTTAAACAAAGAAAGTTTTTATATTTAATATTTTTATGCAGAGACCCTTTTCTTTTTTTATGAACAGTTTCATAGGAAGTGAAATGTTATTACCTATAAGCAGTGGTAATAACAGTAGAATATTCAATGGACCTATTTATAGGTACTAAAGTTATAATACCACCAAGGAATAGGTTTTCCACTCGTTTTATACACTGCTTATCATAAATTAAATGATTTCGATCCAGAAAGGTATTTAAGAGCAGTGAAGTTCGGAGCAGTTGGTTTTACGACCAGGAAATTGGAGACGTCTGGCAACGTTAAGGAAAACGACGGGCTAGCGCGTTGGAGAGTGGCGTTATGTGCCACATACAACGCCAACTTTTCAACATTTCACAGCTTAAAAACGTCCCAAAATAACTCTCATGAGCACAAACCGTATATGTTTCTAAAATGTACATATGTCAGGCAGGCGACATTTTAAACAGAATAAGTTGTAGCGTTTTTAATAAGTCAATTTCTATTTTAGCAGAGAGTACGGTGTTTGTAACAGTTTGAATAGAAATCCCTCAGAAAATTACTAATTATAAAGCTTGAGAAGTCATATTTTAAATAGGTATGCAAGTATATGATAGGTGTTAAATTAGGAACATTAAAACAAACTTCATATTTCAGAAAAAGTACAGAAAATTCTCAAGGTAATTCAGAAGGGACTAAAATAGCTCGACATTTGGTCCTTGTTAGGCAATTAAAATTGCAATACTTTGTTTCACTTGGATATATTCCTTAGCTGGAAAACAGAAGCAGAAGACGTAGGAAAGTATCTTAAAGCATGCAACATAAAGCAAAGTAGGGAGAAATATGTATGTAATTAACAAAAGACCTTTTCAAGTTATTAAGATCTAGGATGGTCATTACTCAAAGGCACCCATGCGTTACATGCTTTGCTGAAGTAAGGCAGGGATTAATGTGATCCCAAATGTTTTCCTATGTAGTGAAGTACAGTCAGAGTGGATGAGGACTTCCGCGTTAAGGCATTATTTTCTCCGCTGTCTGCCTTCCAAGCAATATAATGGAAGAAACCATCATGTTTACTGTGAGGCTAGGTTTTGTGTGGGATACTTACGTCAAGTAATATATTTCACCTGTTTAATTTCAGATACTTCTAATCTATATGTATTATAAGACTATAGGGTGATGCTTGCTGAAGTTTTCATTTTGGATGAACAATCAATAGTATTGATGCATAGAGTCAACATGAAAAATTCAATGGCATGGCCGGGATTTGAAACACGGACCTCCTGGTTTCTGTCCAGTTGCTCTAACCCATTGAGCTACCATGGTCAACGTGCCGTCCTGAGATTAAATTCTCCATTTGACTCGTATATACTTTTCGCATATCTCTCGCATCCGAGAAACGCCGTTTGTGGCGACTTGCTATCGTAAGTACTTGAGTCCCAGGCTTCATTATTTAACTCTTATTATTTTAGTTAATTGATGGAAATTAATCATTTCTTCACACTAGCCATACATAGGCTAAGGCTTTTAATGGGTAGATTCAACATGAAAAATTCAATACCATGGCCGAGATTTGACTCTATCCATCAAAAACCTTAGTCAATGTATGGCTAGTGTGAAAAAATGATTAATTTCCGTCAATTAACTAAAATCAATAGTATTGTTTATATAATGTGCTATGCTCAAACCTGAAATTTAACTTATCTCACGTGGTATTGTGTACGTGTATGTCAAATGTGTGGTGTATGGAATTGTTTGATTGCGTTTATGTGTATATTTTACGCTGGAATGGCTGAACCGGTAATAGAAAACTTGGTATATAATAAAGTCCACACAAAGGAAACAAAAATATAGCACCTTAAATGCTTTACTCAAAGAAGACATTCCAATAGTCCGTCATAAGTAATGTCACTTTTTAAGAAAAACAATTATTTGAAATGTGTTCTGACAAGCAATTAACTAATTTTCAAAGTACAGACCATAAGATTCTATGGTGTTAAACCATCGTTCAGTGGGGTTTAATATCCCACGATGGTACATGTCTCTCGATTTTGATGCGAAGAATTCGGTGGCAACCACTTGCACTGCTTCAGTGTGGACAAAATTCCTTCCACGTAGAAAGTGTGCTATGGATCGATAAAGATCCATTTGATAGTACGAGATCAGGGCTGTATGCTGGGTGTAGTATGAAGCGAAAAATGGATGGTGGCGCAGGGTAAAGCAAAAGGGTTAGTCTCAGGGTATGCGTGGATACGTATGCGTAAGGATAGTTCTAATGACTCTGGAATGCCCGTTTCAAACTGATTTAATGACTCCATTTTTTATCATCACATCAAACTCGAAGTTGCCGACCAAGGGTTACCGATAGATCATTCAATGTGCAGAGTTACCGTCTGTAGAATGTTTATTACCCGATAAAACTTAATTCGTTCTTCATGTACATAAGAATCGACAAATATCTTTTCTTATCGCTTCTGGTCTCCTTTGATCAAGACAGCAGATAACCGCCTGAATCGAATTCCAGCCGCGGACTGCATGTCCACACTGTGCACAGCTGTGCGCGTGTGTGTCACATTCATTTCTTGAAGCCCTGTCTTTTCGCGCCCACAACTCCTTTGTGACTATTTTGTCCATTGTGATTATTAGTCTCGGTCATGCCATTATTAAGGGTCCGAAGAATACCTATTCAAACGGAGTCAAGTGCTATCGCTTTAGAATTCTTGCTAAGAAATCCTCTTTCTCCGGTGTCTTTTGTTACACTATTCAACTCAACTGCACGTGCACGCGTTTCACTAAGATACAAGATTCCTTTGAAATCCATTACGATGCTTTACTTATTGCTATCCTTTAATTTCGGTATCAAGTGGAAGTTCGATTCCTCCTAAATTGTGAATTTTTTGCAGGTTGCTCATGCAGTATGGGGTGTTACATGGTCCTGTTGCAATAGAACTTTATTTTGGTTAACTAATGCTGGTTATCTCCGTCTCAAACTTTCATGAACTCGTTCCAGTTGTTGAGAATAAACATACACATCAATAGTGGGATCAACCCACTATTTCGAGGCATCAGGGTTTCTTTAATATACCCATTTTTCATTGCTAGTGACAATTCTGAGAAATCTATCATTCTTGGGATTACGGATAAGCTGGCAACAGATATCTACGTTCAGCCTTTTGAGTTATCAGTTCAGATCTACAGCTTCTGTATGATTTCCCACTGTCTTAATCAGGTGACGTGTGGTATCTGTTGATGCACCAAGTTCTTCTGAAAGCCTACGGATACTTTTATGCAAATTTTCTCGCAAAAACTTGGCGTTTATCCTCAATATTCCATACATTAGGTCTTCAAGAACGTGGTAAATCTTTAGTGTTTTCGTCTCCATTGTTCCAAAGCTGGAACCATCGTTCTGCCACACGCTCTCTAGCGACACCTTCTCCTTTCACTTCACATTTTCTTCGAGCTGTGGCAGCGGCTTTATAATCTTGTTTCAAGTAGTGTTTTAGAAGAACTCTAAGTTCAAAATTTGTTATCTCCATGCTTTGATCGTTTATTAACAACTGAAGACTGATACATGCTCGTAATGTACTCAACACTAGCCATGGTATTCTATAAACAGTATTACATATATTGACAATTAAACATTCGTTATTTTAAAATTCTGGATATTATGAACACTGGAGAAATTATATCTCCTTTTCTTTATCTATATCGCTGTACTAAAGCCCATTACCACGAATTAAAAATATAGCTCCAAAGCCTTTGCAAGTATAAGAAGAGCCGTAGCTTTGACTATTATAAACCTTTTACTTATATGTTCCTTACCGGTTTACACAGTATAACTTGAGGTGTAAATTGCACAGAGAGGAGCTAGTGATGGGTCTGGAGAGGAAAAGAGCAAATGCGAATGAGGGAGAAAATCGAAGGAATGGTGCATGGAAGGAGAGAAAGGAGACGGAGGCACAGAAAATGTTTGAGAGAGAGAGAGATACAAGAGAGAAATCTCCACATTCTATGCAATAACGAGAAAAATGTTTTGGATTACATGTATTCTATGGTCTTAACTTTACACTCGTTTCCATCAAGGAAACACCTGCAAATGCGACCGAGTATTTGTTGGTAATTATGGCCCAGTTTAATTTATGAGACTTAAAAGTGTGAAGCGTCCGGCTCTCATTAAATGTGCATAAAAAGCTTTATTGCCAACATTGTAAAAATTGATTTTTGTATGAATAATGTATCCACCGTGTATACAATACAGATCGTAGTTGTGTACTGTGTAACTTAACTTAAGGTTAAGTACTAACCTGAGAACTAATTAAAAAACTACATGCTTGAAAGGCACCCTTTTGACAAACTTCAAATGCCATATTCCTAATTGTTCTTTTTTTTTCTTTTAAATTTCAGTGTGCCTACCAATGAAAGTACTTCTCACAAGAATACTGTTTTTCTAGACTAATTCAAATGCTGATTTTGTACATTATATGCATTTTCAATAAAATATTTAATGCTTCACTTCAAAACAATTAATTTACCATTAGTTTATATGAAATTATCATGTGAAATATTAATCAATCTAACAATGTTCAAAGAAGACTGTTATTTAATCCATATCTAAAATAATTTTACTTGGTAAACATGCTTCAAAAGGATAAGAAAATGGTTTACTGATTAAAGCGAACCCGAAGTTACATTATTTAGCATTGATTTTTGAGGGCGCACTAAGTTTGCCATAAATATTTCAAGATCAATGGGTTACTGCTCACCTAAGTTGCTCATACTTAGATAACTATTTACCCTGCAGGTGTGTAATGAAGTTCCTTTCAAAACCTCAAAGTACTACTGAAGATCTTTCTAGAGCTACATAAAGGAAACTGCATGGTCCACGTTGACTCTATATTTGACGTGAACAGAGAACGAAAGAAAGCTAATTTTCATTTTTTGACAATTAAATCACTGCCTAAAGCGAGATTTAATTTAAGCAAAAGCACACCATGTATAGGTAATTTGATGATAGACACACAACCACGAAGAAAAAAGGAATAAATGATGCGCATTAATGATGTTTGTACTGCTCTATATTTGAGGTACTTTTGATTGGAACTTGGTTTCCTTAAGGAACTACTTTAAAAGTAAAGGTACTGCAAAAGGAAAGCGTGAATTTCCCTTTTAAAGTAATACACTTTTATGGAGAAAAATGTGTGGTAGCACCAAAAAACATTACAACAGCAGCCTGGATTTTATTGCATGTTGGATGAATAACATTTCTAAATACGCTCATTTTTCTGCATACGTGGCCGCTGTAATGTCAATTTGCATCATATCATTGATGTGCCTCTAATTAAATACAGAATCAGTGTGTGAAAAGGCATTGTCCTAGGAGTCAACTAGCGTTTCAATTCAGCTACATGGAAGTGAACTGGTCTGAAGGTCCCTAAGGGAGACAGTTCGTTTCTAACAGCCACTGGGCTCACCCCTTAAGCGGTCGCCCGTCGATATATTAAAGGGAGCGACATAACGCCATGTTTTTCGCAGACCTTCCACTGGGACTTCATAAAGACAAAAAAGTAGGGAGGTCACCCCTTCACACTAACCCTTTCTCATTAATGTAATAAATACAAGGTTGATTCATGAAGCTGACAAATTAAAGGGCAGCCATGTGGACTGTTTCACAGTAACGCTTTGAAGCTGCGCCCTTCCAACATAGGATGGCTGGACCAATCAAGCACTGGAACACGTAAACCACAGAACGACTGAAACTTCACGTCTTCCTGTAATTAAAGTCCTAGTGATATTCATGCACAGCTGGATGCAAAAATGCAACATTGGTGTTTTTTGATGAACTGAAAGCTACACAGAAAATCAGTTAATAATGTATAGACATAACTATCTATACCTTGTAATTCTTAAATTAACGCGTGAATGATTATGGACGTATGATCATCATAAATTACTTTCCGAGCTGACTATCAGCAAATAATATTTTCGGGGACATTTTTGCAAGATGGAGTTGAATTTTGAATCCGTATGTTATTTTCCAGTGAGTTCATCTAAACATAAATTGAATAAATGGGTGTAAAGGGGCACTGAGGTCTTATATCACAGGATGTATTAACAGGAAGTTTTCACTGCATCATTTTGTTGTGTTAACTGTTACAGCATTATTGGCACAAACTAAATAACACAACATACGATAAAATAAATTGAAGGAAGCTAAACTAACTAAAGTATATAATGGTTTACGTACTGACTGAAAAATAAGTGATGCATATTTTATGTATGGACTGAAGCAAACTTTAGAAAGAAAAATAAAGTAAGTGCTCACTCTAAATACTGTAACTTCAGGTTCATTTTCATGGGCATATGAAACGGTAAATGAGTCACGCGTCATAGCATCCAGAGATGATATCACTACCTAACATGCAGGTAATCCTCGTCTGAAAACGAGATTATGTTGCGTCAGCTTATTAGGTACAAGGCCTGTCGTTCGATTATTGCATTCTTTGTTCGGTTCACACAAGACATGATGGAAAGAGGTGTTTATTGAAAGTGGTATATTAAACACGTGGACTCCCCCATCCGATTACGCCCCCATTCGCTGGAGCAGAGGCCCCTACGTAGCTCAGCTGGTCATCAAGGACCTCCCGAGATGTACCCCGCAGCGGATCTCCCAGCATGAGAAAATTCTATGCCGGTATAGTCCATTTTATAATTAGATTGACACTGCAGCTATGGTGTTCACAGTAGTAGAGTAGAGCTAGCTATTATCACGTGATCAACTCCATACAGGAAAGGTATTCTGTTGTCTCTGGTTGGATAAACTTAGATGAGAAACTACTCTTACTGGATGGAAGCCGGGTAGCTACGATCCTACTCCAGCCAATAAAGGATATGGTCTTATTCAATAATTTATAATAATCTCTTGAAAATAGAGTTTAAGATTGCACATGCAAAGCAATTAATCATTTATTTTAGTGAAAATTAATTGTTCTTTCACACTAGCCGTGTGTAGGACGCACTATGAAAGGGTAGAGCCAGACTGAAAAATTCAATGCCATAGCCGGGATTTGAACCACGGATCTTCTCGTCTACGTCCAGCCGCTCTAACCATTTGAGCTACTATGGCCAACGTGCCAACATGACATTAAATTCCCCAACTGACTCGTGTTTCTCCCGGTAAACCACTAGGAGTTCTCATAAACACATGAGAGAGCTACCTTAATGGCGACTTACTATGCTGTAAGTACTTTAAGGCCCGGGCCTTATAGTTCGGACCACCATTAGGTACAATTAATGGAAATTAGTTGTTCTTTCACACTAGCCGTGTGTAGGACGCACTATGAAAGGGTAGAGAAAGAACTCCTAAGTGGTTTACCGGGAGAAACACGAGTCAGTTGGGTAATTTAATGTCATGTTGGCACGTTGGCCATAGTAGCTGAAATGGTTAGAGCGGCTGGACGGAAACCAGAAGATCCATGGTTGAAATCCCGGCTATGGCATTGAATTTTTCAGCCTGGCTCTACCCTTTCATTTATTTTTACTTGTTATATTGTGAATACTTAACTATATACGCCATTTGGTCTTCAAATTCCTCATATTTTGAGATTTAATTTGAATAATATTCTTTATTAGCATATTATTTTGCTTCAAAATATTGCGCATTTTTATACTATCATCTAGTTATTCTGAAACTTTAATACACATTGTAAATTTTGAGTAATTAAAACTGTCATACAAATCTTCTTTGTGTTGTGAACAGTTTTTGAGCTACTGCATTTTTAAGTAAAAAGCGTATGTCCAAAATGGAAATTCACAAGGATAAATTTTTTACAATAATTTTTGTTTTAAATTGAAACCATGTTCGCATAACTGTACCTATATAGTTATTTCAAAGAAGGCTTGGTTTGTTCATGTGGAACAGATGACGTAGGGAAATTAAATTAATTTTTAAAACTTGGGAACTTTAATGTGGTTTTAGAAAATAAAGAGTTTAGGTAACCCAAGCTTCAGAGTACATACGTTTTAGACCGCAGACACTAAAGACTTCCTCTGAAAGGTTTAATAAGATTATCTTAGTTATATCATCCATATTCCTGTCAGATAATTTTATAGGATACATTCAATTATTATACAAATAAAGAAGGCTGACTAGTGATTTGTACATAACACTAAAAATGGAGGAAACGCAAGCTAATTTATTACTCAAGCAAATGTGATTGAAATGAGGAAATATTCTTCAAATATTATTCGTATTATTTCTATTTGCAAAATTTGTCATTCCAATTCGGTATATTAGAAGTCAAGTAGTGATTAAATCTAAATAGAATCCGCACATTGCTAATACCACAAAATTATTTGCCAGATTTAAACGTAGCATGCATATTACATAGATCTATATAGAGATGGTACCCAATAAAGAAATACGCAGCTAAATAAATGGAATGAATACGGCAAAGGTACATTTCATCGATATTTCGATCCGTATATTTTCTCTTGCACCACAAGTATCAACAAAATAAAATCCCGTATTAAAATGGTCGTTAATCGGATCGGTACGACCACATCTACGCAAGCAACAGTGAAGCTTTTATTTTTCCTTTTCAGCTTTTGTATCAGCAACGGTTCAGATGAAGCGTGATAATTTAAGCCTCACAAGCCTTTATTGTGGAGATATCAACAACTGAATATAAAGGAGTTACGAGTTCTTTGGAACATTATTGTCAGCTGTGTTGGATTTAATATAAACATTCTCCCTACTCAAAATCTACAGGTAAGCGACTGTGTACATTTAAAGATGTGAACTTTCTTTCTTTTTGCTGCTAAAATGTGAATTGAAATGTATATTTTACATTTTTTTTGTTTATTGAGTAAGCAAATCTGATACATGGATGCCATGCAATGCACAAAAACATCACCTCCGTGCTGTAGCGGTAGGCCTTTCTGCTTTCTAACCTTGTGGAATAAAGTTGGAATCTCATTTGGGAATCTCATCGAAAATGTCTCCTGGGGAATGATATTAAATAAGATGGCATTATACTTGTTATATGAATGCCAGGAAACAATCAGCATTTGCAATTTAATTCTTTAAAGTGTATTTTAAAAAAAGAGGGGAAAGAAAGCGTGCTCAATGCCACGAAAATATTTATTCAAATGATTCGTATATTAAATGACATCTATCTTTCTCCCTATAAGCTTCTGTAACTCAAGTACGGTTCTTCAGTTATATAAATCATAGTAAGAGATGCTATTGGTGGGTTTCATTACATCTAAACAGAAAGTATTTTAATTCAAACTGTATTACTTGCCAAAATATGTGTGTATGTATATGTGTATGTATGCATGTATGTATGTGTGTATGTATGTATGTATATATGTATATAAGAGCTTATTTCTTATGTAAGAAAGTTCCTGAAAATTTTAGTGTTCCATGTTTGCTGGACGCCTAGCTTAAGTGTTAAATTAAATATTTATTAATCCTACTTCCCAAATCAGACTTTCTGTTCTTCTCTACCCTTTCCGTAGCTTTCGTGTTAATATCTCGTTTTAGTTTATGTAGGAGAGATTAATTCACGAGTTTCTGTTGAAATGTTTCTAAATCCGACTTCCAATGCCATGCAGTACTTCGTTCAACTTTAGGTACCTAAGTAAAGGAGCAAGTAAAAGTCAGCATAAGAGATGCTGGAGATCAAAAGTGATTATGTACATTACTCCATACGCAGCTTGCAAAGTAGTTGGATGCGTATAGGTATAAGCACCTAACGTGCTTTTTCCTGCATAACACACATCCTAGGAAGAAGGGATGAAGCGAAGAAATCACTGCAGGCCATAGGCACTCTTGCTCTAGAGACACGCGGTACTCCCTAATAGTACCAAGCTCGAAGATCCATTCCTCTACTGGAGCTACCTAGAGAGGACGATGAGTGATTTGTCGACGAAGCTATTCTCTAGTGTGCTTCCTTTGAGCAAACACCCAGACTATCTGCCCGGCACCCCATACGCCATTAAACCTAGAAGTATACTTAAACGTTGAGAAGGAAACGGAATGAAAGTGAAATGACGGATAGGAAGCTGTGATAGATGATAAACCACCGCAGAAGTCACCTGCGCTCTAGCGAAAATAATAAAAAATAAGTTTGGAATCGGTGGTCAACAAGAATTGAACCCAGGACATTCCGAGCCATATCACTCATAACTGGTGGCTAGATTCTACAACATTCCTATTATTTATGAAACACATCGCGGGCAACCAACCTGTTAAACAATGACAATCCGTCTCAAGAAGACTTTTTTCGGGTCGTTGTTAGAAAATTTACAAATGAGGATAATTCTCGATTAGTTTGAAATTCATTTGATACGGCGTGTTCAAAATAGATTTCAGAGAACTTGCTGATCTGATATTGCAAAACTTGCAAACTGTTTCAAAGTGCGTAATTTCTTAGGGTTCTAGTGTAAACAGTACGCAGGTAGTGCTTATTTACAGCCATCTCGGATAAAAGCTAAAACCAAATTACTGGAAAAACGGCTTATGGGGGCCCAGACACATCGCCCACTCGTTCCACAGCGGACATCATAAGTGAGGGTTCAGTGCCGGAGAGTGGGACGTGGTTAGCGCCCCTAGTTCTTCCCGACCGGAGAATTCATTCTTCGTAACCTGGACGTGCCGCGGTGAGCAGAGAAGCAGGACAGGGGCTGGGTTAGCTCTGCCCAAAGCCTGAAATGAAACTGATGAAAGGTAAGCTGGTATGTAGCAGTTGGTGGAATGAATGGGAGGAAGCGGAGAACCTGGAGACAACTCATCTATATGCCGTTCCGTCCACCATAAATCTCACAAGTGTTCGCCTGAAATCGAACCTAGGCAAATCACCTGACCACTCAGCGCTGGCGCTGTTATCATATTTGACCAAAGTTCAATTGTAGGCAAGGGAAGAGAAAGAATCTTACGGAATGCACAAGGAAAGGTGTATTTTTAAGGTTAGACAAAATGTCGAAATGCGTTGAAAAATGGCGGTTTTTTCTGCAGTTTTATTAGTCTGGACTCTTTGAGAACAAAATAACTTTTGAATATGTCATTAAAAGTGCCACTGCATTCATAACTGTCTACTGTGAATTTATACCCTTTACAAAAGTACAAAATTTAACTTCTAAATCTTTGGAGACAAATGGAAAGATTACTTAATCTTTTAGAGGAAATTTTGCCCTACAATTTGGTACTAATGTTTCGTATAGCAGCTTCTGTGTACTCAAGCAATGTGAGCTTTTTTCTTGCAAATACATGTCAGCACTCCCCGTTTGTGCTATAAAGAGCTATTTCTGTGACTGACGTTTTCTGGTATCGTAAATGACCGGTTTTCCCAGAAAAAATTGAAGATAACTATGTTGAATTTTAGGATGGTTAAAATCTACTTTGCACTTATAATATACATATGAAGAAACTTGTTGACAAAATTTAAGGGCAAAATTATGATTAAGAAAGAAGCATTTACTCTTTAATCAACAAATATAATGTATTGAAGTAACATTTCCTGAGGAAATATCAATATGACATTTTAAATACTTTCCCAGGTAGTCGGTCACGAATTTGGCATACTGAACATTTGTGGGAACGTACGACAGGAAGATGCGCATGGTCGCAGCATTTGCATGAATGGGTAAGTCAAGGTGGCAAACATACGAAGTATTCATTTCATCTTCCGAAGCAAACTTAGACCCTAGTCACAATCGATAATCAAGAACCAAGCATATACACGATATTGCTTGTTAACATTGTATTAATGTTTCAGTTGCACAGCATTGTGGCTGGTAAACCATTCGGTAATGAACTTCTCACTGAAGTACCGGTGAGGGCAGAGGTAATTTCGGTTGCGGGCTCTGCCCACGAACACCAGTGACAAACGGTACCAAGGATGTTCACAGATTAGCTGGATTATTCATTCATCCGCAACGAATATCTTAACGTCCAACGGGCGAAGGATTGCTAATGAGAAGGAATATGTGTCGGTACTGATAATTCTGGGGACCTCATTGGCTGAAGCTACTAACACTGAACCTTCAAGGTAAACAAAAAATAAGAGAGAAACAAAAGAGTGAGCTTGATGTATTCGAGTCTGTTCCCTCCATGGGGAGACGTTCGCCCTAATGAGCTTGCTACACAGATGCATGCCTTGCTTGGGATATCTGAAATCCGATATTCTAACGTAGCAAGTGAACCAGGGTACTGAAGAAGCTTGAAAAAAATAAATAAACAGAAAAGAAAAGTATGAAAAAGAGTAAAGAAGTAGGAAAAAACGAAATCATCCTAAAATAGATATGAGTTCCACCGTAGATAACATGGCATGAAAGTTGCATGATGCACTATTAAAAGCCAGTTCAGCTCGATTTTTTTGTGCTTGTACATTTGTATATCTTACCAAAAGGAAAATTAAGGTGTTTCTTGATTAACCACATAGATGAGGAGCTATCTATGAATATCCACCCACATACATATCAGCTGGAACGAATATCGATGCTGCGCTATTCTTAATAGCTATGAAGGAAACAGTTTAGAATGAATAGGCAACGTTTCCTGGAGGGCGATTGCGAAATCACGCCTGCGGAATAATGTTCTTCAGAACAGAGAGTGTGCGGCGATTTTCGACGAGCGGCAGCTTATACTGCTTCTTTACTCCATTTCATTCCCAAGACAGTAATTTAGTGCACTTGATTAGGAAACACGTATATTACTATCTCCAAAAGTAAAAAGCAAAAGTTACAACTAGTAAGCTCCTACCATATCTTAGAAAGATTTCCCTTAATTATTTGCAGTGTATGACATTATATTCATCTTACTATGTTTGAAGAAAAATGACACAAAGTTATCGCAAAGAAATTTTAAGCATCACCGCTACACTGGAGAAGATGTTTTTGCCCGTCAAGCTAACACTGACGTTTCTGTACTTCTTAAAAAACAGTTTTTACAGAAATTATTGTATCTAATTCCCCATAGTGTACTGATATCAACATATATAAAGTTATAATGTTATTGATTTAGAGACAGGTGAGGGTTTTGCAAGAAATGTACTACATCGTACAACACTTTAGATACAAGGACATCATCGTATTTTTAATTTTTAAGTTATATTTACCGTAATACTTAGTCACTTAGTCACATTGAAATATTCTCGTAGGCAGCATGCAAAATATTGACATAAAATAAATATTAAATTCTTAGTGGTTACATTGTGTGTACGACTGTTAAGGAAACGAAATTTGTACAGATAGTCAATATTTGTATCTTCAGCTTATTCATTTACTTTTATGCAAAAAGTTTTTCTATTAAAGGAAATAGGATTTCATTCTTAAATACATAGTCCTTTGATTAGAACTTATTACCAGAGAATCTTATAAACAACTAACAATGTTATTAATTAACTGTGAAATTTATAAAACCAACAATTTCAGTCCGATTGATGTTAATTGTTAATACGGTAATTGTAACTACTATGCAATATGTGTAGTTAAAGGTTAACCACTGGCACGACAGCCCTTAGAGGGCCAAGGCCTGCGAACCCGACTGCCGGCCTCACGCCCACTTACGCACGGCAGAGGTGGACGATCATCCAACCGATACGGGGAGAAAATGTGGCCAGCATCTCGGCATCCCCCAGCCGGAATTGTTGGTTTCCGTGACCAGAGCTCCTCACTTTCCTCACGATGCTGAGTGGGCACCAGTCCTATACCCGGGACCTAAAAACCCCTCCATATGGGTGGGATCGAACCCGGGCCGCTTTCCGTGGCCAGGAACCAAGGCATGCTGCCTCAGCTCGCTGCGCCAAGGCGCAGGACAAATCTGTGCTAAGTCTTATGTATCTGTTTAAATGATTTCAAAGGTTATCAATTCCCTATTATGTTTTTTACCAATTTTTGAAAATTTGCTACATATGATGCATTTAATTTTTGGGGAAAAATTCATACTTTTCTTATTTTACTGCACGGTAATAAATGAATAAATTGTATAGATGAAATTTTAATTTCTCTAGTAACGTGGCAGAAAAAGTATATATACACCTAAACATTAAGACAGTGTGACTACTACCATTCGATAAAATCACAATTAAACGCCTTAACAAAACTTTAGCCCATGATTTTATTACCCTGTTATTTATAAAAGTGTGTGTCAAATTCCATTCATTTGCGTCGAAAAATACACGTTATGAAACAATTTGAGAATGAGCATTTGCTAATAATAAAAACCCAAGAAAGGGGAGTTTAAAATTTATAACGCTGAAATAACGTTTTTCTTCCTTTATTCTGCTCAAAAGGCATTTACCGCGTACACTTCTTCCTCCAAAATACAATGCTCAAATATATATTTGAAATATACGTACTGTGTATGCAAATATAAGCTATGTATAACATGTAAGGGATCTCTGATTTTAATAATTGCATAATTGTCTAAAAATATCATATTGTGGCAATTATGACCATTGGATCATCCTTAAATTCTTAGTTTTATATTGAATTTCAGTGCTATAAACGCATTTTAAAGCAAATTTTATTTATTTCTGTGCTCTTTTTGTAAAACAATAGTTAGTTTTCTGTAATGAATTGACTTTGAGTCAACCTGTGAAAGAAATGATCTAAAATATTGGGTATTAGGAGCAAATTCCGGGTATTTTTTGCTGATTAAAGTTTGAATGTAGGTAACTTACAAGATAGCGAAAGTGGGAGAGACAAAGAGCGCGTATATCGTGCCTTTCTTCAGAGGGCGTTCGTCGTTTTGCGTGACTCCACCTTTAAACTCTATGTATAAATCACACAAGAATTGTTCCACCATTGAATCTCGATGCAGTATATGGAAATTCTTTGAGTCATGGGGTCCGAGCTTGGCCCAAGAAGGAAGCACGCAAGGGCTCTACGAATTTCCTCTATTACAAGTATGTGAACAATTCGGAGATAAACAGGAGTTCCGTGTTTGACACATCGTCAGTAATTGGCGTTAGGGGTAACTAAGAACATTTTCGTGCACCTCAAATGGTATATTTGCATGATGTGTAGCGTGGTGTAGTGAATAAACTGATATTTCGAATTCTGGGGAAGGGGATTTCAGTTTATGATGCAATGTCAAATTTAGAACATGGAGCATAATTGCAAATTCAAGTAAAATACTTATGCCTTAAGCTAAATTTACTTCCAAGCTATTTCAGATGAAGCCATCCCAGTAGTCCGAACGAAGCGAGATGGCTGCGTATAGCGCGTGAGGTGTAAATTTGGGACGTCTTACGTTCGATTCCCGAAGGGTTTTTCCGTGGCTTCCCGGAACCAGTAAATGAATATAGGTTTTGGTCTCCTTCTATCGGAAAGTTTATGTTCATAATTTTCTGTCCCTATAATTTCCTTTCATTTGTTTCATCTTCCAATATTTCAGAGATCCAGGACACGGTGACCTCAATTGGTACGTGGCAGTGGAACGGTAAAATTTTTTGTACGAGAGACTGACAGGCTATAGTTAATTTTGGGAGAGATCCTTTCCATCAAGGAAATTCTGAGTGAAGATACCTAAGGCAGTATCGATTGGTGTTTTCTTGGAATCCTTAGGGACCTCAGCCTTCCTAGCACGTGTTGTTCTCCACTTTATTCTTCATCCCAGGGGTCACTCTCACTGAACGTACAAAGGTCCTAACATAGGCTATGTGTGGTGCTGTGTCTTAGTGGCCAGAGGCCGCCTGTTTGACTATTCCTAATCCTAGTAGTAAAAGGGAATAGTGTTTGAATCCTGGTGTTAAGGAAATTGCTAAGAAGTCTGTCACAGATTGTACGGAGCTTGCTGTGTCCGTGGGAGCAATGGCACCTTCCCTTTTGCAAATCGCACTTGCAACATCGGCATGCTGGCCCTATTTCCTCATCCGTATTACTGTACTCTGCCCCTGATCTTGCAGACGAAGGTGGAATATGTAGCACTGGGACTGCAGTTCCTGAATCTACATGGCGTGCATCCTCTGGAAGCAGAGGAAGTAATGCAGACTTATCACCAGTATAACTTGGGAAGCAGGATCATTTCAAATCCTTGATCCGGAAAAAAACTTGAATAATATACAACTTAATCACGTTAATAGAGATTTTCAGCTGTGAATAGTTCAGAAACTCGCAACGCAATAAAGGTGTTTGTGAACTAGCAGAACCATATCCTTGATTAAAACATCTGATACTTTGGAAATCTTTTATCAACCTCTTTCGCTGCATTAAGTGTTTTAGGTCTACTATGAAAGCTATCAAACTCATAATTCGGTCCACAAAAAAATTATATTTAAACTAACACAAGCAAATTTTGAGCGCCAGAAGCTCCATAGCTAGTTATACATTCATCACTACAAATTACATATCTGTTTCTCTGGTCCACTGTTCATTTCTCTTTCATTACGTTGACACAATGTAACAAACGTATAATTGAAAGCTCAGCACTCCAATAATTTTATCGACACATTTTAAAGTTATATGAAACATATACAAAATTAGCTGTGGTTTAAGCGGAGACCCTATTAATATTTACGAACTTCGTAGAAAGTTTGTTACATGTCAAATATACAAGGATTCTTAAAAACTTGATTTTTCGTCCCGTGCAGAGACGATAATTTCTGCATTATAGATGCTAGGACAACTCTTGCCGCGATTTAGTTTTTGTTTATATAGATGCAAAGTAAAGATAAATATTAGATCATTAAATTATATTCATAATAAATGCGATTTATCAACGTTATCGCATTGTTTCCGCCACATAGGCATCGGATCGTAAACTATACAATAGATCAATTGGCGAAACTGAGACAACATGCTCATGAATAGAAAGGATAGGTTTTACTTGTATTAACAACTCCTTATCAACTTTAACGAGCACCTTCTTTTAAATACTCTGTATTTTGTATTAGGCATAGGTGCAAGCAAAAAGAGGTTAATAGGTATTCTGATATGGAAAGAGCTTTCCTGGCATTGATGTATTGTGGAAATGGCGAGGAAGTTGTGGGAAAGCGTTGCAAGGAAGCATTTCGCTCTGCACGTGAGATGCCACGGTCTCTCTCACTTCACGCCCATTTTCCAACCGTTCACACCACCATTAGACAGGTTGTATGGGTCATTCGGCCAAGTAAACTATGGTCCTTACCTTCTTATTCATGCAGCACACGCTCGTTATTAACATTCACCCTCCACCATCGATATATTGATTACGTCGTCAAACAGAAACACCAGTCAGGCAATTACGAAACTGGGGAACAAGCTCTGCAAGGCAATGCTGAAACGCTTGGAAGAAAGCAATAGACCTGTATTAAAGAGACGTTAAAACAAACTTGAAATAAAGGAACACATTTGGAGTTTTTACTCTCAGATAAAATTCTTTCCTACGATACTTCCAGTAGTTGATGTTATTTAAAATAAATTACGATAAAAGGTTTAATATATGAACAGGTACATAAGATGACTGTTGCCAGATGGTAAAAGTCTCCTCCAGCGCTGCAGATGGAATTTTTCGAGAACGAAGAGGCGTTTAGATATTCCCCAGATATTCTGGTTTCCTATGAAATCACTCTGTCATTCGCAATCCCAAGATAGAGTGCGCTGAGGTCTTGCCGTGGCCGAGCGGTTAGACCACCTGACTCTCACCAAGGCAGCCCGGTCTCGATCCCAGGCGACCGCATGTGGGATTTGTGGTGGATAACATGGCGCTGGGACGGGTTTTCTCCGGGATCTTTAGTTTCCCCTGCCATCTTATTCCACCAATGCTCCATCTTCATTTCATGTATCATCAGTTTTACGGACTGCAGTGTTGCATGTAGTAACAGCGGGCGTTAAACACTAGATATTTTTTAATATTAAGAGTGCGCCAGATTAAGTTGTACGTACTGAAAACGGACTACACCGTGCGTCTATGTTTGTTTTAAGGCAAACTGCAATATGCAATCCAGGAGAGTCCAGAAGAGGGCTCGCATGGGGTATCACCACCTCTCAAATGTCTTCTGGTTCAGTCGCTTATCTACATTAAGTAATTGGTGCAAACAAATCGTCTGCTGTGCTCCTTTCTATGGAATATTCTCAGCTGAAAGGGTGACAGCTTCTTGTGATTTAAAGAACTTAGACATCATTTAAAGTTTTCCATTGAATTTCTCAATCTGTGACCACCTGTAAATAGTTGTAGAACAATGAAATACGCCTTGGTGATGGTGGTAGTGGTGGTAAGTATAAATTAAAATATTTTGTGGAGGAAGAGGTTAGTTAGGCGAGATGGTTTGTTGATTATGATTCTAAACAGCACTTGACACGTCAGTACTATTGTAACATAGCTTCTTACCAAAATGTGAATGAAACTAATACGCCATCCCATGTTGCCTTATGTTCACAACAAGATGATTTTAACAAGAAAATGAAGATAAATAAACCGAACAAAATGCCTTAAATATGTTTTACAAAAAATATGCTGTTTATAATACAGAGCCTATGGATTGCCTAATTATAAATAATGTTGTTTTATTCTAAACGCCGTGATAGTAAATCTGCGCCTTTTCCTAACCCAAATATACGTATAGGATATAAAAAGAAAGTTATGTCGCGAACTGAGACCTCATAGGTCCATTGTTGCTAGCACCCATATGAGATATGGTTGACGTTGAAATAGCCAAAGAAGGCTACAGATCGCAGGCAAACAGGTCATATAGATGCATGGAAGTTTGTGACTTTCCTAGGCTCGAAGATCCGTCGCATTACAGGAGATGCCGAGAAAGGCTATGAAAGCTCTTAAAACAAGCAGCCTACTAGCGTCCACAGGAAGTGCTCTTTCTTTTCGACAAGTATCCGCTCCATTAATCCGGTACCGCCATTCGGCATAGAACTTGAAGGGAGCTCAGTGAAGGAGAAATGATGTAAAGAAAATCGTCGTAAATGAGAAACCACCACAATATTCCCTACCGACAAGAGAATACTATGAAAATCACAGGTCAGAATGGGCGTTCGATGGTAATCAAATCTGGGATATCCCAAATATAAGCCCCACATCCAACCAAGGAGTACAAAGAGCTCTACTCCAGTCAATGAAAGATTCCATCACTTCCATTTAGTAGAAATTAACTCATGTCTAACTTTAGCGTCTAATTACACAACTAATTATACTCTTTTAGTACCTTGCTTACAGCATACCCCGTTACGATTAAAGCAATATTAAGTACTCCCTGAACACAATATGTACCATATATACAGATTACGGTGGTGAACACTCCTTTTTTCAGTGGAACGTATCTGTTGTTCGGTAATTGAGTGATAGGTGTTTGTGTTATATAACTATCATATCCTATGCACTGTTGTATCTATGCCTCATAGTCCATATTTATGTAGGTATAATTATCGAAATTCTTGCTCTCTTCATTTGTGTTTATTTATAGCATTCGCATTAAGTCTACCAACTCCATAGTACAGTGATGCACTAAATTTTCTAATTCCTCTATTTTCCGTATTTTCTCAACTAGACACTCAAATAACATATGTTCTGATATCTGGTATTTTGCTGAGAGTGCTGTGGAAAGCTCTCCGACGGTACCCACTTCATTACCACATTCATATTAATTTCTGTCCGAATGCGGACAAGATCTACATGCCATCCTAAGGACTGACTGCACTTCTCGGGCACTCGTAGCCTCAAGGAGGCTCGCCTAGCACAACGTATTACTCGATTGGAATGCCAGGCTACGAATAGATAGCTATACAGCAATTGACATACAGATTTACTGATAGCGATTGAAATAGATTTAAGAGCTGTCTTTGAGGTCGTCTCCTTGGTGCAATAATCTCGCTTCTCCCCCCGCTATGTGTTTAGGAATGTACATCTGCATGAATAATACCATTTTGGACATTAATTTAAATTACATTTCATTTTATGTACAATAAAGTGGCCCTATTTTTATCAATTTTATAAACGTGCTGTTAGTATTTTCGAAGCTTCCGATAGACTGCCAGCCCTGTTTAGTATAAAACATTAAAATCACTTCTGTGTCCCGTGTAACTAATTTCTACCATTAGATTCCTGTTTATTTCTGTTGGAGTTGACAGAAAGTCATTAGGTATCGTGTTAATCTTAACGATATCGAAATTACTTGCATAAAGATGTAACGCTGTAGGTATAATTTTGCAATTCGTTATACTGAAGGAATTTTGTATAGTTGGAACATCGCCATTGTCGGTTCAGCACCACGCGGTCGATATTTTTGCGAAGATGTACAAGACTAAAATGTACTGTTAAAGTCGGTGGTCGGCGTGCACTCTTACTATAAAGCAATACACGTTCAGTAATGTGGAGTGTAGTTTGTGAAAGAACAATCATCGTTGCATTGAATATCTGAACCACTACAAACAAGAGAAAAGCGAAGTCATCACTGCTCAGCTGTAGAGGAACTTCAAAATGTTTTTCATAGTTCCGCATGAAGATGTCAGATATATGTTCCAGTATATGGAGAACACTTTTGCACCGACTGTCAGCATTGTAAGCACACATTAATGACCATTATACTGATAACTAGTCATACTGAAGAAGGTTGGAAAGAGGATAGGTGGATGAAATGCTCCCTACGATCCTTTACACACACGGAAGGTAACCGCTTCAAAACCAAGTTCGTCAGATTCTACATCAATTTTTCTTAATTTTCTGTTTAGTTTGGTTTAAGCAACCAGTTTCCTTGGATGGACGGTATTTGTTTACATTGTTTTTTATGCTTAAAAAGCAAGAAATGATTGCAGGGAAACACACACGAAGGAACAGAAGTCAACTGTAGCCAATTAAAGCGATGGTCCATGGGAAAATAAAAGATCACCGACGTTTTCTCTCCTTAAATGTCTGCAAAGTTACTAAAACATACCTTTCGGGAAAGCAACAGAATATAGTTTCATGTTCAGAGAACTAATTATGTTGATTTAAATGGAAAAAGAGCTGAAAAAATCCAAAATAAAGTCATATTGCTCCCAAGATGACTTCTTTAGTGAAAGCGAATAAAAAATTATAGTGACGAACCATTCAGTACACTCCAAATTTCTTTGTTATACATCCGCATACGCGTCGGTCAAACATTCTCTTAAAAAGGATATCATTAAGCCCTCAGACCAAGCGGGGTGAGGCTGTGAGCAGTAGCAGTTCTTAGTAGAATAAAAACATACTGGCAAAGTAAACATGCAATAGAATACTTGATACGGAACACTGAGTAAAACAATAGTCTGCGCATTAATGGAAAAAAATAATAATACGAATTCTGTGTGTCGTGCTGAAGTTTATTTGATGGCACATTATCCATTCATGAGTGTATAAGACAGATAACGTGTTTGTTCACCTAACTGCAGCCATCTTCCTACTAGGAAAGTTTAGGGTGCTGTAGGGGAAGAATAAAGAACCTAGGGGTGATATTTCTCTCTGATAGACTCAGCGTTATACCAGAAGACAACATAGTACTTTCATATTGATAAATGTTCCACCGAAAAGGCGAACGACTCCTCAATCGAGCTTCGTACTTTGAAGTCCAGCGAGCTGAGCTACCACACATATGTAGAAGGAAAGACGTGCACATAACTCTTTACAACTGAGATTAAAACTCTGGCGCTCGTAATACAAACTACTTGTTGCATGTAGGAAGTGTATACATATGTTATTAAACTCAATTACTAAGGATCACAAAACTAATAAGCTTTTGCAATTGAATTCTGAAAGGTGCAATGTAATGACAAAATATTACTTTCTATTTATAAGTAATAATTAATTATTAGTTTTAATAAATTTTGTTTTCAATACGTATTTAATTAATGAATACGGTGTTGACAGGATTCAATAGTATTAAATCAATCATTATTTGAATAAATGTGTAATCTGTGTACACTAGTTGGCATATTTACACTGTACATCAAATGGAAGATAAATACTTTTAATTTAACGCGTAACTTACAAATGCAGTTCTTGGAAAGAGAGTTAACGTTTTCTGTATATGTGTAAATGCTGATGGTATGAAACAAAACAATGTGAAAAGTACAGGAATAACAGGAATTTTCTTTCAGTAATATTTTTTTGGATCACGTTTTTCTCTATAAGTCAATGTATGTTCGAATTGAGAAAGAAGAGTAGGAAATATTTGAATGAAGGTGTGTAAGAAGAAGTTTGGTAAAGGGTTTATAAGAAGAAATAAATAAAATAACACATAGAAAAGGGAACACACACACGCAAACACACACACACAGATAAAATCCAGCTTTTCTGGACTATGGAGGTTCAAAATGAACATTTATAATGTTAGGCTACGATTCCTCGGAAAAAAAGAAAAAAAAACACACAAACAAAACAATAATAGTCATTTAAGTTGCCTATTAGTATACTAAAAGTTGACATATATTCATTTTCTTTCACATATTCATATCTAACGGATATATACCGTGCAGAGCCTTGCGCAAGATATGTAACACGAAAAGTTACGAAGCTTAACAAAGCAGAGTTGAGAAAAATCCAATCAAACCAACAATAATGGATCCTTATTTACTATTCACTCTGTAAATACGGGAAGATGCTTAAGTAACATCATGTCTAATTTCCTAAATGCACAATTTAAAATTAAATTTCTAAAGAAACCGTTCTTAGTCATTAAATATGTTCTTACTTTCTTAGAAGTGAAAAGGAAAGACAGGTACCCAAACCACCAGTAGTTTTAATTGACCAGCATCGTCTGGCTTTTCTGTAGTGCTTTATTCTACTAAGAGGGAGCATATCAGATATCATAAGTGTACGTTAATTTTCAAATTACTGGGATGACATTGTTAGCATACCCCACCATTAATAAGCCGTCAAGAACTACGCCCAGTATTTGTGAAGAATGCTTTGAGTAATACCATCCCGTCACCATTATGAGAGACAGTACGGCCAATGTGCTATGTAATCCCCGCCTGAATGGGATAGAGGCACGGCACTTTTCGTGGTTTTTATAGAGCTGGCTCCTTTGTACGATGTCGAGTGCTAAAGCCCTGAGTGGGTAGTATTTTATAGCGTTGAGAGGTTTAGAGTTTCTCATACAGCAACCTTTGTGAACACCTCGAGACAAAAGCAGCCTACCGAAGAAGAACAGGACGTTCCTTAGAAGTGCCAATATCCAAAGTTTAACGCGTTTATTATTTAATAATGGCGTTAGAAGTGTTTAAACTGGATATCTACTTAGCGACTTCCTGTAAAGAATTTGGCTCTACATCACGCTTAAGCCTTACGATTACAGAGAAATTTATTATTTCATATTCGATTTCAGGTAGCTAGGAGAGAAGTTTTCTTGAAACAAGCTTTAGGACACAAATATAATATATAGTAGCCGTTGCTACAAAATGTGTGTCCTTTGGTCCCTTGGTTTTAAGTCAATCTGAAAATTTGGTTACACTTCAGCTGCAGATCAATCAATGAACTGCTACTATAATATAAATGAATGAATAAGTAAATAAACAAACAGCTAATCGATCCCTAATGGGCAAAGTCCTTCTGTTAGTGCAGGGAGTTGCTGCTATGAGCTCATTAGTGTAGCAACTCTTAAGAGCCTTCATGTATTATATATTCCTTTAAATCTTCATGTATGATACCTGCTTGTATACCTTTTACTTTTGGTGTTGTTTCAGAAGATTTGTTGTCCTAATTTGTACAAATAAAACTAATTCACCATCAATATTGTCTTAAATATATAACTATAGTATAAAACTTTAACTACTGTAGAATATCAACATTGGTATACCTCAAACATTCAACGGGGTTTAAAATAAAATAATACACATACTCTGTTGAATTAAATCTCGGTAGGTACATGATAAAATATATTTCTCCCCTTTAATTTAATTCAATTCATCCTCAAAGCAATAGAAACCTTTACCAAACAGCCAAGAACGTTGAGTGCAGGATCTATAATCTGAATGAAAACAACATAAACATGTGAATTTTTTATCTTCATCATTTTATAAAATATAAACTTTTAACAAGTACTTGAATTGTAACCCCAGAGATAGCTAATGGCAACAATAATAATTTCAAAGATTTCAATGAAATCAAGCAGAGCTCTAATGTACAGAATATTCTAAAAGTAAGGAAATAAAAGATTCTGGAGCTACTACTTGCTACTTCCACATGTATTATTATTATACACCTCTAGATTTTTAAATCTAAACCAAATAAAGTTGATAATTTGAACTGTGTAATGAGAATTATATACGTATAGATAAAATCCAAATGTGCAACAAAGTAAACAAAACAAAACAAAAATCACCATTTTTTTGTATGACCGAAATTTTAATGCGAATATGTACCGCAACAAGCATTGCCTAATTTCTTTGTAAATGTTGCTATTTAAAAGTGTGTATAAGAGCACATTTAATGCTAGGCAAGAATATTAAAATCACGATTAAACTAAATTTCGAAACAATCTAAATACCTGATGATGTCAGCTATGTTAAATGCTTTAAAGAGCCTGAAAAATAGTTACCCCACCACTATAGGGAAACATCAAAGGAAAAGGAACTAACACAAAACCCCTTATAACCAAAGCAGTGCTCGAAACCACGACCTTTGGTTACCCGCCACTCGCCTTACGGAGTCTTACCACAAGGAGAGGAGGGGTCTATTGTGAAAGTTAGTAACTCATGGTAGACATTAATTTTCCTAATTTGCGAATCTAGTTCAATTAAGTTACTTTGTATAACTTCTTAACATATCCACACAAATGGTGCATTTTCCCTTATTATAACAATAAAAACGTTGCAACTCAAGGGCTCAGAAATTCCAAGTGGAATAATCTATTGCTCTTGCAGACTGTGACCTGGTTTCTTTATGAACGTTTTAGTCTAGTGTAGTTTGATATACAGGGTCGCAAATAAATGTGTTCTAGAAACAAGGTTTCCTCTACACAGTCTCCATCACTCAAACCTGAGGGTAAAACAGGTTTCTAAAATACACATGCAAAGCATGTTTTAGGAGGCCTGAAGAAACAATTTCAACAATCAAAGGAACCCGTACCCCGAAGCAAAAAAATGTCTACGATATACAATAACGGTGATACTCTTTTTCTAAAATTATTCCATGTTCTGTCAAGGTGGGACTCGCGAGTCATTTGGACTTTCAGATGCCACCCTGCTATTCTCTTGGGCTGTCCATTTGTTTTTCACGTGAAGCTGAATAGTGCAACTGTAGTATGTGTAATTGGTGAATCTCGGAAGGGGGCCTTTTCGCCACCCTTGCTTTAAGCTGCTACATCTCCTCCTGCTCTTACTTCTCTCTATATGAAAATGTATAAAATAATTTCATAGAGTCGACCGAAAGTCTGAATCTTCAATATAAGAGCTCCAAGGAACTTTTGAATCAAAATTAGCAATAGCTTCAACAAACGACAGAACATAAACATAAGAAGAGGAAACAAATGTTTCCCAAATATCATTGGAATAAGGTATACAGAGTGTTAATGAACTACGACAAAATATTTTCAGAGCAAGTGAAGCTATCTTAAAAAAATAATTTGAAATAGGAGACTTATTGCCTGTTGGTTCAAATGTGGAAGTTACAGTTATAAGTTTCCAAAATGCCAGTACGCCACTGCTAATGATACCACTTGAGCGCACAAGACACGAAAATGAAGGAAAATGAAAGAACCTGTCCGAGCGCTCCCTTTGGCGCAATGACTATGACATTAGCTTTCAAGTGAAAGGTAAAGGAGCTCAAGTCTCCCTCACTTTCTTGTTGGGTTTTTCTTCTTCATATTTTGCCTAGGTTTTTATTTGTTACACAGATGCATACATTTAACGTTTTAATTTCTCCTTGGAGTGCAATTAATACGTTCTAAAAGTGGTTGAATCCTGCTTATTACATACGCATGCTGTACGTCCAAAGAGGAACTGATTTAAAGGGAAGCGAAATTACATAAAATAAAAAGTGAATGCAACTCTTTACGTCAGGTATAGGAGCTACTCGAAATGGCCTTCTGCTCTTCAATGCAAAGTTGACAGCGGCGAAGGAAAGATTGTCGTACGCTGTACAAAATTCCTTGTGCGTGCCGAATAACTTCACATGCTGCTATTGTTTAAGCAGTTAGTTACGAATCATGCCATTTCTGCCTATTAGAAGTTACATATTAGAAAGACGAAGAAAAAAAATAACTACAAGAGAGGAACCGAACCAATGACCTTTAGAGCACCAGTTTTCGGAGTCGCTGATGCAAGCTCTAGAAAAGTTGCAGTAACACAACTAGAGTAGGCTACATGCAGAAGGCAGTTAATCGCAGTTCACTGTCGTAGTGGCAGGTGATTAGTTCGAGATTTGAGAGATATTTGAAGCACTGTATCTTTAAAACGCCAATAACGAGCTACTATTAATCGATATTTCTATACTTGGGTAGTAGTTTTAAAGACATTCTAATCCAATAATTTCAGCCAACTGGTTAAATATCAACTTATCAGCATCTGATAACACAACTGCGTTACGTTTAGCCGCAGATCATGCATTGCCTATCTCAATCTGCTTATATTAGTCACGTCGACAATAGCTGAAATTATTGCAGTGTAGTTCATTAACACTCTATATAACTAAATTTTACAATTCTTCAATAGCAATTTCAACGTAATATTTAAAGGCAAACGGTGTACACAAATCATTTAAATTCACACACAGCATTGCAATGTTGTGCTCAGCCTCCTAGTTTTTGAAGCAAGAAGGTAAGTCATTTCGTGAACTGTTCATTTTAGCGTTTTGTTTTAGATTGTTTAATCAGTCGAGAAACATTGGAACTACATTTTAACCAAATGTACGCTCGTTTTTCTTAATTTACCTCCTGCAACGTTAAGTCATATCGGGCAAAGAATGAAATTGGTGAAATATTGCTCAAATGAACCCAGGATCCATAGATACCCGACATTTGTCTTTCAGGATAAGTGAAAACCCGCGAAAAAGCCTTATCCAGGAGCTCACCCTGACCGAGATCGGGACCACCATATACGCCCGATGCGGGCAAATGTATGATTTTAATTAATTACATTAATGTAATTGAATAGTTATGATTACAATATGTTTCTCATAGTTTAATATATAACATATTATATCTATAATATGTACTTGTGGCATACAATGTTGCACTGCAGAGTGCAGAAGCATTGCACTTCCAAAATAGGATAGTAGTCTGTGAAGAAAGAATAACAAAGCGATGAGGAGATAACGAGAGCTGCTTATTTCATAAATGCAAAATAACTATTTTAATACTCTTATTTGTTTCATGTTGTATACTTGGATATTTATAAAAATGTTTGGGTGTATATCGTACGAACATTTTTAACAGATTAGATGTCTATTTCTTGACTCTGGAGCACTTAGAGGATTTAAAAATATAGTCTATGATCTACATTATTTTTACTATCCCTCCATGCTTACCAACCTGCAAAATTTCGGTGAACTTAACTTCCCGCTGTAATTTATTTGCAAACACGAAACGTTTATGTTGGAAAGAAAGAACAGAATGAGGGTATCTTACACTCAGGGAATTGGTATCCCATAATAAATTCATGCAAAGGCTACCTATGTCGTCTGTACTCGTCTGCACTGTGGACAAGATAAATCAGAGTGGAAGACAAAAGGAACAAAAGGAAAGAAGAAAGCATTCGCAATTGAAGTACAACACATGTCCATGTACAGCGTATCAGGAAAACAGTTACTGACTTTCCTAAAAGTGTACAACAATAACACTGTATCACGAAATTGAATAAATGTTTTTACTAAGTTGCATTTTGACATATTTTAGGTTTATAAATTGAAGAAAACTTTAACAATAAGGAACTAAATTTGCTGAAATATGAGACTCTCCTTTATTTATGAATAAAGAATTTAGGGTTTACTTATGTCAGAAAATTTTTCGTGTTTTCTTGCAATTTCAGATACTGGTCCATATTTTCTAAGATTTTAGAGTCATTTTAACCGAAGTTATGTGTTATATTTATATTTATGTTGTTTTAATTGTATATTTCCCTCCAAATACACCTCTGTGTATAGACTGCATTTGTAGCTGATTTATTGTAGCTGTGTGACACTTATGGCCAGCAAACTGCTAATCATTCACTGCTAAATGGCATAATTACTAACAAATCAGTTCCCCAGGTTATTAGCTACTTATGGAAGCCTGGTCAGCAAATGAATCGGGAACATCGGTTTAGAACTCACTGATTATCTGCTGGAAACTATTAAACAATACCCGCCAAAATCGCTGCTGGTGGTGGTAGCAGTAGTAGTTGCAGTAGTAGAAGTAGAAGTGGGAGCAGTAATTGGACTTTAGGATGCACACTACAGCTGTGGTCATAGCACCCACTGATAAATGGTTTCAATAACTAGAAGAGTGAAGCAACTGTGACCTTTAGTATTAG